>CM038676.1:584095737-584516350 GCA_021605205.1 Aegilops longissima
TGTCAAGCCGAAGGTAGTGGGCGGCCGTAGCGGAGTGCGGAGGCGCCATGGTTGGCAAGATGGCCAAAGTCCTATGGCTCGAGGCTCCTTTGGGGAGACCATAAAGGGTGGCAATCGGGTGGTTCTACATCACCGAGCAGCGACTCTCAATGGGCGGTGGCCCCGATTCGATCTGGCTTCCCCACACGGCTCACATCATGGAAAGAGACGGGCCAGACGTGGGGGGATTCAGATGAGCTGTCCGGACTCCAAACTTGCGTCCGAAACCTGGTGGACAAGAATCTCAGGCTTGTCAATGTAATCCAGGTGATGCTCATCCGCCGGATTCTCCCATGCCAACAACAGGCCTTCAAATTGTGGGAGTTCGATCCGGCACAGCACCCAACTCTGAAGAGGCTCTTCGACACTACGTACGAAGACGCCGGGAAGGTGCTGTTCAAGGGCGCCGAGGCTCCCACATCCGCTACCGAAGATCGCGGATTCAGCTCGCAACGTCAAGCCAGCGAGGTAAGTTATTTTACCCTTTATGGGGCTCTTGTTTTTCATAGATTGACTCTATGTGGGATCTAAAACTCCCTAACCTTTGACAGGACTGGCTGAAGACGTCTGGACAGATTAACTATCCGGCCCCTTTCCCAGAAGACCCAGCAGACGCCCGCTTGGCGGGGCTGCTGGCTCCGGCGCCTTATGTGCTGCCGGAGAAGAAGGCCAAGAAGAAGGCCACGGGAACTCGAAAGAGCTCCTGGCGCCAGGTGCTGTCGGACTCATCACCCGACAACCCTGAGGCGGAATCCTCCTCTGAGGAAGAGGAGGAGGAAAAAGAAGCCTCTCCCCCAGCGGGGGGAGAGAAGAAAAGGAAGGCGGCCCCAACTTGGGAGGCCGGAGGGTCCAAGAAGGGAAGGACCCTTCCTCCGGACTTCTCCACCAACGCCGACAATGACGAGGAGGAGTGGCCAACAAGGGCCAAGCCCCTGGCGAGATCGTAAGTGTCCGGATACCCATGGCTTTTTTTTCATTGCATAGTGTTCTCTAATGCCGAACAATCATGCAGCCCGCCAAGGGCAGAGCTTCGCCGCCGTCGGCGGGTCCCTGGTCGTCGGAAGTGGAGAGTACTTCACTGCCGGCCGCCTCCTCACCTCACGCTGCTGACGACGCCGAGGTGGGGCCCCAAGGGGGGTCTGGTCAAGAGCAGGTGGCGCAGGAGGCGCCGCAAGGCAGCCTCCCGGACTCCAGGCGCGAGGGGAGCGAGACCCCTAGGGGTTCTAAGCCCGACCCTTGTCCGGAGTCCAAACCGGAACCTTCAGCGGTTCCGAAGTCCGGCAAGCGGCCCCTTCGTAGGAAGGGTAAGACGCCGGTGTCCTCCGTCCAACCAGAGGCACCGATAGCATCGAGGCGCTTAACAGCGCCCATCGAGGAGGAGCACCGCACTGTTATGAGTGTGGTGATCCGAAGTTTAGTCCGCCAAGAGCGGGCTGACTGAAGCCTGCAACGGCCTTCTAACAGGCTTTGAGGTAAGTTTTCAATATATGTAAGAAGATTACCGCATAGACAATAGCCCCTGATGCTTAGTTCGGTGTTCGGAAAGAAAAGCCGGACTGAGGATCTAAAAAGAAATACGCAGGAGTCTAACATAATTATGTCAATATGGGAATGCAGGCTGCCCTGCTGACCTCTGCCGCACTGACTACGGAAGTCAATACATTGAAGGAGAGCCTCGAGCGGTCCGAGAATGAGCTCGGCCAAGCCAAGAAGCAACTCGAGGACAAGGAAGGTAAGTAATACCTTATGGAATTTAAAAAATGTGGTTGCAAAAGATAACAGGAATAACATGGGTACTGCAGGGGCCACGAGCGAGGTGGCGACCCTGAAGGAGGCGGTGTCCGCAGCCGAAAACAAAGCGGCCGCAGAGCGCACCGAGCGAGAGAAGGGGGAGGCGCAGCTGGCGGAGGTACGGCAAGAGCTCCAGGCTCTCGTGGAAAAACACGAGGGTTTGGAGCGTGACTCGAAGACCCGAGAGTCCGAGCTTGCCTCGCTCTTGAGAGTGCCAAAGCTTCTAAGGCCAAGGCCCAAAAGCCCTCCAGAGATTGAGGCAATAAAGAAGATCGCAAGGGTAAGGCATTCTTTATGCAGAGCAAGAATGTAAAAGTCAATTATCTAGTACTTACCCGAATCCGAGCTCTCCAGAGCATTCGCAGATCTGCCATGAGTGTCTCCGATGCCGCTTTCTACCGAGCCAACGAAGGGAGCTCGACGGAAAAGGTGTTTTGGTCTCAGATGCCGAGGCCGAACACTGGTGCCTAGAGCGACCAACTGAAGCAATTGGTCGAGCTCCACAAGGTCGCCGAACAGGCCATGAAGGGCCTTATAGCTCGGCTGTGGCCAAATGAGGCCATGCCAGGAGCTACTGGCTAGTCGCGGCTGGTGGATGCCTGTCCATGGATCAAGTCATCAAGCGCCCGTCTGTATTGAAGGTGCTCAGGGGCCTTGCCCGTGCTAAGGTGCACTGGGGCAAGCTGGACGCGGAGAAGCTGGTGACGGACAGCCGCCGCCGGCAAAGAACGCCGCAAGCCCGAGAAGTATTATGAGGGCGTCTGAAGGGTGCCCGTCTTATAGCGGGTGAATGCTCCAAAGATGTAATATTTGAGTAGACTCGCATTTGTTATCCTGTACGCTGAAAACTTGTTCATATGCGCTAAGCAATGCTTGTGAATTTAAAATATTACCTTCAGGCGGCCGCTTATCAAATTTGAGAGATGGCAAGTCGTTATTTCAGCCCCATGCCACGAAAGTCTTTGGGGTGTTGGGATAAACTTGAGCACTCTTGTTCCTATTCTTGGGTCCTTCGAGAGAGGCGCCAACGAACTAACAAGGCAACCAGACTTATAGTGCTTGAACACTCTCACTTATCCATAGAATTCTATAATTTTAAATTTCGTGAAGCCCCTAGTATTCGAAGACCGAGTTCGGGCGCTATCCACGCCTTTGGCCGGACAATGCCGACTCGCTCTAAGCAGCATAAGTCTTGAGGGACCCGAAAAACCTCTCAAACAGCGACCGGCGCTCGCCCTATCATGACGGTCAGTTTTAGCTTTCCACCGAGGTGCTCAACCCAGCTCAACCGGGCACAATCGCAGTGGTTCTCCCAGCGCTACCTTAGCCGATATAACGGAACGTAAGGTACCAAAACATGGGAGCCGGGCAAACCCAACTATTGACCCAAGACATGATTCAAGCCGATGCATATAATGCTATAAGTTCGGGTGCCGACTTGTGAAAGTGTTAGGACTTATCACACCATACTTTTGGGGTAGTTAAGCCCTCGTGTATTAGCCATACCAAAGTGTCTGGTGCAACATGTCATGAAGTGAACATATATATAGGTAAAGAAAGGAGTGCAATAATAGGCAGAAGCTATGTATTGTTTATTCAAAAAGGTATTGCAATGGAAGCAGAACGATACAAATAGTGCGATAAGCAAGGGATGGGACTATTTAACATGTCCCCCTCCAGGGGTAAGCTGCGGGATGGTATGTAAAACAGGTATAATGCTCGTAGTAGAGACCACCTGGACACTCGACGTAGCTTTCTGCTTCCCTCGCTGTTGCATCGTGAGTTCGGCAATTCTAGTGCCGTACAAGACTTCTGGAAAACGGAGTCCTAAAAGTAAGAAAAAAGAAGAAAGAAAAAGAATGACACAATTGGGAGTCCCTGGTGCGGTTGAGCCGCATTCTGGGCGCCGTGGTCGTGCCCCTCCCCTTAGGCCCATGGTATCTGGAGAGCATAGTTATGTACGCGTAGTACTGGCTTCGCAGTTTCGCGAGGGCTAGGGTTGGGGCCGGATTGCTACGCGTGCTCTGATCGTGCTAGGCGGTCTTGTTGTAGGTTACTCCGGGCGCGCTTGACGGTGGCCGGACATTTAATAGCCGGACTCGAGAATTGCTGTGAGAGGCTGCTTTGCACCTCCGCCGCGAGGGCCGCCGTGTGCTCCTCCGTTCGGAGAGAGCGTTCGGTGTTTCCATTGACCGTGATTACTCCTCGAGGGTCCGGCATCTTGAGCTTGAGGTATGCGTAGTGCGGCACCGCATTGAACTTTGCAAATGCGGTTCGTCCAAGCAGTGCGTGATAGCCGCTGCAGAACGGGACTATGTCGAAGATTAACTCTTCGCTTTGGAAGTTATCCGGGGATCCGAAGACCACTTCGAGTGTAATTGAGCCTGTACAATTGGCCTCTACACCTGGTATGACGCCTTTAAAGGTCGTCTTTGTGGGTTTAATACTTGAGGGGTCTATGCCCATTTTGCACACTGTATCCTGATAAAGCAGGTTCAGGCTGCTACCGCCGTCCATCAGGACTCTAGTGAGGTGAAATCCGTCGATGATTGGGTCAAGGACCAATGCGGCGAATCTGCCGTGACGGATGCTAGTGGGGTGGTCCCTTCGATCAAAGGTGATCGGGCAGGAGGACCATGGGTTGAACTTCGGGGCGACTGGCTCCATCGCATATACGTCCCTTAGCGCACGCTTCCGCTCCCTTTTGGGTATGTGGGTTGCGTATATCATGTTCACCGTCCGCACTTGTGTGGGAAAGCCCTTCTGTCCTCTATTGTTCGACGGCCGAGGCTCTTCCTCGTCATTGCTATGCAGCCCTTGTCGTTGTTTTGCGATAGCTTGCCTGCTGTTTGAACACCCAACAATCCTTGTTGGTGTGGTTGGCTAGTTTTTGGGGTGCCATGTATCGCAAGCGATCGAGTATTCGGTCCAAGTTGGATGGGCCCCGGTATTTCTTTTGAATGGCTTCTTCCATCGACCGGGTTTAGAGCCTCTGAATCCGCATTTCTTGTCGTATCTTCAGCATTATCACCGTTACGCGGCGTTTATGCTTGTTGCGACGCGACCTGCCATTGCTGTCCTTGGTATCCGAACTACCAGGGTGTTTGGCCAAGTTGTTGCTTCGAGCTAGCCAGCTGTCCTCTCCGCAAAAGCGGGTCATGAGTGTGGTGAGGGCTGCCATGGATTTGGCTTTTCTGTCCTAGGTGCCGGGCTAGCCACTCGTCGCGGATGTTGTGTTTGAAGGCTGCTAGCGCCTCGGCATCCGGACAGTCGACGATCTGATTTTTCTTTGTTAGGAACCGCGTCCAGAATTCTCTGGCCAATTCTTCTGGCTGCTGAATTATATGGCTAAGGTCATAGGCGTCAGGTGGTCGCACATATGTGCCCTGGAAGTTATCAAGGAATGTGGCTTCCAGGTCCTCCCAACAACCGATTGACTCTGCTGGCAAGCTGTTGAGCCAACGCCGAGCTGGTCCTTTAAGCTTGAGTGGGAGGTATTTGATGGCATGTAGATCATCACCGCGGGCCATGTGGATATGGAGGAGATAGTCCTTGATCTAGACCGCAGGATCTGTGGTACCATCGTATGATTCGATGTTTACGGGTTTGAAGCCCTCAGGGATTTGATGATCCATTACTTCATATGTGAAGCATAGTGGGTGTGCGGCACCTCTGTATTGGGCTATATCACGACGTAGCTCATATGAGCTATGTCTACTATGTTCGGCCCGGCTGGGTTTGCTGTATCCGGCGTTACGGTAATCATCCCGAGTCGTTGGGCGCCCACGTGATCTGTAGATCGATCTTGTATGCTTTGCCTTATCCTCCAATATATCTCGCAAGTCCGGTGCGTTTTCCCGTGCCTTGGTACTTTTTGAGCGGCTCGGGGCGTGGCTTGAGCGGAGGGCCGAGAGGCTTCTCTGTCGCGGCCACGGGGTGGCCGGTCTACCATGTCGTGCGCTGGTGACGTGGGTGCTTCCTCCTCTGATCAAGGCAAGGGCCTCCGTTTGGGGTAGCTTTTGGAGGGGCGTTCGAGTTCATACTCTTCGGCTGCAAGGACTTCAGTCCATCTGTCAGCTAGCAGGTCTTGGTCAGCTCTAAGTTGTTGCTGCTTTTTCTTGAGGCTGCTTGTCGTGGCCATGAGCCTGCGTTTAAAACGCTCTTGTTCGACGGGGTCCTCTAGCACGACAAATTCATCGTCGTCGAGGCTTGCCTCGTCTTCGGAGGGGGCGCATAATTATCGTCCTCTACCTCTCTTTATGCCGCACTGTCGTGCGGACTTGCTTCTCCTCCTCCCTGCGCTGAGTCCTGCTGGAGGGGGCGTCTTCGCACTGTCCGGGTATTATTGTCTCCGTGCGGAATCGCCGCTTTCTTGTGGCGGGATTTAGAGCGGCGCCGCTGACGTCGGCGCTTGGGTTGTTTCTTGGAGGGGTCATCCTCCGCCGCTCCATCGCCATTCCCATCTTTTGGGATGTCCACCATGTATATGTCATGTGACGAGGTGGCCTTCCAGTGCCCTGTAGGCGCTGGTTCTTGGTCGTCTCCAGCATCATCGTCCATACCGTCGATGTCTTCGGAGTCGAAGTCGAGCATGTCGGTTAAATCATCGACAGTGGCTACAAAGTGGGTGGTGGGTGGGCGTTGAATTTCTTCGTCGTCCGCATCCCAACCTTCCTGACCGTAGTCCGGCCAAGGCTCTCCAGATAAAGAGAGAGACTTTAGTGAATTCAGGATGTCGCCAAAGGGTGAGTGCTAAAAGATGTCCGCGGTAGTGAACTCCATGACCGGCGCCCAATCGAATTCGATTGGCAGGGGCGCGGAGGGTTCGGAGTCCCGAGAGGAGTCCGGCACCCTGGAGTCACGGTCTTCGCAAAAGACAAGGATGGAGTTCGGCTCAATCGCCATAGAGATCGTAGCCCCCGAGGCGGTGTCCAACCACTCGTCCTCGATCAGGGGAGTCGGCTCCGAGCTAAGGGTTGGAGCGGACTCTGGTGTGGCTTCCAAGGCACTGTTCGGCGGCAGAGCTAGATCATGCCCATCGAGACAGTGCGGCGCACTTGGCTGTGGCTCGATTCCGTCGAAGATCAAGTCTCCGCGGATGTCGGCCGTGTAGTTCAAACTCCCAAATCTGACCTGATGGCCAGGGGCGTGGCTTTCGATCTGCTCCAGATGGCCTAGCGAATTGGCCCGCAGTGCAAAGCCGCCGAATACGAAGATCTGTCCGGGGAGAAAAGTCTCACCCTGGACTGCGTCGTTGCTGATGATTGAAGGAGCCATCGGGCCTATAGGTGACAACACAGAGGAACTCTCAATGAAAGCACCAATGTCGGTGTCAAAACCGGCGGATCTCGGGTAGGGGGTCCCGAACTGTGCGTCTAGGCGGATGGTAACAGGAGACAAGGGACACGATGTTTTTACCCAGGTTCGGGCCCTCTCGATGGAGGTAATACCCTACTCCTGCTTGATTAATATTGATGATATGGGTAGTACAAGAGTAGATCTACCACGAGATCAGAGAGGCTAAACCCTAGATGCTAGCCTATGGTATGATTGTTGTTCGTCCTATGGACTAAAACCCTCCGGTTTATATAGACACCGGATAGGGTTAGGGTTACACAGAGTCGGTTACAATGGTAGGAGATCTACATATCCGTATCGCCAAGCTTGCCTTCCACGCCAAGGAAAGTCCTATCCGGACAAGGGACGAAGTCTTCAATCTTGTATCTTCATAGTCTAGGAGTCCGGCCAAAGATGATAGTTCGGCTATCCGGACACCCCCTAGTCCAGGACTCCCTCACTTATCCTGACTAAAGTTGGTCCTCGCCTGCCAAAGGCTCTGACGATGACGCCGGCTTGGGCTCCACGATGACCTCCTTCCTGCCGTTGTGTTGGTCTTTGTCTTGTTGTTGCACCGAAATGGCTGCCTTTGCTTCATGCTCTCGCCTGCGCTTGCCTCCTTTGCACCAAAGAGGAGACGAGGACACCGCGCGGGATGGCACCCTCCTGGCGCCCTTGGTCGTCATGGCTTGCGTCATGGGCACCTCGTGAGGTACCCCGCCTTGATCTCTCCGCCTCCTCCCGAGCCAGCCTGACGAGGCCGTGCCTGAGGATGTTTCCTGTCGTCCGCCCCGCGAGGCTTGGCCCCTCGCGAGGGTCTCGAGCTTGTGCTGATGAAGATGGGCCGTGCTGGGCCACCCCTTGAGCCACGCCGCAGGCCGCAGGCAGGCGAGTCTGGGTACCCCCGTTCCCAGAACACCGACAAAGCCCATCATTGGAATATACAAGCCAAGTTCTATAATGAAAAATTCCCACTAGTATATGAAAGTGATATCATAGGAGACTCTCTATCATGAAGATCATGGTGCTACTTTGAAGCACAAGTGTGGTAAAAGGATAGTAGCATTGTCCCTTCTCTCTTTTTCTCCCATTTTTTTGTTTGGTCATTTTCTCTTTTTTTTATGGCCTCTTTTTTTATTTTTTTTCTTTTTATTTTATTTTATTTTATTTTTCGTCCGGAGTCTCATCCCGACTTGTGGGGGAATAATAGTCTCCATCATCCTTTCCTCACTTGGGACAATGCTCTAAAAATGATGATCATCACACTTTTATTTACTTACAACTCAACAATTACAACTCGATACTTAGAACAAAATATGACTCTATATGAATGCTGCCATGTGTACCGGATATGCAATGAATCAAGAGTGACATGTATGAAAGAATTATGAGCGGTGGATTTGCCACAAATACGATGTCAACTACATGATCATGCTAAGCAATATGACAATGATGGGCGTGTCATAATAAGCGGAACGGTGGAAAGTTGCATGGCAATATATCTCGGAATGGCTATGGAAATGCCATGATAGGTAGGTATGGTGGCTGTTTTGAGGAAGGTATATGGTGGGTGTATGATACCGGCGAAAGTGCGCGGTATTAGAGAGGCTAGCAATGGTGGAAGGAAGAAAAGTGCGTATAATCCATGGACTCAACATTAGTCATAAAGAACTCATATACTTATTGCAAAAATCTACAAGTTATCAAAGCGAAGTACTACGCGCATGCTCCTAGGGGGACAGGTTGGTAGGAAAAGACCATCGCTCGTCCCCGACCGCCACTCATAAGGAAGACAATCAATAAATAAATCATGCTCCGACTTCATCACATAACGGTTCACCATACGTGCATGCTACGGGAATCACAAACTTTAACAAAAGTATCTCTCAAATTCACAACTACTCAACTAGCATTACTCTAATATCACCATCTTCATATCTCAAAACAATTATCAAGCATCAAACTTCTCTTAGTATTCAACACACTCATAAGAATTCTTACAAATCTTGTATGCTTAGCATATTAGGATTATTTAAGCAAATTACCATTCTATTTAAGACTATCAAAATAATATAAGTGAAGCATGAGAGTTCATATATTTCTCCAAAATAAAACTACCACCATGGTCTAAAATATATAAGTGAAGTACTAGAGCAATAACAAAAACTACTCCGAAAGATATAAGTGAAGGTCAATGAGTAGTCGGATAATTATGCAACTATGTGGAGACTCTCCCATTTAATAATTTCAGATCTTGGTATTTTATTCAAGCATCAAGCAAAACAAAATAAAATGACAATTCAAGGATAGCACACATCATGTGAAGAAGCAAAAACTTAGGTTCAACCGATACTAACCGATAATTGTTGAAGAAGAAAGGTGGGATGCCTACCGGGGCATCCCCAAGCTTAGATGCTTGAGACTTCTTGAAATATTATCTTGGGGTGCCTTAGGCATCCCCAAGCTTGAGCTTTTGTGTCTCTTTAATTCCTCTCATATCACGGTTTCTTAAATCTCGAAAGCTCCATCCACACCAAACTCAACAAGAACTCATGAGATAAGCTAGTATAAACCAATGCAAAAACCTTATCATACTATACTGTAGTAAATCACTAAAATTATTATTCAACATTGCATACTAAATTCATCTACATATTTAATACTCCTATCCTTAAATAGAATCATTAAACAAGCAAACATATGCAAACAATGCAAACATAACAGCAATCTGTCAAAATAGTACAGTCGGTAAAGAATGCAAGATTCATCATACTTCCCTAACTCCAAAAATTATGAAATAAAATTCCCACTGTAGTAAATTTATCAGAGCTTATTATGCAAAAGGTTTCAACATTTTATCACATTCTGACTTTTCTAGGTAATTTTTGCAACAGCGGTAAACTATCTGTTTTCAAACAGCAACATGTATACTTGCAAAATAAGCATGGCAAAAGCTATCCTTGACATTTTTATTGAAAAAAAAGAGATGCAAAACATTATTATAAATGACAGAAAGCAAATACTAACAAAAGGAAATGATGCTCCAAGCAAAACACATATCATGTGGTGAATAAAAATATAGCTCCAAGTAAAGTTACCGATGAACGAAAACGAAAGAGGGGATGCCATCAGGGGCATCCCCAACCTTAGGCTCTTGGTTGTACTTTAATATTACATTGGGGTGCCTTGGGAATCCCCAAGATTAGGCTCTTATCACTCCTTATTCCATAGTCCATCGAATCTTTACCCAAAAGTTGAAAACTTCACAACACAAAACTTAACAGAAAATCTCGTGAGCTCCGTTAGCGAAAGAAAACAAAACACCACTTCAAGGTACTGTAATGAACTCATTATTTATTTATATTTGTGTTAAACCTACTGTATTCCAACTTCTATATGGTTTATAAACTATTTTACTAGCCATAGGTTCATCAAAATAAGCAAACAACACACGAAAAACAGAATCTGTCAAAAACAGAACAGTCTGTAGTAATCTGTAACTAACGCAAACTTCTGGAACTCCAAAAATTCTAAAATAAATTGGTGGACCTGATGAATTTTTCTAGTAATCATATGCAGAAAGAATAAACTAAATAGCACTCTGCAGTAAAAAGTTGAAGCAAATCTCGTGAGCGCTAAAGTTTCTATTTTTTACAGCATGATCATAAAGACTTCACCCTAGTCTTCCCAAAGGTTCTACTTGGCACAAACACTAATTAAAACTCAAAACCACATCTAAACAGAAGCTAGATGGATTATTTATTCCTAAACAGAACTCAAAATTGGGTTGCCTCCCAACAAGCGCTAACGTTTAACACCCCTAGCTAGGCATGATGATTTCAATGATACTCACGTAAAAGATAAGAATTGAAACATAAAGAGAGCATCATGAAGAATATGACTAGCAAATTTAAGTCTAACCCACTTCCTATGCATAGGGATTTTGTAAGCAAACAACTTATGGGAACAAGAATCATCTTGCATAGGAAGGTAAAACAAGCATAACTTCAAGATTTTAAGCACATAGAGAGGAAACTTTATATTATTGCAATTCCTACAAGCATATATTCCTCCCTCATAAAAAAATTCAGTAGCATCATGAATGAATTCAACAATATAACTAGCACCTAAAGCATTCTTTTCATGATCTAATTGCATAGAATTTTTATTACTCTCCACGTAAGCAAATTTCTTCTCATGAATAATAGTGGGAGCAAACTCAGCAAAATAACTATCATGTGATTGAAAATTAAGATCAAGATGAAAAGTTTCATGGTTATCATTATTCTTTAAATCATACGTGTCATCACAATAATCATCATAGATAGGAGGCATGCTTTCATCATAGTAAATTTTCTCATCAAAGCTTGGGGGACAAAAAATATCATCTTCATCAAACATAGCATCCCCAAGCTTGTGGCTTTGCATATCATTAGCATCATGGATATTCGAGGAATTCATACTAATAACATTGCATTCATGCTCATCATTCAAAGATTTAGTGCCAAACAATTTAATGCATTCTTCTTCTAACACTTTGGCACAATTTTCCTTTCCATCATACTCACGAAAGATATTAAAAAGATGAAGCGTATGAGACAAACTCAATTCCATTTTTTAAGTTTTCTTTTATAAACTAAACTAGTGCTAAAACAAGAAACAAAGAGATTCGATTACAAGATCTAAAGATATACCTTCAAGCACTCACCTCCCCGGCAACGGCGCCAGAAAAGATAATAGTTGACGGGGTGTGAGTGCCGCTTACCTAGACTCCCCGGCAACGGTGCCAGAAAAGAGCTTGATGTCTACTACGCAACCTTCTTCTTGCAGACGTTGTTGGGCCTCCAAGTGCAGAGGTTTGTAGGACAGTAGAAAATTTCCCTCAAGTGGATGACCTAAGGTTTATCAATCCGTGTGAGGCATAGGATGAAGATGGTCTCTCTCAAGCAACCCTCCAACCAAATAACAAAGAGTCTCTTGTGTCCCCAACACACCCAATACAATGGTAAATTGTATAGGTGCACTAGTTCGGCGAAGAGATGGTGATACAAGTGCAATATGGATGGTAGATATAGGTTTTTGTAATCTGAAATTACAAAAACAGCAAGGTAACAAGTAATAAAAGTGAGCGTAAACGGTATTGCAATGCTAGGAAACAAGGCCTAGGGTTCATACTTTCACTAGTGCAAGTTCTCTCAACAATAATAACATAGTTGGATCACATAACTATCCTTCAACATGCAACAAAGAGTCACTCCAAAGTCACTAATAGCGGAGAACAAACGAAGAGGTTATGGTAGGGTACGAAACCACCTCAAAGTTATTCTTTCCAATCAATCCGTTGGGCTATTCCTATAAGTGTCACAAATAGCCATAGAGTTCGTACTAAAATAACACCTTAAGACACAAATCAACCAAAACCCTAATGTCACCTAGATACTCCAATGTCACCTCAAGTATCCGTGGGTATGATTATACGATATGCATCACACAATCTCAGATTCATCTATTCAACCAACACATAGAACCTCAAAGAGTGCCCCAAAGTTTCTACCGGAGAATCACGACGAAAATGTGTGCCAACCCCTATGCATAGATTCATGGGCGGAACCCGCAAGTTGATCACCAAAACATACATCAAGTGAATCACGTGATATCCCATTGTCACCACAGATACGCACGGCAAGACATACATCAAGTGTTCTCAAATATTTAAAGACTCAATCCGATAAGATTACTTCAAGGGGAAAACTCAATTCATTACAAGAGAGTAGAGGGGGAGAAGAAACATAAGATCCAACTATAATAGCAAAGCTCGCGATACATCAAGATCATGCCAAATCAAGAACACGAGAGAGAGAGAGAGAGAGAGAGAGAGAGAGAGAGAGATCAAACACATAGCTACTGGTACATACCCTCAGCCCCGAGGGTGAACTACTCCCTCCTCGTCATGGAGAGCGCCGGGATGATGAAGATGGCCACAGGTGAGGGTTCCCCCCTCCGGCAGGGTGCCGGAACAGGGTCCCGATTGGTTTTTGGTGGCTACAGAGGGTTGCGGTGGCGGAACTCCCGGTCTTTTCTGTTCTGGAAGTTTTAGGGTACGTGGAGTTATATAGGCGGAAGAAGCACGTCAGGGGAGTCATGAGGGCCCCACGAGGCAGGGGGTGACGATGTCCTGGACTAGGGGGTACTCACCACATCATCTCCCGATCATTTAGATTGGGCCGAGGACCCCCATGGCCGTATACTCATGGGCCAGTCCGGTCAGCTGCCGCATACAAGGAAGATTCCACAAGACTTGGCGATCAGGACAAGGACTCCTCCCCACCGGCGTATTCGGCTAGGACTCTTGTTATCCTAGGCCTCTGGTGCACTATATAAACTGAGGCCGGGCTAGTCGATAGAGAGACAACAATCATACCATAGGCTAGCTTCTAGGGTTTAGCCTCTACGATCTCGTGGTAGATCTACTCTTGTAATACTCATATTCATCAAGATCAATCAAGCAGGAAGTAGGGTATTACCTCCATAGAGAGGGCCCGAACCTGGTTAAACCTTGTGTCCCTTGCCTCCGGTTACCATCGATCCTTAGACACACAGTTCAGGACCCCCTACCCGAGATCCGCCAATTTTGACACCGACATTGGTGCTTTCATTGAGAGTTTCGCTGTGTGTTCGGCAAAAGGTCGATGGCTCGCCTGCAGATCAACTACGACTTCGGCATCTTCGTCACCAGCTCGACTGGTCACCTTGATTCGACCAAGGACTACGCCCTACCTCCGATCATCATGTTCGGATGAGGGCCTTCATCAACATCAACTCCGATCTCTATCAAGATCATGGAGGAATCATCCAGGGAGCCCGGGGGCTCAACGTTAACATTGCCCTCGGGCGACCGTGCTGTTTTTCTGGACAGGAACTTATGTCCGCCGCCGCCGCCTCCTCAAGTGTCGTTTTAACGATTGCTTTAGTGAAATTATGCGGAATTGAGTCTACAACAACCCTGGAAAATTTCGTCGAGTTCCGATGGAGGAATCTCTGGCAATCCGCGATATACCGGAGCCCTGTTAAATCTGGACGAAAATCTGGATGAGTTTACGGCGTGGTGTCCAGCTTATAGCTCGGACGTCCTTTATAAGATCCAACCGTTGATCGGCTGAGGAATTCCTATATCTACCACCCCTCAAAATTTCCGCTCGATCCGACCGTCCAAACTCCGGGAACCTTCCGATTAGTGCATCACTTTTCGGATCTGTTTTCTGCGCGAAAAGGAATCCGACCCGAGTTCGTCTTTTTTATGAATGGGATTTCGGACATCCTTTTTGAAGGAAGTTTTGTACGGGGTATTGTGTTTTGTTTCCGAACACATCCCACTAATTTTAAAATCTTTTGAACATGATCTTCAACATCATGCTGGTGTCAAACCAGTCCGGCAATATTGCTCCACGGCCGCCGACCTGCACTAAACACGTCGTCATTTTGTTGAGCCGAACTCAACTTGTTCGGATCATCATCTCGGCAAGCCGAACAAGAGTTCGGCATCGGAAAGGATAAATCATCACCAACATCGCCGCCCCATGGATTACACGGAGCAGGCACACCGGCATCGCCGCACGGTCACTTCATCAAGCCGGCATTGACCACGTCACGACCTGCATCGGCAGGGCCGCACCGTTGCTTCTTCGAGCCGGTGTCCATCACGCCGACCTACTTCGACTCATCGGCTGACATCGAGGCTTTGACATCTCGGCTGGACCGGGGGCTTCGCCATCTATTCATCAACCTATACTCCAGAGACTTCGGCGTCACTAGCCGACCAACTCCGTCACGTTAGCTGGACCGAGGGCTTTGCCTTGGCGAGCCAACCTTTGCTAGCATTGCCATGCCATCGCTTTATCACCCGTCGGGCAATGGGTGTGCGGATCTAGTCCCAATTTTGGGAATCACCTTTCTTCGGATTGCTACAATAAATAAACCAGGTGCTATTAATCCTAGTATTTTTCGCTTTTTTGGGTTCATTCTTCCCACGGAATTGTTACTTTGGTTTGTCCATCGTATGTACACAGGTCTATCAAATGATGGCCGCATTATCGACAGTCGCATGGTGGTTCGGTCAGTTTCCGTACATAGTCCGTGACGCCGCATCGAACTTCGGACCGACTGTGAATTCACGTCCGCGCGCCTTTATCTGCATCATCCGATGCCTGCGCATCGACATTGACTTGGCGCCAGCCATATTTCTTTTATTACTCACTTTGCATAAATTATTTATTATGCAACATTTTATTATTATTACTATTATCCCCGGTCTGCACTATTTTTTGTGCACAGGAAAATGATCCAGCCGGACTATATCATTTGGCGTCACCTCGGCTGAACGGGGGGCTTCGTCAACACTTCATTACCCCAGGCCGGGGACTTTGGCATCACTCTGCCGGCCTGCATTGACCGTGCTATGTCACCACTTCGGAGTGCCGAGCTCTTTGCTCCGCCACCTCGGGACCGGCATCAAGCTCGGACCGCGTCATCAATACCGAACACATTAACCAGCTAAGTTGCCTTTATGCTCAAAGTTTTAAATTTTTAATTTATGTTCGGTTCGACCAAGCATTATACCTTTTTTTGGAAAAAAAGTTGCTTGTAAAAAAATTCCTTGTCCAAACTTTGTTTGTGACGGACAAATTCAAATACCCAGATTACTTGGGGGCTCCCTTGCTGGAGTTTTTCCTCTTGCATATGATTATACTTGAACGGCTTCGTTCCTTGTTTGTGTATTATGCCACAATATGAACCATATTGACCTAAGTGATTTGCAAGCTGGGTTGCCTTGCTCCTGTGTTTACCCCTACGTTCACGATTGTTCGGCTAGGGAGTAAAGGGAGCACCTCTGCGATTGTCACGATCGGGTCACCCGAGCCGGACCTCAGACTGGGTGAAGCAGAAAGCTAGCACTCTTACTGTTTTCAATTATGGTCGGCACACAATGGAACTCATGAGTACAAAAAATCTATTGCATAAGTCTCATAGTAGCAATGAGCAACCAGAGAAAGGTATTGGTGGCGGTACTATTTTATTCGAAGACGCTTCTTACACTTCGTTCGTAATATAGCATAAGTTCCCTGAGTGCGCTTTGTCTATTACAGCCTTATGACCTGATTGCCTGGTTATCAGAAACACCATCGATATTCTCGACAGGTGGAGTACATAACACTTTTCGGTCCTTGACCGAAGAGGGAGAAGCCGACGGTCGGTTAAGACGTGTTTAAAGTTCGGGTGAACATAGATATGATATAAGTACTTCGGTACATACAATAATTCTTTTACCCAAGTCACTCGGGGCTCTTAAATTTATGTGAGTTGTTTAATAATAAGTGTTCTTCTTCTTAGTCGTTGCAAAGTCTTTTTTCTATCACTCCTTTTTTCGAACACGAGTGTGCGGTCAATAGCCGGGGCGCCTAATTTCTCTCTCAAAGCCGCTAAAGTTTGCTAAACTG
The DNA here is from genome assembly GCA_021605205.1 of Aegilops longissima. Taxonomy (NCBI): domain Eukaryota; kingdom Viridiplantae; phylum Streptophyta; class Magnoliopsida; order Poales; family Poaceae; genus Aegilops; species Aegilops longissima. The sequence continues at coordinate 584,112,399 of CM038676.1, forward strand.
GCCTAACGAGAAGTACTCCGCCTTCGGGATAGGAGGTTGAAGCCATAGGCTGACCCGCTTGAAGTCTCAAGATAGGATGTGTCATGTTAAAGCACGACAGAAACACCTTTTTTTCTAAGACCAATTTTCGATTTGGCACCGAACACTTGATCTAGTTCGGACATTAAACTTTTGAATAAGTTTTTTGGCTTTTCAAGCCTATGGCACTTTTAAAATATTTGTGCGTTTCCAGCATTAGTTTCGCAGTGCAACGCCGGACACCTTTAGGGATTCGGCAAAAACATTCTCGGATATTGCCATATATGCATCGGTTTCGAATTGTGTCTTCGATCAATAGTTGGGTTGCCCGGCTCCTGTGCTTGCCTCCTACATTTCGCTTTGTTCGGCTAGGTGTGCCAAGGGAGAACCACTGCGATTGTGCTTCCAGCTCGCATGGTCAAGCACCTCAGTGGAGAAAGCCGAAAACTGACTGTCACAATAGGCGTAAACTGGTCAGCGATCCGATGACTATGTTAAATGACGGGCTGTTCATAACATTGGCCGAAGTGTTTAGGCTTGGCTCGGCTATCGCCGAACACTAACCGGGGGCTCATAGCTAGCTTCCCCAGTATAAAGCTCCTATGACTAAGCAAAAGTTTTAAAGCCCTCCTATCTGATTGCCTCGTTTCTGCTAACACAACCGCCCTCGGGCATCGAGACGTCGGCTAAGGGTTGTTTTGTTAGTACGGAAACACCCTGTGTAGTATCTACCAAAGGGTAGAAGCCGACGATGGGCCACATTCAACTGATAAACGGTCGCAATGGAGTCGGAATAATGATGTAAAGTACTTGGATACATAGAATCATTACACATAATCTTTGATTTTACTCTGGATATCGATCCTTAATTCGGCCACCCGTGCCCACATCAAGGCTCGGGGGCTGCTGGGCTTCGTGCTAATTATTTATAAATATTAAAGGGGCACATCGATCCCCTGATCTGGTGTTGCCACCCGACCAGTGTCTCAGGGGCTACTGCATTGCCTATTTCAATGCAGAAAATTCCAACTGCCAAGTGTTCGGCTTGACCGGACTATGGGCAAAACGCGTCTTCGGACAAAAATGGGTACCATCTGGACCTATACGGCGTCAAGCTAATATATTACGGCGACTGCTTGAGATCCTCTATCATGGGCCTGTTCCCCAATCACTATTTTCCCTAATATATTATATCGTGTTTCTATTCCTACGTATGCTGCCGAGCTAGGAGTTGATCCTCAGGCCGATTTCGCGCATCGACCTGAGTCTCAGGGGCTACTAGGGTCAGCGGTTTCATGTTTTCCTTCAGGTGCATCTCAGATATTAGGCCAACACGCACCTTGAGGGATACTGGTTATACATCTTGTCACATATTACATTTCACAATTCGGAATTAAATTCATAAAAATCAGTCCCATGGCCAAGGTGGTGCACCACCTCGGAAGCAGTCCGGCATAAAGCTCGGGCGCCAGTGGCTGGCTCCATAGAGGGCATTTCCGGTATTAAGCTTAGCTAAACTCTTTCAACTTTTTGAACCAAGGTGATCTATGACACCTCGGATATAATCCGGCATTGGAGCTCGGATATAATCCGATGTAGGAGCTTGGACACAGTCCGACGTTGGAGCTCGGAAGCAATCCGGCATTGGTGCTCGGCTGCAAAGGATACCTCGAGTGTAGTCCGGCATTGGAAGCTCGGACGCAAGAGGACACTGCCTCCCGGGAACAACTTCAAACCCGAGGCGTGGCATAAAAATAACAAGGCACTGATAAAGGCCGGAAACTTAAAGGGGCTCCTCGGATACCCAACGTGTAAACTCTTCGGATGCACTTCGGCGATCCTCAAGATCAAAGATGAGAAGATTTGTTGAACCAGTTTTCAAGAACGACGACCGAAGATGAAGAACAGTTCGGAAGAATCGAGGAGCGTCCCCAACTTGATGACCGGTTCAGGGGTCTACTGACGGTGTCCTGGACTAGGGGGTACTCACCACGTCATCTCCCTATCAGTTAGATTGGGCCGAGGACCCCCATGGCCGTATACTCATGGGCCTGTCCGGACAGCTGCCGCATACAAGGAAGATTCCACAAGACTTGGCGATCAAGACAAGGACTCCTCCCCACCGGCGTATTCGGCTAGGACTCTTGTTATCCTAGGCCTCTGGTGCACTATATAAACTGAGGACGGGCTAGTCGATAGAGAGACAACAATCATACCATAGGCTAGCTTCTAGGGTTAGCCTCTACGATCTCGTGGTAGATCTACACTTGTAATACTCATATTCATCAAGATCAATCAAGTAGGAAGTAGGGTATTACCTCCATAGAGAGGGCCCGAACCTGGGTAAACCTTGTGTCCCTTGCCTCCTGTTACCATCGATCCTTAGGCGCACGATTGGGACCCCTACCGAGATCCGCGGTTTGACACCGATGGGCGCCCTAGGGGTGGGCGCCCCACCCTCGTGGCTTCCTCGTTCCTTCCTTGACGTGGGGTCCAAGTCCATCCGGTAGCTTTCCTTCCAAAAATAACTTCTCCAGTTGATTTCGTTCCGTTTTGACTCCGTTTGATATTCCTTTTCTTCAAAATACTGAAATAGGCAAAAAACAACAAATCTGGGCTGGGCCTCCGGTTAATAGGTTAGTCCCAAAAGTAATATAAAAGTGGAAAATAAAGCCCAATATTGCCCAAAACAGTAGATAATATAGCATGGAGCAATCAAAAATTATAGATACGTTGGAGACGTATCACCGGCAAACATCCCTTTTCCATTAAAAGAACATCCCATACAGGTACAGTCCATACGAAATGAAAAACATGAGCAATGCGATTACAAGCTTTAAATTCTACTAAGGCCCGAAGGCTTACAAATTAAAAAGAGATAAGGTGCCCGTAATCCCTTTCTTGTCCCTCTCCTCAGGAAATGGAACAAGAAAAGCAAGAGGGCAAAAGGGGCGCCTAGGCGAGCTACGGGTGGCAGAAGACACCAAGAGAACATCTTGCTGGCCGTCCAAGGGCTGGATGGTGATCGCGGCGCCGGAGGCAGAGCTCGAAGACGAGGCGGCAGGACGTCAGTACGCGACGAAGGCGTTGGTGCCCGCGTACTCCGATTTAACGGCCTTGCCGCCTACCCTCTTCCTCTTCCGCAGCCTCCCAACGCCAGCCGCCCAAGGAGACGACCCCGAGAAGTTCAAGGAGCCAGCGACACGGATGATGGGGTCACCGGTGCCGCCCGGAGCGGCGCCCGACGCCTAGTCGGACCCCTCATCATGTCGCCCGCTGGCCTCGCCGTCGCTGCCGTTGTCCTCCTCGTCACTCTCGCTCGAGGAGGAATCTTCATCCTCAGAAGAGCTCTCCACGCAGCACCTCACGCGGGTCCCGAAGTGCCCGAAGATTTTGACGGAGAGAAGGCCGCCCTCCATTAGTTTGAAATGGAGAGCGAGTCCATCCGTCAAGCTGTGGAGGCGAGCGAAGGTCTTCCACCCTCGGTGAAGGTACATGACGTGAGGGGCGGGGAACTCGACGTCCACCCATGTGCCGTTGTTCCCACAACTCCTCATGTGCAGCCGCAGCGCTTGCGGCTGATCCAGCTCCATCTCCCGTGCAAATGGGGTCAGGAGGCGAAGGCGATGGCGCGGTGGATGGCGCAGCTTTTGGGGAACGTAGCAGAATTTTAATATTTTGTACGCATCACCAAGATCAATCTATGGAGTTATCTAGCAACGAGTGGAAAAGGAGTGCATCTACATACCCTTGTAGATCGCGAGCGGAAGCGTTCAAGAGAACGGGGTTGATGGGGTCGTCCTCGTCGTGATCCAAATCACCGATGACCGAGCGCCGAACGGACGACACCTCCGCGTTCAACACATGTATGGTTGGGAAGACGTCTCCTCCTTCTTGATCCATCAAGGGGGAAGGAGAGGTTGATGGAGATCCAGCAGCACGACGGCGTGGTGGTGGATGCAGCGGGGATCTCGGCAGGGCTTCGCCAAGCTCTACGGAGGAGGACGAGGTGTTGGAGAGGGAGAGGGAGGCGCCAGGGGCTAGGGTGCGGCTGCCCTCCCTCCCCCCCCCCCCCACTATATATAGGCCCCTAGGGGGGCGCCGGCCCTAGGAGATCCAATCTCCAAGGGGGGCGGTGACCAAGGAGGTGGCTTGCCCCCCAAGCCAAGTGGGGCGCCCCCACCCCTAGGGTTCCCAACCCTAGGCGCAGGGGGAGGCCCAAGGGGGGCGCACCAGCCCACTATGGGCTGGTTCCCGTCCCACTTCAGCCCATGGGGCCCTCCGGGATAGGTGGCCCCACCCGATGGACCCCCGGGACCCTTCCGGTGGTCCCGGTACAATACCGATTACCCCCGAAACTTTCCCGATGGCCGAAACTTGACTTACTATATATAAATCTTTACCTCCGGGCCATTTCGGAACTCCTCGTGACGTCCGGGATCTTATACGGGACTCCGAACAACTTTCGGGTTACCGCATACTAGTATCTCTACAACCCTAGCGTCACCAAACCTTAAGTGTGTAGACCCTACGGGTTCGAGAGACACGCAGACATGACCGAGACGACTCTCTGGTCAATAACCAACAGCGGGATCTGGATACCCATGTTGGCTCCCACATGCTCCTCGATGATCTCATCGGATGAACCACGATGTCGAGGATTCAATCAATCCCATATACAATTCCCTTTGTCAATCGGTACGTTACTTGCCCGAGACTCGATCGTCGGTATCCCAATACCTCGTTCAATCTCGTTACCGGCAAGTCACTTTACTCGTACCGTAATGCATGATCCCATGATCAACCACTCGGTCACATTGAGCTCATTATGATGATGCATTACCGAGTATGCCCAGAGATACCTCTCCGTCATACAGAGTGACAAATCCCAGTCTCGATTCGTGCCAAACCAACAGACACTTTCGGAGATACCCGTAGTGCACGTTTATAGCCACCCAGTTACGTTGTGACGTTTGTCACACCCAAAGCACTCCTACGGTATCCGGGAGTTGCACAATCTCATGGTCTAAGGAAATGATACTTGACATTTGGAAAAGCTCTAGCAAACGAACTGCACGATCTTGTGCTATGCTTAGTATTGGGTCTTGTCCATGACATCATTCTCCTAATGATGTGATACCGTTATCAATGACATCCAATGTCCATAGTCAGGAAACCATGACTATCTGTTGATCAATGAGCTAGTCAACTGGAGGCTCACTAGGGACATGTTGTGGTCTATGTATTCACACATGTATTACGATTTCCGGATAACAAAATTATAGCATGAACAATAAACAATTATCATGAACAAAGAAATATAATAATAACCATTTTATTATTGCCTCTAGGGCATATTTCCAACAGTCTCCCACTTGCACTAGAGTCACTAATCTAGTTACATTGTGATGAATCGAACACCCATAGAGTTCTGGTGTTGATCATGTTTTGCTCTAGGGAGAGGTTTAGTCAACGGATCTGCGACATTCAGATCCGTATGTACTTTACAAATATCTATGTCTCCATCTTGAACATTTTCACGAATGGAGTTGAAGCGACGCTTGATGTGCCTGGTCTTGTTGTGAAACCTGTGCTCCTTGGCAAGGGCAATAGCTCCAGTGTTGTCACAGAAGAGAGTGACCGGCCCCGACGCATTGGGTATGACTCCTAGGTCGGTGATGAATTCCTTCATCCAGATTGCTTCATGTGCTGCCTCCGAGGCTGACATGTACTCTGCTTCACATGTAGATCCCGCCACGATGCTTTCCTTGCAACTGCACCAGCTTACTGCCCCACCATTCAAAATAAACACGTATCCGGTTTGTGACATGGAGTCATCCAGATCTGTGTCGAAGCTAGCGTCGACGTAACCCTTTATGATGAGCTCTTCGTCACCTCCATAAACGAGAAACATATCCTTAGTCCTCTTCAGGTACTTCAGGATATTCTTGACCACTGTCCAGTGTTCCATGCCGGAATTACTTTGGTACCTTCCTACCAAACTTACGGCAAGGTTTACATCAGGTCTGGTACACAACATGGCATACATAATAGACCCTATGGCCGAGGCATAGGGGACGACACTCATCTTTTCTCTATCTTCTGCCGTGATCGGGCATTGAGCCGTGCTCAATTGCACACCTTGCAATGCAGGCAAGAACCCTTTCTTGGACTGATCCATATTGAACTTCTTCAATATCTTGTCAAGGAACGTACTTTATGAAAGACCAATGAGGCGTCTCGATCTATCTCTATAGATCTTGATGCCTAATATATAAGCAGCTTCTCCAAGGTCCTTCATTGAAAGACACTTGTTCAAGTAGGCCTTTATGCTTTCCAAGAATTCTATATCATTTCCCATCAACAGTATGTCATCCACATATAATATGAGAAATGCTACGGAGCTCCCACTCACTTTCTTGTAAACACAGGCTTCTCCATAAGTCTGTGTAAACCCAAACGCTTTGATCATCTCATCAAATCGAATGTTCCAACTCCGAGATGCTTGCACCAGCCCATAGATTGAGCGTTGGAGCTTGCACACCTTGTTAGCATTCTTAGGATCGACAAAACCTTCCGGCTGCATCATATACAATTCTTCCTTAAGAAAGCCGTTAAGGAATGCCGTTTTGACGTCCATTTGCCATATCTCATAATCATAGAATGCGGCAATTGCTAAAATGATTCAGACGGACTTCAGCTTCGTTACGGGTGAGAAAGTCTCATCGTAGTCAACCCCTTGAACTTGTCGATAACCCTTAGCAACAAGCCGAGCCTTATAGATGGTCACGTTACCATCCGCGCCTGTCTTCTTCTTAAAGATCCATTTATTTTCTATGGCTCGCCGATCATCTGGCAAGTCAGTCAAAGTCCATACTTTGTTTTCACACATGGATCCTATCTCGGATTTCATGGCTTCTAGCCATTTGTCGGAATCTGGACCCGCCATCGCTTCTTCATAGTTCGAAGGTTCACCGTTGTCTAACAACATGATCTCCAGGACGGGGTTGCCGTACCACTCTGGTGCGGAACGTGTCCTTGTGGACCTACAAAGTTCAGTAGGAGCTTGATCCGAAGTACCTTGTGTTGGAAATATGCCCTAGAGGCAATAATAAAAGCATTATTATTATATTTCCTTGTTCATGATAATTGTATTTTATTCATGCTATAACTGTATTATCCGGAAATCGTAATACACGTGTGAATATATAGACTACAATACGTCCCTAGTAAGCCTCTAGTAGACTAGCTCGTTGGTCAACAGATAGTCATGGTTTCTGACTATGGACATCGGATGTCATTGACAAGCGGGATCACGTCATTAGGAGAATGGCGTGATGGACAAGACAATCCTAAGCATAGCACAAAGATCGTGTAGTTCGTTTTGCTAGAGCTTTTCCAATGTCAAGTATCTCTTCCTTAGACCGTGAGATCGTGTAACTCCCGGATACCGTAGGAGTGCTTTGGGTGTATCAAGCGTCACAACATAAGCTGGGTGACTATAAAGGTGCACTACTGGTATCTCCGAAAGTGTCATTGGGTTGACACGGATCGAGACAGGATTTGTCACTCCGTATGACGGAGAGGTATCATGAGCCCACTCGGTAGTGCATCATCATAATGAGCTCAAAGTGACCAAGTGTGCGGTCACGGGATCATGCATTACGGATGCGAGTAAAGTGACTTGCGTAACGAGACTAAGCGAGGTATTGGGATACCGACGATCGAGTCTCGAACAAGTAACATACCGTCGACAAAGGGAATAGAATACGGGTTACTTAAACCCTTGACATCGTGGTTCATCCGATGACAACATCGAGGAACATGTAGGAGCCAACATGGGTATCCAGATCCGCTGTTGGTTATTGACTGAGATCGTCTCGGTCATGTTCGCATGTCTCCGAACCCGTAAGGTCTACACACTTAAGGTTCGGTGGCGCTAGGGTTAATAGGAAGACAAGTATGTGATTACGAATGTTGTTGAGTCCGGATGAGATCCCGGACGTCACGAGGAGTTCGGAATGGTCGGAGGTAAAGATTTATATATGGAAAGTGGTTAAGCGGACTCGGAAAGTTTTGGGGTATACGGTAATGTATCGGGCCACAGGAGAGTTCGGAGGTCCACGGGAGGGGCCACCCCTCCCGGGGGCACATGGGCTAAGTGGAGAGGAGCCAGCCCCTGGTGGGCTGGGCACCTCCCACCTAGGCCCATCTTGGCTAGGGCATGGGAGGGAACCCTAAGGGGCGCCCAGCTTGGGGGCAAGCCACCCTCCCTCACCCCTTGTCGCCGCCCCATCTAGGGTTCCCCCTAGATGGCCGGCCCCCCTTGCCCTCTCCTCCTATAAATAGAGGGGTGGGGGGGAGGGCTGCACACACCATTAAAGGCGCAGCCCCTCCCCTCCCCAACACCTCTCCTCCTCCGCGTAAGCTTGGCGAAGCCCTGCCGGAGAACAGTCACTCCATCAGCATCACGCCGTCGTGCTGCCATTGGAGTTGTCTTCCTCAACCTCTCCTTCCTCCTTGCTGGATCAAGACGAAGGAGACACCGTCGTCCCGTACGTGTGTTGAACGCGGAGGTGCTGTCCGTTCAGCACTTGCTCATCGGTGATCGGAATCACGTTGGGAACGTCTTCATCATCACCACTCCCTCGAACGCTTCCGTACTCGATCTACAAGTGGTATGTAGATGCAGACTCTCTCTCTTGACTCGTTGCTTAGTAGAACTCGTAGATGGATCTTGGTGAAACCGTAGGAAAATTTTAATTTTCTGCAACGTTCACCAACAGTGGCATCATGAGCTAGGTCTATGCGTAGTTCTCTTTGCACGAGTAGAACACAATTTAGTTGTGGGCGTGGATCTTGTCAATTTACTTGCCGCTACTAGTCTTATCTTGCTTCCGCGGTATTGTGGGATGAAGCGGCCGGACCAACCTTACGTGCGCTTACGTGAGACCGGTTCCACCGACTAACATGCACTAGTTGCATAAGGTGGCTGGCGGGTGTCTGTCTCTCCTACTTTAGTTGGAGTGGATTCGATGAAAAGGGTCCTTATGAAGGGTAAATAGAAGTTGACAAGATCACGTTGTGGTTATTCGTAGGTAAGAAAAGCGTTCTTGCTAGAACCCAATTGCAGCCACGTAAAAGATGCAACAACAATTAGAGGGCGTCTAACTTGTTTTTGCAGCAATTGTCATGTGATGTGATATGGCCAAGTTGTGATGAATGATGGTGACATATTGTGATGTATGAGATCATGTTCTTGTAATAGGAATCACGACTTGCATGTCGATGAGTATGACAACCGGCAGGAGCCATAGGAGTTGTCTTTATTTTGTATGACCTGCGAGTCATTGAAGAACGCCATGTAACTTACTTTACTTTATTGATAAACGCGTTAGCCATAGAAGTAGAAGTAGTCGTTGGCGTGACAACTTCATGGAGGCACAATGATGGAGATCATGATGATGGAGATCATGGTGTCATGCCGGTGACAAGATGATCATGGAGCCTCGAAGATGGAGATCAATGGAGCTTTATGATATTGGCCATATCATGTCACTACTATATAATTGCATGTGATGTTTATTATGTTTATACATCTTGTTTACTTAGAACGACGGTAGTAAATAAGATGACCCCTTACAACAATTTCAAGAAGTGTTTCCCCTAACTGTGCACCGTTGCTAAAGTTCGTCGCTTCTAAGCACCACATGATGATCGGGTGTGATGGATTCTTACGTTCACATACAACGAGTGTAAGACAGATTTACACACGCGAAAACACTTAGGGTTTACTTGACGAGCCTAGCATGTACAGACATGGCCTCGGAACACAGAGACCGAAAGGTCGAACACGAGTCGTATAGAAGATGCGATCAACATGAGAATGTTCACCGATGATGACTAGTTCGTCTCACGTGATGATCGGACATGGCCTAGTCGACTCGGATCGTGTAACTCTTAGATGACTAGAGGGATGTCTAATCTGAGTGGGAGTTCATTTAAATAATTTGATTAGATGAACTTAGTTATCATGAACTTAGTCTAAAAACTTTTGAATGATATGTCTTGTAGATCAAATGGCCAACGCTCATGTCAACTTGAACTTCAACGCGTTCCTAGAAAACCAAGCTGAAAGATGGCGGCAGCAACTATATGGACTGGGTCCGGAACTTGAGGATCATCCTCATAGCTGCCAGAAACAATATGTCCTAGAAGGACCGCTAGGTGACGCTCCGTCCCGAAGAACCAAGACATTATGAATGCTTGGCAGTCTCGTCTTGATGATTACTCCCTCGTTCGGTGCGGCATGCTTTACAGCTTAGAACCGGGGCTCCAAAAGTGTTTTGAGCATCACGGAGCATATGAGATGTTCGAGGAGCTGAAACTTGTTTTCCAAGCTCACGCCGGTCGAGAGATATGACATCTCCGACAAGTTCTATAGTTGTAAGATGGAGGAAAACAGTTACTGTCGGTGAGCACATCTTGAAGATATGCAGGTTGCACAACCGTATGACCCAGCTGAATATTAACCTCCCCGATGAGGCGGTCATTGACAGAATCCTCGATCGCTCCCACCAAGCTACAAGAGCTTTACGATGAACTACAACATGCAGGGGATGGTAAAGACCATTCTTGAAGTGTTCTCTATCTGAAGTCAGCCGAGGTTGAAATCAAGAAAGAACATCAAGTGTTGATGGTCAATAAGACCACTAAGTTCAAGAAGGGCAAGGGCAAGAAGAACTTCAAGAAGGACGGCAAGGAGGTTGCCGCGCCCGGTAAGCAAGTTGCGGGAAGAAGTCAAAGAATGGACCCAAACCCGAGACTGAGTGCTTTTATTGCAAGGGGAGGGTTCACTGGAAGCGGAACTGCCCCAAATACTTAGCGGACAAGAAGGCCGGCAACACCAAAGGTATATTTGATATACATGTAATTGATGTGTACTTTACCAGTACTCGTAGTAACTCCTGGGTATTTGATACGGTGTCGTTGCTCATATTTGTAACTCACAGCAGGAGCTGCGGAATAAGCGGAGGCGGCAAAGGGCGAGGTGACGATGCGGCGTCGGGAATGGTTCGAGTCGATGTGATCGCCGTCCGCACGCTACCTCTTCATTTACCTACGGGATTAGTTATGAACCTTAATAATTGTTATTTGGTGCCAAGTTTGAGCATGAATATTGTATCTGGATCTCGTTTAATGCGAGATGGCTACTCATTTAAATCCGAGAATAATGGTTGTTCTATTTATATGAGAGATATGTTTTATGGTCATGCTCCGATGGTCAATGGTTTATTCTTAATGAATCTCGAGCTAGTATTACACATGTTTATAGCGTGAATACCAAAAGATGTAAAGTTGATAACGATAGTCCCACATACTTGTGGCACTGCCGCCTTGGTCACATTAGTGTCAAGCGCATGAAGAAGCTCCATGCTGATGGACTTTTGGAGTCTTTAGATTATGAATCATTTGACACATGCGAACCATGCCTCATGGGAAAGATGACCAAGACTCCGTTCTCCGGAACAACGGAGCGAGCAACCAACTTGTTGGAAATCATACATACCGATGTGTTGGGGAACGTAGTAATTTCAAAAAATTTCCTACGATCACGCAAGATCATGGTGATGCATAGCAACGAGATGAGAGTGTTGTCTCACGTACCCTCGTAGACCAGCAACGAAGCGTTGACATAGCGTAGAGGAAGTAGTCGTACTTCTTCCCGATCCAACCGATCCAAGTACCGAGCGTCACGGCACCTCCGAGTTCTGCACACGTTCAGCTCGATGGCGTCCCTCGAACTCCGATCCAGCCGAGTGTTGAGGAGAGTTTCGTCGACCGACGGCGTGGTGGCGATGATGATGTTCCACGGCGCGAGGGCTTCGCCTAAGCTCCGCATCGGTATATTCGAGGTGTAGTTTAGTGGAAGGGGCACCACACAGCTAAGGGCGATCTCAATGATCAACTTGTGTGTCCTGGGGTGCCCCCCTGCCCCCGTATATAAAGGAGGAGGAGGAGGAGGCCGACCAAGGCAATAGGTGCGGCCAGGGTGTGGAGTCCTACTAGGACTCCAAGTCCTAGTAGGAGTCCACCAAGAGGGGAGGAAGGGAGAAGGAAGTGGAGGAGAAGGAGAGGTGGCCGGCCCCCTTTTCCCTAGTCCAATTCGGACTAGAGGGGAGGGGGGGCGCAGCAGCCCCTTGGCCCTTTCTCCTCTTCCCACTAAAGCCCATCAAGGCCCATTGCTTCTCCCGTAACTACCCGGTACTCCGAAAAATACTCGAATCATTCGGAACCTTTCCGAACTCCGAATATAGTCGTCCAATATATCGATCTTTACGTCTCGACCATTTCGAGACTCCTCGTCATGTCCCCGATCTCATCCGGGACTCGAACTCCTTGGTACATCAAAACTCATAAACTCATAATATAAGCGTCATCGAAACCTTAGCGTGCGGACCCTACGGGTTCGAGAACTATGTAGACATGACCTAGAACTATTCTTGGTCAATAACCAATAGCGGAACCTGGATGCCCATATTGGCTCCTACATATTCTCTGAAGATCTTTATCGGTCAAACCGCATAACAACATACTTTGTTCCCTTTGTCATCGGTATGTTACTTGCCCGAGATTCGATCGTCGGTATCCAATACCTAGTTCAATCTCGTCACCGGCAAGTCTCTTTACTCGTTCTGTAATGCATCATCCCATAACCAACTCATTGGTCACATTGCTTGCAAGGCTTATAATGATGAGCATTACCGAGAGGGCCCAGAGATACCTCTCCGACAATCGGAGTGACAAAACCTAATCTCGAAATACGCCAACCCAACATGTACCTTTGGAGACACCTGTAATACTCCTTTATAATCACCCGATTCGTTGTGACGTTTGGTAGCACCAAAGTGTTCCTCCGTAAAGCGGAGTTGCATAATCTCATAGTTATAGGAACATGTATGGGTCATGAAGAAAGCATTAACATACTAAGCGATCAAGTGTTAAGCTAACGGAATGGGTCATGTCAATCAGATCATTCAACTAATGATGTGACCTTGTTAATCAAATAACAACTCCTTGTTCATGGTTAGGAAACATAACCATCTTTGATTAACAAGCTAGTCAAGTAGAGGCATACTAGTGACATACTGTTTGTCTATATATTCACACATGTATTATGTTTCGGTTAATACAATTCTAGCATGAATAATAAACATTTATCATGAAATAAGGAAATAAATAATAACTTTATTATTGCCTCTAGGGCATATTTCCTTCAGTCTCCCACTTGCACTAGAGTCAATAATCTAGTTCACATCGCCATGTGATTTAACATCAATAGTTCACATCTATATGTGGTTAACACCCATAGTTCACATCGACATGTGACCAACACCCAAAGGGTTTACTAGAGTCATAATCTAGTTCACATCGCTATGTGATTAACACCCAAAGAGTACTAAGGTGTGATCATGTTTTGCTTGTGAGATAATTTTAGTCAGCGGTCATCATATTGAGCCGTAAGTATTTTGCAAATTTCTATGTCTACAATGCTCTTGCGGAGCTACTCTAGCTAATTGCTCCCACTTTCAATATGTATCCAGATTGAGACTCGAGTCATCTAGATTAGTGTTAAAACTTGTATCGGCGTAACCTTTTACGATTTAACCTATTTTCACTTCCATAATCGAGAAACATATCCTTATTCTACTAAGGATAATTTTGACCGCTGTCCATTGATCTACTCCTAGATCTCTATTGCACTCCCTTGCCAATCTTAGTGGTAGGGTATGCAATAGATCTGGCACACAACATGGTATACTTTATAGAACCTATGATTGAGGCATAGGGAATGACTTTCATTCTCTTTTCTATTTTCTGCCGTGGTCGGGATTTGAGTCTTACTCAATTTCACACCTTTGCAACACAGGCAAGAACTTTTCTTTGACTGTTCCATTTTGAACTACTTCAAAATCTTGACAAGGTATGTACTTATTGAAAACACTTATCAAGCATTTTTGATCTATCTCAATAGATCTTGATGCTCAATTTGTACGTAGCTTCACCGAGGCCCTTCTTTGAAAAACTCCTTTCAAATACTCCTTTATGCTTTGCAGAATAATTCTACATTATTTCCGATCAACAATATGTCATTCACATATACTTATCAGAAATGCTGTAGTGCTCCCACTCACTTTCTTGTAAATACAGGCTTCTCCAAAAGTCTGTATAAAACCATATGCTTTGATCACACTATCAAAGCGTTTATTCCAACTCGAGATGCTTGCACCAGTCCATAGATGGATCATTGGAGCTTGCACATTTTGTTAGCTCCTTTAGGATTGACAAAACCTTCTGGTTGCATCATATACAACTCTTCTTTAATAAATCCATTAAAGAATGTAGTTTTGACATCCATTTGCCGATTTCATAAAATGTGGCGATTGCTAATATGATTGGACAGACATAAGCATCGTTACGAGTGAGAAAATCTCATCGTATTCAACACATTGATCTTGTCGAAAACCTTTTGCAACAAGTCAAGCTTTGTAGATAGTAACACTACTATCAGTGTCCGTCTTCCTCTTGAAGATCCATTTATTTAACATGGCTTGCTGATCATCGAGCAAGTCAATCAAAGTCCATACTTTGTTCTCATACATGGATCCTATCTCAGATTTCATGGCCTCAAGCCATTTCGCGAATCTGGGCTCATCATCGCTTCCTCATAGTTCGTAGGTTCATCATGGTCTAGTAACATGACTTCTAGAATAGGATTACCGTACCACTCAGTGCGGATCTTACTCTGGAAGACCTACGAGGTTTGGTAACAACTTGATCTGAAGTTTCATGATCATCATCATTAACTTCCTCACTAATTGGTGTAGGAATCTTTGGAACTGATTTACGTGATGAACTACTTTCCAATAAGGAGAAGGTACAATTACCTCATCAAGTTTCTACTTTCCTCCCACTCACTTCTTTGAGAGAAACTTCTTCTCTAGAAAGGATCCATCTTAACAACAAATATCTTGCTTTCGGATCTGTGATAGAAGGTGTACCCAATAGTTACCTTTGGGTATTCTATGAAGCGCATTTCTCGATTTGGGTTCGAGCTTATCGGTGAAAACTTTTCACATAAGCATCACAACTCAAACTTTAAGAAACGACAGCTTAGGTTTCTTGCTAAACCATAGTTCATACGGTGTCATCTCAGCGGATTTAGATGGTGCCCTATTAAGCGTGAATGCAGCTGTCTCTAATGCATAACCCCAAAGCGATAGTGGTAAATCGGTAAGATACATCATAGATCGCACCATATCAAAATAAAGTACGGTTCTGACGTTCGGACACACCATAACGTTGTGGTGTTCCGGTGGCGTGAGCTGTGAAACTATTCCACATTGTTTTCATTGAAGACCAAACTCGTAACTCAAATATTCATCTCCACGATCAGATCGCAGAAACTTTATTTTCTTGTTGCGATGATTTTCCACTTCACTCTGAAATTCTTTGAACCTTTCAACTATTTCAGACTTATGTTTCATCAAGTAGATATACCCATATCTACTCAAATCATCTTGTGAAGGTCAGAAAAATAACGATACTTGCCACGAGCATCAACACTCATTGGATCGCATACATCGGTATATATGTGTTATTTCCAACAAGTCAGTAGCTTGTTCCATTGTTCCGGAGAACGGAGTTTTAGTCATCTGGCCCAAAAGGCACGGTTCTCAAGCATCAAATGATTCATAACCAAGTGATTCCAAAAATCCATCCTTATGGAGTTTCTTCATGCGCTTTATACCGATATGACCCAAACGGCAGTGCCACAAATAAGTTGCACTATCATTATTAACTTTGCATCTTTTGGCATCAATATTATGAATATGCGTATCACTACGATCGAGATCCAATAAACTATTTTCATTGGGTGTATGACCATCGAAGGTTTTATTCATTTAAACAGAACAGCAATTATTCTTTGACTTTAAATGAATAACCATTTTGCAATAAACATGATCAAATCGTATTCATGCTCAACGCAAACACCAAATAACATTTATTTAGGTTTAACACTAATCCCGAAAGTATAGGGAGTGTGCGATGATGATCATATCAATCTTGGAACTACTTCCAACACTCATCGTCACTTCCCTTTTAACTAGTTTCATTCATTCGCAACTCCGTTTGAGTTACTACTCTTAGCAACTGAACCAGTATCAAATACCGAGGGGTTACTACGAACACTAGTAAAATACACATCAATAATCTGTATATCAAATATACCTTTGTTCACTTTGCCATCCTTCTTATCCGCCAAATACTTGGGGTAGTTCCGCCCAAATGACCAGTTCCATTGCAGTAAAAGTACTCAGTCTCGGGCTTAGGTCTAGACTTGGGCTTCTTCACTCGAGCAGCAACTTGCTTGCCGTTCCTTTTGAAGTTCCCTTCTTCCCTTTGCCATTTTCCTTGAGACTAGTGGTCTTGTCAACCATCAACACTTGATGTTTTTCTTGATTTCTACCTTCGCCGATTTTAGCATCACGAAGAGCTTGGGAATTACTTTTGTCATCCCTTGCATATTATAGTTCATCACGAAGTTCTACTAACTTGGTGATGGTGACTAGAGAATTCTGTCAATCACTATCTTATCTGGAAGATTAACTCCCACTTGATTCAAGCGATTGAAGTACCCAGACAATCTGAGCACATGCTCACTAGTTGAGCGATTCTCCTCCATCTTTTAGCTATAGAACTTGTTGGAGACTTCATATCTCTCAACTCGGGTATTTGTTTGAAATATTAACTTCAACTCTGGAACATCTCATATGGTCCATGACGTTCAAAACGTCTTTGAAGTCCCGATTCTAAGCCGTTAAGCATGGTGCACTAAACTATCAAGTAGTCATCATATTGAGCTAGCCAAGCGTTCATAACGTCAGATCTGCTCATATTGAACTAGCCAAACGTTCATAACGCCGCATCTGCTCCTGCAATAGGTCTGTCACCTAGCGGTGCATCAAGGACATAATTCTTACGTGCAGCAATGAGGATAAACCTCAGATCACGGATCCAATCCATAATATTGCTACTAACATTTTTCAATACAATTTTCTCTAGGAACACATATAAAAACACAGGGAAGCAACAACGCGAGCTATTGATCTACAACATAATCTGCAAAATACTACCGGGACTAAGTTCATGATAAATTAAAGTTCAATTAATCATATTACTTAAGAACTCCCACTTAGATAGACATCTCTCTAGTCATCTAAGTGATTACGTGATCCAAATCAACTAAACCATGTCCGATCATCACGTGAGATGGAGTAGTTTCAATGGTGAACATCACTATGTTGATCATATCTACTATATGATTCACGCTCGACCTTCGGTCTCCGTGTTCGAGGCCATATCTGTTATATGCTAGGCTCGTCAAGCTTAACCTGAGTATTCGCGTGCGCAACTGTTTTGCACCCGTTGTATTTGAGCGTAGAGCCTATCACACCCGATCATCACGTGGTGTCTCAAGACGAAGAACTTTCATAGCGGTGCATACTCGGGAGAACACTTCTTGATAATTTTAGTGAGAGATCATCTTATAATGCTACCGTCAATCAAAGCAAGATAAGATGCATAAAGATAAACATCACATGCAATCAATATAAGTGATATGATATGGTCATCATCATCTTGTGCTTGTGATCTCCATCGCCAAGCACCGTCATGATCACCATCGTCATCGGCGCGACACCTTGATCTCCATCGTAGCATCGTTGTCGTCTCGCCAACTATTGCTTCTCGACTATCGCTACCGCTTAGTGATAAAGTAAAGCAATTACATGGCTTTGCATTTCATACAATAAGCGACAACCATATGGCTCCTGCCGATTGCCGATAACTTCGGTTACAAAACATGATCATCTCATACAATAAAATATAGCATCACGTCTTGACCATATCACATCACAACATGCCCTGAAAAAACAAGTTAGGCGTCCTCTACTTTGTTGTTGCAAGTTTTACGTGGCTGCTACGGGCTGAGCAAGAACCGTTCTTACTACGCATCATAACCACAGCGATACTTCGTCAAATAGACTCCGTTTAACCTTCTCAAGGACGGGTGTAGCCACACTCGATTCAACTAAAGTGAGAGAGACAGACACCGCGGTCACCTTTAAGCAACGAGTGCTCGAGCGGTGAAACCAGTCTCGCGTAAGCGTCTGGCGTAATGTCGGTCCGGGCGCTTCATCTCACAATACCGCTGAACCAAAGTATGACATGCTGGTAGGCAGTATGACTTGTATCGTCCACAACTCACTTGTGTTCTACTCGTGCACATGACATCAACGCATAAAACCAGGCTCGGATGCCACTGTTGGGGAGCGTAGTAATTTCAAAAATTTTCCTACGATCACGCAAGATCATGGTGATGCATAGCAGCGAGATGAGAGTGTTGTCGTACCCTCGTGAGACCAGCAGCGGAAGCGTTGACGCAAGCGTAGAGGAAGTAGTCGTACTTCTTCCCGATCCAACCGATCCAAGTACCGAGCGTCACGGCACCTCCGAGTTCTGCACACGTTCAGCTCGATGGCGTCCCTCGAACTCCGATCCAGCCGAGTGTTGAGGAGAGTTTCGTCGAGACGACGGCGTGGTGGACGATGATGATGTTCCACCGGCGCAGGGCTTCGCCTAAGCTCCGCATCGGTATATTCGAGGTGTAGTTTAGTGGAAGGGGGCACCGCACACGGCTAAGGAACGATCTCAATGATCAACTTCTGTGTCCTGGGGTGCCCCCCTGCCCCCGTATATAAAGGATGGAGGAGGAGGAGGCCGACCAAGGCAATAGGTGCGGCCAGGGTGTGGAGTCCTACTAGGACTCCAAGTCCTAGTAGGAGTCCACCAAGAGGGGAGGAAGGGAGAAGGAAGTGGAGGAGAAGGAGAGGTGGCCGGCCCCCTTTTCCCTAGTCCAATTCGGACTAGAGGGGAGGGGGGGCGCAGCAGCCCCTTGGCCCTTTCTCCTCTTCCCACTAAAGCCCATCAAGGCCCATTGCTTCTCCCGTAACTACCCGGTACTCCGAAAAATACTCGAATCATTCGGAACCTTTCCGAACTCCGAATATAGTCGTCCAATATATCGATCTTTACGTCTCGACCATTTCGAGACTCCTCGTCATGTCCCCGATCTCATCCGGGACTCCGAACTCCTTCGGTACATCAAAACTCATAAACTCATAATATAAGCATCGCCGAAACCTTAAGCGTGCGGACCCTACGGGTTCGAGAACTATGTAGACATGACCTAGAACTATTCTTGGTCAATAACCAATAAGCGGAACCTGGATGCCCATATTGGCTCCTACATATTCTCGAAGATCTTTATCGGTCAAACCGCATAACAACATACTTTGTTCCCTTTGTCATCGGTATGTTACTTGCCCGAGATTCGATCGTTGGTATCCAATACCTAGTTCAATCTCGTCACCGGCAAGTCTCTTTACTCGTTCGTAATGCATCATCCCATAACCAACTCATTGGTCACATTGCTTGCAAGGCTTATAATGATGAGCATTACCGAGAGGGGCCAGAGATACCTCTCCGACAATCGGAGTGACAAAACCTAATCTCGAAATCGCCAACCCAACATGTACCTTTGGAGACACCTGTAATACTCCTTTATAATCACCCGATTCGTTGTGACGTTTGGTAGCACCAAAGTGTTCCTCCGTAAGCGGAGTTGCATAATCTCATAGTTATAGGAACATGTATGGGTCATGAAGAAAGCATTAACATACTAAGCGATCAAGTGTTAAGCTAACGGAATGGGTCATGTCAATCAGATCATTCAACTAATGATGTGACCTTGTTAATCAAATAACAACTCCTTGTTCATGGTTAGGAAACATAACCATCTTTGATTAACAAGCTAGTCAAGTAGAGGCATACTAGTGACATACTGTTTGTCTATATATTCACACATGTATTATGTTTCTGGTTAATACAATTCTAGCATGAATAATAAACATTTATCATGAAATAAGGAAATAAATAATAACTTTATTATTGCCTCTAGGGCATATTTCCTTCACGATGTGTGCGGTCCAATGAGCGTTGAGGCTCGCGGAGGATATCATTATGTTCTCACTCTCACAGATGACTTGAGTAGATATGGGTATGTCTACTTGATGAAACACAAGTCTGAGACCTTTGAAAAGTTCAAGGAATTTCAGAATGAAGTAGAGAATCAACGTGACCGAAAGATAAAATTCTTACGATTAGATCGTGGAGGAGAATATTTAAGTCACGAATTTGGTACACACTTAAGAAAATGTGGAATCGTTTCACAACTCACGCCGCCTGGAACACCTCAGCGTAACGGTGTGTGTCGAGCGTCGTGTCGCACTCTATTGGATATGGTGCGGTCTATGATGTCTCTTACCGATTTACCGCTATCATTTTGGGGATACGCTCTAGAGACAGCTACATTCACTTTAAATAGGGCACCGTCTAAGTCCTTGAGACGACACCGTATGAATTATGGTTTGGGAAGAAACCTAAGCTGTCGTTTCTAAAAGTTTGGGGATGCGATGCTTATGTCAAGAAACTTCAACCTGAAAAGCTCGAACCCAAGTCGGAAAAATCGTCTTCATAGGATACCCTAAAGAAACCATTGGGTATACCTTCTACTTAAGATCCGAGGGCAAGATCTTTGTTGCCAAGAACGGAACCTTTACGGAAAAAGAGTTTCTCTCGAAAGAAGTAAGTGGGAGGAAAGTAGAACTCGATGAAGTACTACCTCTTGAACAGGATAGTAGTGCAGCTCGGGAAAATGTTCTGTGATGCCTACACCAACGAAGAGGAAATTCATGATGATGATCAAGGTACTTGGATCAAGTTGCTCTTGAACCTCATAGGTCCACAAGGACACGTTCCGCACTGAGTGGTGCGGCAACCCTGTCACGGAAATCATGTTGTTGAACAACGGTGAACCTTGAACTATGAAGAAGCGATGGCGGGCCCAGATTCCAACAAATGGCTAGAAGCCATGAAGTCCGAGATAGAATCCATGTATGAAAACAAAGTATGGACTTTGGTGACTTGCCGATGATCGGTGACGATAGAAAACAAATGGATCTTTAAGAAGAAGGCGGACGCGGATGGTAATGTCACCATCTATAAAGCTCGACTTGTCGCTAAGGGTTATCGGCAAGTTCAAGGGATTGACTACGATGAGACTTTCTCTCCGTGGCGAAGCTTAAGTCCGTCGAATCATGTTAGCAATTGCCGCATACTATGATTATGAGATATGGCAGATGGGCGTCAAAACAGCGTTCCTTAACGGATATCTTAAGGAAGAGCTGTATATGATGCAGCCGGAGGTTTTGTCGATTCTAAGAATGCTGACAAAGTATGCAAGCTCCAGCGATCCATTTATGGGCTGGTGCAAGCATCTCGGAGTTGGAACATTCGCTTTGATGAGATGATCAAAGCGTTTGGGTTTACACAGACTTATGGAGAAGCCTGCGTTTACAAGAAAGTGAGTGGGAGCTCTGTAGCATTTCTCATACTATATGTAGATGACATACTTTTGATGGGAAATGATATAGAATTCTTGGACAACATTAAGGCCTACTTGAATAAGTGTTTTTCAATGAAGGACCTTGGAGAAGCTGCTTATATATTAGGCATTAAGATCTATAGAGATAGATCGAGACGCCTCATAGGTCTTTCACAAAGCACATACCTTGATAAGATTTTGAAGAAGTTCAAAATGGATCAGTCAAGAAGGGTTCTTGCCTGTATTGCAAGGTGTGAGATTGAGCTCAGCTCAATGTCCGACCACGGCAAAAGATAAAGAAGAGATGAGTGTCATCCCTATGCCTCAGCCATAGGATCTATTATGTATGCCATGCTGTGTACCGGACCTGATGTAAACCTTGCCGTAAGTTTGGTAGGAAGGTACCAAAGTAATCCCGCAAGGAACACTGGACAGCGGTCAAGAATATCCTGAAGTACCTGAAAAGGACAAAGGACATGTTTCTCGTTTATGGAGGTGACGAAGAGCTCGTCGTAACGGGTTACGTCGACGCTAGCTTCGACACAGATCTGGATGACTCAAAGTCACAAACCGGATACGTGTATATGTTGAATGGTGGAGCAGTAAGCTGGTGCAGCTGCAAGCAGAGCGTCGTGGCGGGATCTACATGTGAAGCGGAGTACATGGCAGCCTCGGAGGCAGCACATGAAGCAATTTGGGTGAAGGAGTTCATCACCGACCTAGGAGTCATACCCAATGCGTCGGGGCCGATCAAACTCTTCTGTGACAACACTGGAGCTATTGCCCTTGCCAAGGAGCCCAGGTTTCACAAGAAGACCAGGCACATCAAGCGTCGCTTCAACTCCATCCATGAAGATGTTCAAGATGGAGACATAGAAATTTGTAAAGTGCACACGGATCTGAATGTCGCAGATCCATTGACTAAACCTCTCTCGCGGGCAAAACATGATCAACACCAGAACTCTATGGGTGTTCGATTCATCACAATGTAACTAGATTATTGACTCTAGTGCAAGTGGGAGACTGTTGGCAATATGCCCTAGAGGCAATAATAAAAGCATTATTATTATATTTCCTTGTTCATGATAATTGTCTTTTATTCATGCTATAACTGTATTATCCGGAAATCCTAATACACGTGTGCATACATAGACTACAATACGTCCCTAGTAAGCCTCTAGTAGACTAGCTCGTTGGTCAACAGATAGTCATGGTTTCCTGACTATGGACATCAGATGTCATTGACAACGGGATCACGTCATTAGGAGAATGGCGTGATGGACAAGACCCAATCTAAGCATAGCACAAAGATCGTGTAGTTCGTTTTGCTAGAGCTTTTCCAATGTCAAGTATCTCTTCCTTAGACCGTGAGATCGTGTAACTCCGGATACCGTAGGAGTGCTTTGGGTGTATCAAGCGTCACTGGCGAAGCGGGTGACTATAAAGGTGCACTACAGGTATCTCCGAAAGTGTCTGCATTGGGTTGACACGGATCGAGACGAGGATTTGTCACTCCGTATGGCGGAGAGGTATCACTGGGCCCACTCGGTAGTGCATCATCATAATGAGCTCAAAGTGACCAAGTGTCGGTCACGGGATCATGCATTACAGTGCGAGTAAAGTGACTTGCGGTAGCGAGACTAAGCGAGGTATTGGGATACCGACGATCGAGTCTCGGGCAAGTAACATACCGTCGACAAAGGGAATAGAATACGGGTTACTTAAACCCTTGACATCGTGGTTCATCCGATGACAACATCGAGGAACATGTAGGAGCCAACATGGGTATCCAGATCCGCTGTTGGTTATTGACCTAAGATTTTCTCGGTCATGTATCGCATGTCTCCGGACCAGAGGGTCTACACATAAGGTTCGGTGGCGCTAGGGTTAATAGGAAGACAAGTATGTGATTACGAATGTTGTTGAGTCCGGATGAGATCCCGGACGTCACGAGGAGTTCGGAATGGTCCGGAGGTAAAGATTTATATATGGAAAGTGGTTAAACTGACTCGAGAAAGTTTTGGGGTATACGGTAATGTATCGGGGCCACGGGAGAGTTCGGAGGTCCACGGGAGGGGCCACCCCTCCCGGGGGCCACATGGGCTAAGTGGGAGAGGAGCCAGCCCTGGTGGCTGGGCGCACCTCCCACCTAGGCCCATCTTGGCTAGGGCATGGGGACGGAAACCCTAAAGGCGCCCCTAGCTTGGGGCAAGCCACCCTCCCTCCACCCCTTTGGCCGCCCCCCATCTAGGGTTCCCCTAGATGGCCGGCCCCCTGCCCTCTCCTCCTATAAATAGAGGGGTGGGGAGGCTGCACACACCATTGAAGGCGCAGCCCTCCCTCCCAACACCTCTCCTCCTCCGCGTAAGCTTGGCGAAGCCCCTGGGAGAACATCCTCCATCAGCATCACGCCGTCGTGCTACCATTGGAGTTGTCTTCCTCAACCTCTCCTTCCTCCTTGCTGGATCAAGGCGAAGGAGACGCGTGTCGTCCCGTCACGTGTGTTGAGCGGAGGTGCTGTCCGTTCAGCACTTGGTCATCGGTGATCGGAATCATGTTGGGAACGTCTTCATCATCACCACTCCCTCGAACGCTTCCGTACTCGATCTACAAGTGGTATGTAGATGCAGACTCTCTCTCTTGACTCGTTTCTTAGTAGAAATCGTAGATGGATCTTGGTGAAACCGTAGGAAAATTTTAATTTTCTGCAACGTTCACCAACACCTTGATCATCATCATTAACTTCCTCTCTAGTCGGTGCAGGCACCACAGGAACATCTTCCTGAGCTGCGCTACTTTCCGTTTCAAGAGGCAGTACATCATCAAGCTCTACTTTCCTCCCACTTACTTCTTTCGAGAGAAACTCTTTCTCTAGAAAGGACCCGTTCTTGGCAACAAAGATCTTGCCTTCGGATCTGAGGTAGAAGGTATACCCAATGGTTTCCTTAGGGTATCCTATGAAGATCCATTTTTCTGACTTGGATTCGAGCTTTTCAGGTTGAAGTTTCTTGACATAAGCATCGCATCCCCAAACTTTTAGAAACGACAGCTTAGGTTTCTTCCCAAACCATAATTCAAACGGTGTCGTCTCAACGGATTTTGACGGAGCCCTATTTAAAGTGAATGCGGCAGTCTCTAAAGCATAGCCCCAAAATGAGAGCGGTAGATCGGTAAGAGACATCATAGATCGCACCATATCCAATAGAGTCCGATTACGACGTTCAGACACACCATTTCGCTGAGGTGTTCTAGGCGGCGTGAGTTGTGAAACTATTCCATATTTCCTTAACTGTGTGCCAAATTCATGAATCAAATATTCCCCTCCACGGTCTGATCGTAAGAACTTTATTTTCCTGTCACGTTGATTCTCAACCTCACTCTGAAATTCCTTGAACTTTTCAGAGGTCTCAGACTTGTGTTTCATTAAGTAGACATACCCATATCTACTCAAGTCATCAGTGAGAGTGAGAACATAAAGATAGCCACCGCGAGCCTCAACACTCATTGGACCGCACACATCAGTATGTATGATTTCCAATAAGTTGGTTGCTCGCTCCATTGTTCCGGAGAACGGAGTCTTGATCATCTTACCCATGAGGCATGGTTACATGACGTGTCAAATGATTCATAATCAAGAGACTCCAAAAGTCCATCTGCATGGAGCTTCTTCATGCGTTTGACACCTATGTGACCAAGGCGGCAGTGCCACAAGTATGTGGGACTATCATTATCAACCTTACATCTTTTGGTATTCACACTATGAATATGTGTAACATTACGCTCGAGATTCATTAAGAATAAACCATTCACCAGCGGGGCATGACCATAAAACATATCTCTCATATAAATAGAACAACCATTATTCTCGGATTTAAATGAGTAGCCATTTCGAATTAAACGAGATCCTAACACAATGTTCATGCTCAAAGCTGGCACTAAATAACAATTATTGAGGTTTAAAACTAATCCCCTAGGTAAATGTAGAGGCAGCGTGCCGACGGCGACCACATCGACCTTGGAACCATTCCCGACGAGCATCGTCACCTCGTCCTTCGCCAGTCTCCGCTCATTCCAC
Organism: Aegilops longissima; assembly: GCA_021605205.1. Classification (NCBI taxonomy): domain Eukaryota; kingdom Viridiplantae; phylum Streptophyta; class Magnoliopsida; order Poales; family Poaceae; genus Aegilops; species Aegilops longissima. Next base: position 584,138,060 of record CM038676.1, read on the forward strand.
AGCTCCTGCTTTGAGTTACAAATATGAGCAACCGCACCGGTATCAAATACCCAGGAGCTACTACGAGTGCTGGTAAGGTACACATCAATAACATGTATATCACATAGACCTTTGGTGTTGCCGGCCTTCTTGTCCGCTAAGTACTTGGGGCAGTTCCGCTTCCAGTGACCACTTCCCTTGCAATAAAAGCACTCAGTCTTAGGCTTGGGTCCATTATTTGGCTTCTTCCCGGCAACTGGCTTACCGGGCGCCGCAACTCCCTTGCCATCCTTCTTGAAGTTCTTCTTACCCTTGCCTTTCTTGAACTTAGTGGTTTTATTCACCATCAACACTTGATGTTCCTTTCTGATTTCTACCTCCGCTGATTTCAGCATTGAATATACCTCAGGAATGGTCTTTTCCATCCCCTGCATATTGAAGTTCATCACAAAGCTCTTGTAGCTTGGTGGAAGCGACTGAAGGATTCTGTCAATAACCGCGTCATCCGGGAGATTAACTCCTAGCTGAGTCAAGCGGTTGTGCAACCCAGACATTTTGAGTATGTGCTCACTGACAGAACTATTTTCCTACATCTTACAACTTAAGAACTTGTCGGAAACTTCATATCTCTCGACCCGGGCATGAGCTTGGAAAACCATTTTCAGCTCTTCGAACATCTCATATGCTCCGTGTTGCTCAAAATGCTTTTGGAGCCCGGTTCTAAGCTGTAAAGCATGCCGCCTTGAGCGAGGGAGTAATCATCAAGACGAGACTGCCAAGCGTTCATAACATCTTGGTTCTCTGGGATGGGTGCTTCACCTAGCGGTGCTTCTAGGACATAATCTTTCTTGGCAGCTATGAGGATGATCCTCAGGTTCCGGACCCAGTCCGTATAGTTGCTGCAATCATCTTTCAGCTTGGTTTTCTCTAGGAACGCGTTGAAGTTGAGGGCAACATTAGCATGAGCCATTTGATCTACAAGACATATTGTAAAGATTTTAGACTAAGTTCATGATAATTAAGTTCATCTAATCAAATTATTCAATGAACTCCCACTCAGATAGACATCCCTCTAGTCATCTAAGTGAAAACTGATCCGAGTCAACTAGGCCGTGTCCGATCATCACGTGAGACGGACTAGTCAACATTGGTGAACATCTTCATGTTGATCGTATCTTCTATACGACTCATGCTCGACCTTTCGGTCTTACGTGTTTCGAGGCCATGTCTGTACATGCTAGGCTCGTCAAGTGAACTAAGTGTATTGCATGTGTAAATATGGCTTACACCCGTTGTATTCGAACGTTAGGATCTATCACACCCGATCATCACGTGGTTCTTCGAAACAACGAACCTTCGCAATGGTGCACAGTTAGGGGGAACACTTTCTTGAAATTATTTCGAGGGATCATCTTATTTAAGCTACCGTCGTTCTAAGCAAATAAGATGTAAAACATGATAAACATCACATGCAATCAAATAGTGACATGATATGGCCAATATCATTTTGCTCCTTTTGATCTCCATCTTCGGGGCGCCATGATCATCTTCGTCACCGGCATGACACCATGATCTCCATCATCATGATCTCCATCATCGTGTCTTCATGAAGTTGTCACGCCAATGATTACTTCTACTTCTATGGCTAACGTGTTTAGCAATAAAGTAAATTAATTTACATGGCGTTATTCAATGACACGCAGGTCATACAAAAAATAAAGACAACTCCTATGGCTCCTGCCGATTGTCATACTCATCGACATGCAAGTCGTGATTCCTATTACAAGAACATGATCAATCTCATACATCACATATGTTTCATTCATCACATCCTTTTGGCCATATCACATCACAAAGCACATGCTGCAAAAACAAGTTAGACGTCCTCTAATTGTTGTTGCAAGTTTTTTTACGTGGCTTCTATAGGTTTCTAGCAAGAACGTTTCTTACCTACGTAAAACCACAATGTGATATGCCAATTTCTATTTACCCTTCATAAGGACCCTTTTCATTGAATTCGCTCCAACTAAAGTGGGAGAGACAGACACCCGCTAGCCACCTTATGCAACTAGTGCATGTCAGTCGGTGGAACCTGTCTCACATAAGCGTACGCGTAAGGTCGGTCCGGGCCGCTTCATCCCACGATGCCGCCAAAGAAAGATCAGACTAGTAGTGGCAAGAAAATTGACAACATCTACGCCCACAATAAGTTTGTGTTCTACTCGTGCATAGAAACTACGCATAGACCTAGCTCATGATGCCACTATTGGGGAACGTAGCAGAATTTTAAAATTTTCTACGCATCACTAAGATCCATCTATGGAGTTATCTAGCAATGAGTGGAAAAGGAATGCATCTACATACCCTTGTAGATCGCGAGCGGAAGCGTTCAAGAGAACGGGGTTGATGGAGTCGTACTCGTCGTGTTCCAAATCACCGATGACCGAGCGCCGAACGGACGGCACCTCCGCGTTCAACACACGTACGGTTGGGAAGACGTATCCTCCTTCTTGATCCAGCAAGGGGGGAGGAGAGGTTGATGGAGATCCAGCAGCACGACGGCATGGTGGTGGATGCAGCGGGGATCTCGGCAGGGCTTCGCCAAGCTCTACAGAGGAGGAGGGGGTGTTGGAGAGGGAGAGGGAGGCGCCAGGGGCTAGGGTGCGGCTGATCTCCCTCCCCCACACTAAATGTAGGCCCCTAGGGGGGCGCTGGCCCTAGGAGATCCAATCTCCAAGGGGGGCGGCGGCCAAGGGGGTGGCTTGCCCCCCAAGCCAAGTGGGGCGCCCCCCACCCCTAGGGTTCCCAACCCTAGGCGCAGGGGGAGGCCCAAGGGGGGCGCACCAGCCCACCAGGGGCTGGTTCCCCTCCCACTTCAGCCCATGGGGCCCTCCGGGATAGGTGGCCCCACCCGGTGGACCCTCGGGACCCTTCTGGTGGTCCCGGTACAATACCGATTACCCCCGAAACATTCCCGATGGCCGAAACTTGACTTCCTATATATAAATCTTTACCTCCGGACCATTCCGGAACTCCTCGTGACATCCGAGATCTCATCCGGGACTCCGAACAGCTTTCTGGTTACCGCATACTAGTATCTCTACAACCCTAGCATCACCGAACCTTAAGTGTGTAGACCCTACGGGTTCGGGAGACACGCAGACATGACCGAGACGACTCTCCGGTCAATAACCAACAGTGGGATCTGGATACCCATGTTGGCTCCCACATGCTCCTCGATGATATCATCGGATGAACCACGATGTCGAGGATTCAATCAATCCCGTATACAATTCGTTTGTCAATCGGTACGTTACTTGCCCGAGACTCGATCGTCGGTATCCCAATACCTCGTTCAATCTCGTTACTGGCAAGTCACTTTACTCGTACCGTAATGCATGATCCCATGATCATCCACTTGGTCACATTGATCTCATTATGATGATGCATTACCGAGTGGGCCCAGAGACACCTCTTCGTCATACGGAGTGACAAATCCTAGTCTCGATTCGTGCCAACCCAACAGACACTTTTGGAGATACCCTTAGTGCACCTTTATAGCCACCCAGTTACGTTGTGACGTTTGGCACACCCAAAGAACTCCTACGGTATCCGGGAGTTGCACAATCTCATGGTCTAAGGAAATGATACTTGACATTTGGAAAAGCTCTAGCAAACGAACTACACGATCTTGTGCTATGCTTAGGATTGGGTCTTGTCCATCACATCATTCTCCTAATGATGTGATCCCGTTATCAATGACATCCAATGTCTATAGTCAGGAAACCATGACTATTTGTTGATCAACGAGCTAGTCAACTAGAGGCTCACTAGGGACATGTTGTGGTCTACGTATTCACACATGTATTACGATTTCCGGATAACACAATTATAGCATGAACAATAGACAATTATCATGAACAAAGAAACATAATAATAACCATTTTATTGTTGCCTCTAGGGAATATTTCCAACAGCAGCCTGACAAAGAATTCGCAGGGGTTGTCCCCAGCTTGGCCCTCCATCGAAGGAAAGGCTGCTGGGGGAGGCGAGGCCGATCTGCCGCCCCGTCCTCCTCTCCGTCGAGCACCGTGACGGCCTCGACCTCGCCCCCTCCCCCTATCTCTAGCGGCCGGCTCCGCCGCTACGAGCTCTTGGGGAGGAGCGATGCGCTGTCTGGCCAAAACCCTCGCCGCCACCGATGAAGCGTCGCCACGCCCCCTCGCCATGGCAGGAGAAGAAAGGAAACATGAATGGAGAGAGCCGGGTGTCGAAAGATTGAGGGGCACCGCTCCTCCCGCTCCCCTCTTTATAAAGGGGCGGGAGCGGGGCTCGGTCGCCCCCTCTCGGCCAATCCGACTTCCTGAAGTGACAGCAAGCGGGGCCATCGACCGTCCTCCCCGCTCCATTAAAGGCGCGTGGGAATCGACCCGCACGCGCGCGACTACCCACGTCCCGTGCGCCTGTCACTTGCTCTGCGTTATGCATGCGGCAAACGTGGCGCAATGGGCGGGCGCAGTGGGACACGTGGAACAACGGTTCCCGAGCGAGGGCAGTAAATGGGAGGCGGCCCTGCGGTTTCGAAGAGACACTCAAGCCTCCTCTTTACTGTCCACCACAAGGTGACGCCCGCATGCTTCCGTCATGCGCGCGCACGACCTCCACACCGTGTATTCAACACGGGTCGTGGGGAAGCACTGCGGACGGAACAATGGCCGCGTTAAAAATCCGCCCCAACTGCCCGCGCACCATTCTGGGCCTGGCCCAACAACGTGCTGCGCCTGTGTGTGGCCCAGGCCCGGGGCTCATGTCGGTATACAAAAGTAGGGGCTCTACCTTTGACCCCTTTACTTGTGCACGGGCAGTCAGTGCCTCCCGCCATGACCACGCATAGACATAGCAGGAAAGGGGAGCTGGAGAGGAGCCAAAGCCATGAAGACAAATGATGCAACGACAAGGACCAAGGCCACAAGGATCGGATGGGCGAAGTAGGTTTTCCCGGCAAGGACCCTAGCCAGGGCAGCCTCAGCGGCCCCGACAAGACCCTTGCCGGGGCAGCCCGCCCACGCCAGCCGAGCGAGCCACCCTTGAGCCCACCAATGCTCAGACAAATGCGTTGGGACAGGGCTCGGGAGGCACCTCCGTGGTGGCATGCAGATCTTTGTGAAGACATAGAATGCTCAAGATCAAATGAGGATAAGAGGGCAACCATCCTCACCGAAGAAATCCACAAGAGCCCCGGCGAGACCCTTGTCGGGGAGGCCAGCGCGCCACGACAAGACCCTTGCCGGGCCACCCGGCAAGACCCTTGCCGGGGAAGCCAGCGTGCCACGGCAAGACCCTTGCCGGGCCACCCGGCAAGACACTTATCGGGCCACCCGACAAGGCCCTCGCCAAAGCGCACCAGCTGGGCCACTGCCAGGCCCGCACCAGATAAGTCTTCGCCGATGTTCGCATGCAGCTGCCGACCCAACCAGCTGGGCAGGCACCTGCATGGTGGCATGCAATCCTTCGTGGAGGCTCCACCACCGCGCCACCTCAGCTGCCTGCCTGCCTACATGGCACCGCATGCGTCGCTAGCCAGGGCGCGTGTCGAAGCAAGGAGGAGTGGCGACGGACGGGACGGGCCTCGCCCCCGTCCCCAATAAAGCAAAGGGACACCTAAGCCTCGCATTAAATGCATCTTGTCCTGTAATACTAGCGATAGACTCGTGACACTGTAGCACTTTCCACCTCCTGTGTGCCACTGTGGCAGCCCCTTTCGCCTATAAAAGGAGGCCCACAGCGCACAGAGAAAGGATTCGGCTCTTTGGAACCTCGCAGCACCTAGAGCTAGTTCGAGAGCTCAAGAACACTAAATACATCCACCAAAGTAGGACTATGGTTTTACGCATCCTCGCGGCCTGAACCTGGGTAAAATCCCTTTGTGTTGTCTGCCGGTCCCGCTCTTCTCACGATCCCCGCGCCCCGCAACCATAGAAGGGATTCCAGTGATCCCATGGGTGTCATTTCCCACCGACAGCTTCACTTATATCTTTTAGAGCACGGTGGTGGATTTTTTTATAGAAACTATTGAACTCTCATGCTTCACATAGATTATTTTGAGAGTCCTAAATAGCATGGTAATTTGCCTAATAATAATAATATGCTTGGTATTCAAGATTTGTAAAACTTTCTTTTGAGTGCGTTGAATACTAAGAAAAGTTTGATGCTTGATAATTGTTTTGAGATATGGAGGTGATAATATCAAAGTCGTGCTAGTTGAGTAGTTGTGAATTTGAGAAATGCTTGTGTTGAAGTTTGCAAGTCTCGTAGAATGCACGTATGGTAAACTTATGTAACAAATTTGAAACTTGAGGTGTTATTTGATTGTCCTCCTTATGAGTGGCGGTCGGGGACGAGCGATGGTGTTTTCCTACCAATCTATCCCCCTAGGAGCATGCGCGTAGTGCTCTGGTTTTTGATGGCTTGTAGATTTTTTGCAATAAGTATGTGAGTTCTTTATGACTAATATTGAGTCCATGGATTATACACACTCTCATCCTTCCATCATTGCCAGCCTCTTCGGTACCGTGCATTGCCCTTTCTCACATTGAGAGTTGGTGCAAACTTCACCGGTGCATCCAAATCACGTGATATGATACGCTCTTTCACACATAAACCTCCTTATATCTTCCTCAAAACAGCCACCATACCTACCTATTATGGCATTTCCATAGCCATTCCGAGATATATTGCCATCCAACTTTCCACCATACCGTTTGTCATGACACATTCATCATTGTCATATTGCTTAGCATGATCATGTAGTTGACATAGTATTTGTGGCGAAGCCACCGTTCATAATTCTTTCATACATGTCACTCTTGATTCATTGCATATCCCGGTACACCGCCGAAGACATTCATTTAGAGTCATACTTTGTTCTAGTATCGAGTTCTAATCAATGAGTTGAAAATAAATAGAAGTGTGATGATCATCATTTTCTAGAGCATTGTCCCAAGTGAGGAACATAAAAAAAAGAAAGGCCAAAAAAAGAAAGGCCATGAAAAAAAGGCCACAAAAAAAGAGAAGACCCAAAAAAAGAGAAAAAGAGAGAAGGGACAATGCTACTATCCTTTTCCACACTTGTGCTTCAAAGTAGCACCATAATCTTCATGATAGAGAGTCTCTTGTTTTGTCACTTTCATATACTAGTGGGAATTTTTCATTATAGAACTTGGCTTTTATATTCCAATAATGGGCCTCCTCAAGTGCCCTAGGTCTTCGTGAGCAAGCAAGTTGGATGCACACCCACTTAGTTTCTTTTGATGAGCTTTCATACATTTATAGCTCTAGTGCATCCGTTGCATGGCAATCCCTACTCCTTGCATTAACATCAATCGATGGGCATCTCCATAGCCTATTGATTAGCCTCGTTGATGTGAGACTTTATCCTTTTTGTCTTCTCCACATAACCCCCATCATCATATTCTATTCCACCATAGTGCTATATCCATGCCTCACGCTCATGTATTGCGTGAAGGTTTATAAGTTTGAGATTACTAAAGTATGAAACAACTGCTTGGCTTGTCATCGGGGTTGTGCATGATGAGAGCATTCTTGTGTGACGAAAATGGAGCATGACTAAACTATATGATTTTGTAGGGATGAACTTTCTTTGGCCATGTTGTTTTGAGAAGACATAATTGCTTAGTTAGTATTCTTGAAGTATTATTATTTTTATGTCAATATGAACTTTTGTCTTGAATCTTTCTGATCTGAATATTCATACCACAATTAAGAGGAATTACATTGAAATTATGCCATGTAGCACTCCGCATCAAAAATTCTCTTTTTATCATTAACCTACTCGAGGATGAGCAGGAATTAAGCTTGGGGATGCCTGATACGTCTCCAACGTATCTATAATTTTTGATTGCTCCATGCTATATTATCTACTGTTTTGGACCATATTGGGCTTTATTTTCCACTTTTATATTATTTTTGGGACTAACCTATTAACCGGAGGCCCAGCCTGAATTGCTGTTTTTGCCTATTTCGGTGTTTCAAGAAGCGGAATATCAAACGGAGTCCAAACGGAATGAAACCTTCGGGAACGTGATTTTCTCACCGAACATGATCCAGGAACCTTGGACCCCACGTCAAGAAAGAAGGGAGGTGGCCACGAGGGTGGGGGCGCGCCCACCCCCCTAGGGCATGCCCCCTGCCTCATGGGCCCCCCGTTGCTCCACCGACGTACTCCTTCACCCTATATATACCTACGTACCCCCCAACGATCAGATACGGAGCCAAAAACCTAATTCCATCGCCGCAACTTTCTGTATCCACGAGATCCCATCTTGGGGCCTGTTCCGGAGCTCCGCCGGAAGAGGTATCCACCACAGAGGGCTTCTACATTATCATAGCCTCTCTGATGAAGTGTGAGTAGTTTACTTAGACCTTCGGTCCATAGTTAGTAGCTAGATGGCTTCTTCTCTCTTTTTGGATCTCAATACAATGTTCTCCCCCTCTCTCTTGGAGATCTATTCGATGTAATCTTCTTTTTGCGGTGTGTTTGTTGAGATCGATGAATTGTGGGTTTATGATCAAGTCTATCTATGAACAATATTTGAATCTTCTCTGAATTCTTTTATGTATGATTGGTTATCTTTGCAAGTCTCTTTGAATTATCAGTTTGGTTTGGCCTACTAGATTGGTTTTTCTTGCAATGGGAGAAGTGCTTAGCTTTGGGTTCAATATTGCGGTGTCCTTTCCCAGTGACAGTAGGGGTAGCAAGGAACGTATTGTATTGTTGCCATCGAGGATAACAAGATGGGGGTTTTATCATATTGCATGAATTTATCCCTCTACATCATGTCATCTTGCTTAAGGCGTTACTCTGTTTTCTTGAACTTAATAATCTAGATGCATCTTTGGATAGCGGTCGATGAGTGGAGTAATAGTAGTAGATGCAGGCAGAGTCGGTCTACTTGTCTCGGACGTGATGCCTATATACATGATCATACCTAGATATTCTCATAACTATGCTCAATTCTATCAATTGCTCAACAGTAATTCATTCACCCACTGTAAAATACTTATGCTCTTGAGAGAAGCCACTAGTGAAACTATGGTCCCCGGGTATATCTTTATCATATTAATCTCCCAACACTTTATTATTGCTTTTTATTTTTACTTTTATTTTATTTTACTTTGCATCTTTATACCAAAAATACCAAAAATATTATCTATCATCTCTATCAGATCTCACTCTCGTAAGTGACAGTGAAGGGATTGACAACCCCTAATCACGTTGGTTGCATGGAGCTATTTGTTTTGTGTAGGTACGAGGGACTCGCATGTAGCCCCTCTTTGGATTGATACCTTGGTTCTCAAAAACTGAGGGAAATACTTACTCTACTCTTTACGCATCACCCTTCCTCTTCAAGGAAATCCAACGCGATGCTCAAGAGGTAGCAATCCACTTGTTGTCAATCTGTCTTTGTGGGTCTACCTGCACCCGCCTCGATGATTGACCCATTTGCACTTAAACAAAGGGACCTTAAAATCATGTCCATAGTCAAGTTCCCATATGTCCACTATGTAACCATAATATGTGTCCTTTCCCCTCTTGGTTGCTGCATCAAAGCGGACACCGCTGTTTTGGTTGGTGCTATTTTGATCTTGGGCGATCGTGTAAAATGTATTCCCATTTATCTCGTATCGTTTGTAAGTCAATACAGTCGAAGATGGTCCCCTAGACAACGAGTACAGCTCATCACAAATAGTGTTGTCACCTCTGAGACGTGTTTCCAACCAACTGCCGAAAGTCCTGATGTGTTCACATGTAATCCATCGTCACACCTTTGCTCCGGGTGTTTGGGCGCAGATCGTTCTTGTGTTCATCGACATACGGGGTCACCAAGGTAGAGTTCTGTAGAACTGTGTAGTGTGCTTGAGACCAAGAATGCCCGTCCCTGCATATTATTGAGTCCCCTCCAAGCGTGCCTTTTCCAGTCAGTCTCCCCTCATACCGCGATATAGGGAGACCAATCTTCTTAAGGCCGGGAATGAAGTCAACACAAAACCCAATGAGATCCTCTGTTTGATGGCCCATGGAGATGCTTCCTTCTGGCCTAGCGCGGTTACGGACATATTTCTTTAGGACTCCCATGAACCTCTCAAAGGGGAACATATTGTGTAGAAATACGGGGCCCAGAATGACAATCTCGTCGACTAGATGAACTAGGACGTGCGTCATGATATTGAAGAAGGATGGTGGGAACACCAGCTCGAAACTGACAAGACATTGCGCCACATCACTCCTTCCTTGGTATGATTTCTGGATCGATCGCCTTCTGAGAGATTGCATTGAGGAATGCACATAGATTCACAATGGCTAATCGGATGTTTTCCGGTAGAAGCCCCCTCAATGCAACCGGAAGCGGTTGCGTCATAATCACATGGCAGTCATGAGACTTTAGGTTCTAGAACTTTTTCTCTACCATATTTATTATTCCTTTTATATTCGACAAGAAGCCAGACGGGACCTTCATACTGAGCAGGCATGCAAAGAAGATTTCCTTCTCTTCTGTGGTAAGAGTGTAGCTGGCAAGACCTTCATACTGCTTTGGAGGCATGCCGTCTTTTTCGTGCAAACGTTGCAGGTCCTCCCGTGCCTCCGGTGTATCTTTTGTCTTCCCATACACGCCCAAGAAGCCTAGCAGGTTCATGCAAAGGTTCTTCGTCATGTGCATCACGTCGATTGAAGAGCAGACCTCTAGGTCTTTCCAGTAGGGTAGGTCCCAAAATATAGATTTCTTCTTCCACATGGGTGCGCGTCCCTCAGCATCATTCAGAATAGATAGTCCACCGGGACCCTTTCCAAAGATTACCTGTAAATCATTGGCCATAGCAAGTACGTCATCACCGGTACGCATGGCGGGCTTCTTCCGGTGATCTGCATCGCCTTTGAAATACTTGCCTTTCTTTCGACATTGGTGGTTGGTCGGAGAAATCAACGATGCCCCAGGTACACATTCTTCCTGCATTTGTCCAGGTATATACTTTCGGTTTCAGCTAAACAGTGCATGCATGCATGGTATCCCTTGTTTGTCTGTCCTGAAAGGTTACTGAGAGCATGCCAATTGTTGATGGTTACAAACAGCAACACATGCAGGTTAAATTCCTCCTGTTTGTGCTCATCCCACACACGTACACCTTTTCCAATCCATAGCTATAAAAGTTCTTCAACTAATGGCCTTAGGTACACATCAATGCCGTTCCCGGATTGCTTAGGGCCTTTGATGAGAACTAGCATCATAATGAACTTCCGCTTCATGCACATCCAAGGAGGAAGGTTGTACATACATAGAGTCATGGGCCAGGTGATGTGATTGCTGCTCTGCTCCCCGAAAGGATTAATGCCATCCGCGCTTAAACCAAACCATACGTTCCTTGGGTCACCTGCAAACTTAGCCCGGTACTTTCTCTCGATTTTTCTCCACTGCGACCCGTTAGCGGGTGCTCTCAACTTCCCGTATTTCTTACGGTCCTCATTGTGCCATCGCATCAACTTGGCATGCTCTTTGTTTCTGAACAGTCGTTTCAACCGTGGTATTATAGAAGCATACCACATCACCTTCGCAGAAACCCTCTTCCTGGGGGGCTCGCCGTCAACATCACCAGGGTCATTGAGGGAGTCCTGGACTAAGGGGTCCTCGAGCGTCCGACCTGTTTTCCGTGGGCCGGACTGATGGGCTATGAAGACATGAAGATCGAAGATTGAGCCCGTGTCCGGATTAGATGCTACTTGGCGTGGAAGGCAAGCTCAGCAACCGACTATGAAGATTCCCTCTAATGTAACCGACCCCGTGTAACCCTAAATCTCTCAGGTGCCTATATAAACCGGAGAGCATAGTACGGATAGGACAGATTCATTACCATACACTCATAGGCTAGACTTCTAGGGTTTAGCCATTACGATCTCGTGGTAGATCAACTCTTGTAATACTCATATTCATCAAGATCAATCAAGCAGGAAGTAGGGTATTACCTCCATAGAGAGGGCCCGAACCTGGGTAAACATCATGTTCCCCGTCTCCTGTTACCATCGATCCTAGACGCACAGTTCGGGACCCCCTACCCGAGATCCGCCGGTTTTGACACCGACATTGGTGCTTTCATTGAGATTCCGCTGTGCTGTCGCCAAGAGGGTCAATGGCTCACCTTGTTGTTAAGGATAATATCATATCTGGAGGAGCCCTGGCCCCATGCCAGACCCTCCGGCTAGGTGGCTTCGTCATGACTGCCAGCTCGGCCCTAAAGCCGACAATGACCTCTCAAGTCATCAAAATCACCTCCGTGTTGATCCCGAATACTCTGCATGCATGGATCCAATGGATTTATCATCGTTGAACGAACTCCTGGATCGCATGGCCGCCTTGGGAGTCGCTACAAACTACGATCGGGTCGGGCTTGAACCTGACCAGAGAGAAATTAAAACTCCACCGATCACCCATCAGATAGCGGTAGTCGAGGAGCGGAGCAATTCTACCACTATATTGAATACGAACTATGTTCGGATCTCTGATCTTGAAGAGCCAGATACTCCCCGGCAGAAAGGCATGTCCCTCCATCCGAACATAGAGTCGGACGACGAGCCTAAGAAATTAGTCAATATCCCGAAGCCCAAATCTTCAGGCCCGGTAGATCTCCAAACTCCGGAGCCCAAATTGGGTCAGGGTTCAGATTCAATTCCACCCACCCACCCGGACATAGACGCTCTCAGGAGCACCAAACAACAGTCTCAGGAAACGGTCCATCACTTCTGGGCTAGATTCCTCCTTGTCAAAGATAAGGTAAAAGACTGCCACGACGAAGACGCGATAGCAGCATTCTGCAACAACTGCGCAGACGAAGGTATCCTTAAATCCATCAATCGCTGCCGCATACCAAAGTTCGCTGACTTAGCAACCATCATACAAAAAATACAGCACGATGGAAAGCGCCTGGAAAATTCAGGAAGCCCACTGGGAACCACCCCAACTCCCCCTAAAGGCGAAAATGACACACCCCCGTGGCACGCCTGGCCTAATAGTCAAAAAACATAAACCCATTACGTCGCACAGTACCGCTCTGGAGGGATGGCTCAATGGCCCATGCAAAATACATATGACGCTGGATACCGTGGCAACCCACAGCCTTAGAGCATGTTGGATACTTCGGCAGGTAGCCAAGAGCGGCGAGGACATCCTCATCAGGGACACCACAGAACAACACCCTCCAGCAAACAATGACAAGAGAGTATTGACAGTCTTCAAGACATACACTTCAAACAATAAGCGTAAAAGGGCCCTGCGCGATCCCGCCGAAGTGTGCCAGGTCGCTGCAATTGACCGCTGGAACGACACGGCCATAACCTTTAATGCCAGTGAAGAACCTAAATATAGAACAGTCCGAGCCCCAGCTGCATTAGTCCTCAGTCCCATCGTGGACAGATTTCGACTTACGAAAGTCCTCATGGACGGCGGTAGCGGACTAAACCTCATTTAAGAGGACATGCTCCACAAGATGGAAATAGACAGGAGCCGCATCGAGACAAGATGCGCAACCTTTCGAGGTATCATTCCTAGCCGAGAAGCGCGGTGTGCGTGAAAAATTACACTTGATGTGGTGTTCAGCATGCCGGAGAATTATCGGTCAGAAGAAATAACTTTCTAGGTGGCCCCTTTCAACAGTGGGTACTACGCCCTGTTAGGGCGAGAGGCCTTCATGCGCTTCCAAGCCATACCTCATTATGGGTATATGAAGCTAAAAATGCCCGGGCCTAATGGAATAATCACCCTCGTCAGCGATCCGGACATAGCACTCCCCGCCGAGAACAAAACCGCATCCTTGGCCCTCGAGGCATTGTCTGAGGCCCTTGCGGCCGAAGAACTAACCGCACTACGCTCCACCATGGATAAGGACGATGTGATCCTGGACAAACGACCCAAATCCACTTCCTTCAAGCCAGCAAAGAAATAGTCAAATTTCAGGTCCATCCAACAGACCCGAAGAAGACATCGTCCACTGAAGCGAAACTCAGCCCTGTAGTCGGCACCGCACTACGAGACTTCCTGCGTGAAAACTGGGATATATTTGCCTGGCACCCTTCAGATATGCCAGGAATCCCGCGCGAGTTGGCCGAACACAGTCTCAACATACTAAAGGGATATAAGCCGGTCAAGCAAGCTCTGCGGTGCTTTTCCGAACCCAAACGACAAGCTATGGGGGAGGAGCTAGCCAAACTCATCGAGGCCAGATTCATCAAAGATATTAAACATCTGGACTGGCTGGCAAACTTGGTAATGGTACCAAAGAAGGATAAATCCTAGCGCCTATGCGTCGACTTCAAAGACCTTAACAAGGCTTTCCCTAAGGATCCCTTCCCTCTTCCCTGCATTGATCAAATCATTAACGCTACCGCAGGTCACGACTCGCTGTGCTTCCTTGATGCATATTCCGGATACCATCAAATCAAAATGAAGGAGTCCGGTCAAGACGCAACAGCATTCATTACACCATACGGGCCGTTTTGTTTCAACACAATGCCTTTCGGGCTCAAGAACACCGGCGCCACCTACCAGCGCATGATCCAAACATGCCTCGAGAAACAGATCGGCAAGACAGTGGAGGCTTACATGGACGACATCGTCATCAAAACTAGACACGTTGCGTCTCACATTTGACAACCTCCGCACATACGACATCAAGCTTAACCCGGAAAAGTGCGTCTTCAGCGTCCCCACTGGAAAACTACTGGGGTTCATCGTTTCCAACAGAGGAATTGAAGCAAATCCAGCCAAAATCCGAGCTCTGTCACAATTGGCTACGCCAACCGAACTCAAACAAGTCCAAAAACTCGCTGGGTGCATGGCAGCTCTAAGCCGCTTTATCTCCAAGTTGGGAGAAAAGGCGCTGCCGCTTTATCGCCTTCTACGGCGCACCGATAACTTCGAGTGGACAAACGCGGCGACGGCCGAACTGGAAGAAATAAAAGCCCTTCTGGCAAGCAACCCAATCCTGGCCGCGCCAAACGTCGGCGAACCAATTCTCCTATACATATTGGCAACACACCAGGTGGTGAGCGCCGTACTCGTCATCGAACGAGAACAGGGCGGACACAAATTTCCGCTCCAAAAGCTGGTATACTACGTATCCACCGTCCTCACACCATGCAAATCCCCGTACCCTCTCTATCAAAAGATAGCATATGCAGTCTTCATGGCATCTCGAAAATTGCAACACTGCTTTCAGGTGTGCTCGATCACGGTGGCTTTTGAAGTGCCCCTCAAAGATATAATCAACAACTCGGATGCAACGGGCCGGATTGCCAAATGGACCATTGAGCTCCTGCCATTCGACATCACGTACAAACCACGTCGAGCCATCAAATCCCTGGTACTGGCTGACTTCGTCACCAAATGGATAGAAGCCGAACTCCCTAAAGAGTACGGCGCGTATTCCAACTGGGTCATGCATTTTGACGGCTCCAAAATGCTGGCAGGGCTAGGGGCGTGCGTCATATTAACATCCCCCATAGGAGATGTCGTCCAGTACATACTCCAAATATTATACACAGACTCCAACAATGCAGCCGAATACGAGGCCTTGCTACATGGTCTTCGGATGGCCGTATCAATGGGCATACAACGCCTGGAGGTGCACGGGGACTCAAACCTCGCAATATCCCAAATTAATGGAGAATTTGATGCCAAAGATCCAAAGATGGCAGCTTATCGCAATGCCGTCTTAAAGATGTCGGCTCGGTTCGAGGGACTTGAATTTCATCACATCGCCCGCGATAGTAATCAGGCGGCAGACGTCCTTGCTCGCATCGGCGCTAAGCGCGACCCCGTCCCACCCAACATCTTCCTTGAAAGGCTCTTTAAGCCATCTGTGGTGTGGCAAGGGAGAGACAGCAACGACACTCCCGTTCCGAACACAAACACAGATAACAAACATGCCGATATCATCAAAGGCTCAGCCTCCGAAATAACACCATTGGCCCACCTCATCATGGCAGTAATTGCCCCGTGGACCGAACCATTCTTGGCCTACTTTAATAGGAAGGAGCTCCCAGAGGATTGAAACGAGGCTCCCCGCATCGTCCGGCGTTCGAAGGCCTATAAGGTTCACGAAGGAGACCTCTACAAGAAAAGCACTACTGGAGTCCTTCAAAGGTGTATCTCCGAGGAGGAGGGGCGGCAACTCTTGGCGGAAATCCATGCCGGTCTCGGTGGGCACCATGCCGTAGCCCGGGCACTTGTGAGCAAGGCCTTCCGGACAGGATTTTATTGGCCTACGGACCGGGCAGACGCACAGGACCTCGCCCTGCGCTGCGTTGGATGCCAACTTTTCGCCAATCAAAGCCATATGCCCCCAACCGCTCTACAAACAATCCCCATTACATGGCCCTTTGCGGTCTGGGGCTTGGACATGGTTGGGCCCCTTAAAGGGGGAAGCCATAAGAAAAAATATCTGCTGGTCATGGTGGACAAATTCACCAAATGGATAGAGGCTAGACCAGTTAAAACGGCCGAGTCCGGACCGGTGATTGCATTTATATCCGATGTGGTGCACCGTTATGGCGTACCGCACAGCATCATCACCGATAATGGTTCCAATTTCACAGCTGATGAGGTGAAAACTTGGTGTGCTAATCTGGGCATTAAGCTCGATTACGCCTCTGTCTACCACCCGCAAACAAACGGTCAGGTCAAACGAGCTAACGATCTTATTATGAGCGGCATCAAACCCAGGCTAGTGCGGTCTTTGAAAGAATCAAACAAGCACTGGGTTGAGGAGCTCGACTCCGTACTCTGGGGGCTGCAGACCACGCCCAACCGTACTACCGGATACACACCTTTCTTCATGGTGTACGGTGCAGAGGCCGTATTGCCCTACGATATTATACATGACTCACCTCGAGTGCGTATGTACGAAGAGAAAGAGGCCGAGTTGGATCGGCAGGACAGCCTAGACGCCCTGGAGGAGGAGCACGACGTCGCCAAAGCCTGTTCAGCATTTATCAACAGCAGGCTCGAATATATCAAAGCAGATAAGTACGGGCCAAGACTTACAATGTTGGCGAACTCGTTCTACGCTTGCCAGAAAAGAAAAAGGACAAACTCAAGCCCAAATGGGAGGGTCCCTTCATAATTGACGAAGTTCTTACCGGAGGAGCATACCATCTTCGTGATGCATCAGACAGTCGCCTAGAGCCGAACACCTGGAACGCGGCCAGACTCCGAAGGTTCTATGCCTAGCGTCGAACCTTTGTTAGTCTCCTCCTCCCCTATAGTTTCTGTAACTCTTTCCCTCTTTTACACAATTTTTTCTTCGCTTTAAAGCGCTCATTCGGCTTGACCGGATATTGCTGACGTACACATTTTTACATATGTACGCCCATCATACCTGGGGGCTTCTTTAACAGAAGCTTGCTAACATTACTTCTCGAGCATCAAGCTCATCACACATACGCGTTCTCCCCGTATGTATTTTCTTCACCATTATATGCATCGATATGACTGAAGTTTTGGCCAAGCTGGGTTGCCTGGCTCCTGTGCTTACCCCTACGTTCCCGATTGTTCGGCTAGGTGGTAAAGGGAGCACCTCTGCGATTGTTACTGCCGGGTCATCCGGATGTGTACCTCAGACTGGGTGAAGCCGAAAGCTAGCGTTCTTAAGGGAATATTCGGTTGGAGGATGAAAAATACCTTTTTGCACTCACTCTATTGTGAACCCCCAGAAGCTGTACACCCTGTGATTTTCAAATCATAATTCGGACATGTCTACTAATGCATGCGCACCCAGGGAAAGGAACCCTTAACGGAACTATTCTCCCTGGAAGATGTATCTTACAATCTCAATGTAAAATAACATAACTAGCCGGATACAACTTGTCTGTTCAAGCAACTATGACCCCTACGCTTAGTTTTCCACGCATACCCCGGTATATTCGGCCGTGACGGTATTCGGAAACACACCGCACCCACGGTTCCGGAGGTTGAAGCGAAAAGGTCTGCCATGACAAATGATATACAATTCAGTTAGAGATTCCACATGGTGAGGAAAGTACATAGTCACTTAAGACTCAAACATTTCTGCCTCTATACCATCTAATAGGCAACCTAATTTACAATCCTGTTGAGAATACTTGGCGGCCACCTCTACTTGGTCATATACTAAACTAACGGGAATTTCTTCCCCATTCGACCCTACCGGTCCGACCCGCGCCATGTGATTAGGATCAAGCTTGGTATACCGAGTTTTCACCATGGCCCACGCCTCTCGCGCACCCTCTCGGCAGGCCGATATCTTCCATAGTCGGATACGTCGCCACACTCCTTTAAAAAGCTCTACAAGCTCCTCCATACTTCCTGGAGGGGAGGCGGATGGCCATAAAGCCTTGGCAACACTCCGCGTGGCCAGCCGAGCATGCTCGTGCACTTGCTACAGTCTTTGCAGCAGATCACTTGTTCATTCGAACACCTCCTCTTCAGGACGACCCGTTAATATACCTGCAAGCATAACTATATCAGTTCCACTCATCTCCGAACTACTAAAAAGAAAACAAGTTCGAAAGCATACTGAACAGTCTGCCCCGCAGCCTCTTGTTCTCCTTTACAGAGTCGGCTAGCTGGCCGCGCACATCTTTCAACTCTTCACCCAACTTCGTGTTGGAATCCTGTAGCTTGTTTTTCTCGTCCCTGACGCGGGTCAGCACACGCTCGCCTGCGGCGTGTTTCCTATTTGCCTCTCTTTCTCCCTATTGGGCGATCTTCAAACTTCTCCTCGAGTTGATCAGGCGACCCTATTATGCGATCAGCGGCAGTATTAGCACAGTTGATATTCAATTATTGTTCCCTGATGGAGGAGAACGTTACCTGAGGACGGCTTCTTGAAGTTCCCCAATTCGGCGGTAGCAGCATTAAGCTGCGCCCGACACTGCTCCAGCTCTTCATCTAGCAGGTCATTCTTCTCCGTAAGGACCTGGACGTACAACGATCCTCAAATCAGTTTGCCAACTGCTTTCAGTCTTGGGGGCTACGGGCACATGATCATCCTTTTTTGACAGAAAAATTCACATGTACATCAGCCAAATATTGCTTCATGGCTCTTCTGAGCCCATCTCGAGTAGCTCGGATGTATGCGTTAGCCAAGTTAAAGGCATTGAATGCCTCCTCCGAGAACTAAGGGTCCCGTAAAACCGCCCTGCAGCGCAGATGATTCATGGCGCTCTCTACCTCCGAGCTGGTAACAGACATATTCTCTGAACCTTCAGCCGCTGAACAGTCCGGCATGGCTCCCACGTTGGCTCCCGTCTCCCCAACTGGATCTAAATCCTGGTTGACGGAAGCATGACCGGTCGGTCTCCCGGACATAGTTCGGCGAAAAATTTTCCAGTAATCAAACAAATGTTCCGGTCATAGTTGGATATAGCCGCCGATAAAGCATATTTACCCATACCTCCTCAGTGAAGGCCTGGTTGTGTCTTCACCGGCCTTCCTCTTCGAAGCCCTGCCCTACGCAGAAACGGATTTCTTCGGAACCGTCGGGCGCCTCCCCTATAGAGCACGAAACAGTGCGATGGGTGAGGCCGAATAAAGGCACTCTCTTAAAGAAGGTACCTCTTAATTACTTACCTGGGAAGCAGGAAGAAGGCCAGGATAGTCGGCGATGATGCCCACTTCTGTGCCATCGTAGCTCATTTGGTAAAACACTCCCTCGGCGAGCACCACAAATATATCCGGATCCTCTTCAAATCCAGGATCAACCTCCCGGTCGTGGTCTTCCGACTGTGGGCAGGACTATAAAGTCCTTCGGTGACCTTTCGCCAGTGCTTCCATGCCAGACAGGATTCGAAATTTACCAAAAAGAATCCAGCAAGGGAAGGAATGAAACAGAGGGGTGGAAGCTTACCCAACTGGGAGGATCATACATAGAATACCCATCTCTGCGCGTAATGCGAAGAAATTCCTCTTCCTCCCCTTTAAATAGCCCGACCAGTGTCTTGGCCAGTGCAGCGGGAGTGTCCGGGCCTTTCCGGCCGCATCAGGAGGCGTCATCCTCTCCATTATAGTGCCACATTGGTAGCCTTCTGTATTGTAGCGGCTGAAGGTCGCCATTACCTCGATTATTGTGAGTCCGGACTGAGCGAGCATCCATATCTTACTCATGAGCTGACGGACTTCCGCACTGTCATCCTCTTCGCGACTCCGGGGATGCCAACTGTGGCGTTTCTTTAGCGGAACGCTCGCAAACTCGGGAAGACCCTTTCAAACTGGGTCAGGAAGTGCGACGTCCTCAATATAGAACCATTCGGAAGACCATTCGTCAGACGCCTTCCTTGGTGTGCCAGACAGATATCTGGTATCGACAATACGCCACACTTCGGCTCCACCCACTTCAAATATTGACCCCTCATGATTATGCGGGACTAGACAGAACAACTTCCTCCACAACTCAAAATGGGCCTCGACGCCTAGAAATAATTCGCATAAAGCGACATAACCCGCGATGTGCAAAATGGAGGCGGGAGTGAAGTTGTGTAGCTGTAGGCCATAATACTCCAGAAGCCCTCGAAGGAATGGATGGATTGGAAACCTGACGCCCCTTAGCAGGAAGGGGACGAGGCCCACTCGCTCTCCCCTAGAGGGATTGGGGAAATCCTCCACTTGAGTCTCGCAATCAAAAGAGGCCAGTCCTGCTCGAACAGGAACCAGATCCGCGGGAGGAAGGAATCCCTGCGTTTGCAACTTCGTCAGTTGGTTGTGGGACATAGGGCCCTTAGCCCACCCGCCTTTCTTTGGGCTGGAACGGAAGGAGGAGCTGGGAATGCTAGTCATGTTTGGAATGGTTTCTCCTAGCAGTCTTCGGGGATTTTCTCGGCATAGTGTTGAATGGATCTAAGATCCAATCTCTTTAAATAAACGCGCGGCCTTGTGTGACTGGGTGTTATTTGCAAGAACACCCTAACCCTCTGCATTCGTTCGACACGTGGAAGACGAAGTTATCAACGCACAGAAGCCGAGGGGAGCGACAATTGAATCAACAGCCGAATACATTGCTTGGAGGACGTCGGAGGAGGAACCCGCCTTGCAACGCCGAAGACAATGTGCGCGCCGAACACCCCATCGTTGAAGCCTGGTTCGGGGGCTACTGAGGGAGTCCTGGACTAAGGGGTCCTCGGGCTTCCGGCCTGTTATCCGTGGGCCGGACGGTTGGGCTATGAAGACATAAAGACCGAAGATTGAGCCCATGTCTGGATTAGATGCTACTTGGCATGGAAGGCAAGCTCAGCAACCGACTATGAAGATTCCCTCTGATGTAACCGACCCCTTGTAACCCTAGATCTCTCCGGTGCCTATATAAACCAGAGAGCATAGTCCGGATAGGACAGATTCATTACCATATACTCATAGGATAGACTTCTAGGGTTTAGCCATTACGATCTCGTGGTAGATCAACTCTTGTAATACTCATATTCATCAAGATCAATCAAGCAGGAAGTAGGGTATTACCTCCATAGAGAGGGCCCGAACCTAGGTAAACATCGTGTTCCCCGTCTCTTGTTACCATCGATCCTAGACGCACAGTTCGGGACCCCCTACCCGAGATCCGCCGGTTTTGACACCGACAGTCATCTCGTCTGATCTTATACCGCAATGCACCGCATACCGGGCATGCGTTCAAATCCTCGTACACACCGCGGTAGAGGATGCAGTCATTAGGGCATGCATGTATCTTCTACACCTCCAATCCTAGAGGGCATACGACCTTCTTTGTTGCGTACGTACTGTCGGGAAATTCATTATCTTTTGGAAGCTTCTTCTCCAATATTTTCAGTAGCTTCTCAAATCCTTTGTCAGGCACAACATTCTCTACCTTCCACTGTAGCAATTCCATTATGGTACCGAGCTTTGTGTTGCCATCTTCGCAATTGGGGTACAACCCTTTTTTGTGATCCTCTAACATGTGATCACACTTCAGCTTCTCCTTTTGACTTTCGCACTGTCTCCCAGCATCAACAATGACCCGGTGGAGATCATCATCGGGCAATATCGTCTAGTTCCTCTTGATCTTCATCATCTTCCCCCATTGCAGCATCACCGTATTCCGGGGGCACATAGTTGTCATCGTCCTCTTCTTCTTTGATGTCTTCCATCATAACCCCTATTTCTCCGTGCTTAGTCCAAACATTATACTGTGGCATGAGACCCTAATAAAGCAGGTGGGTGTGAAGGGTTTCCGAGTCAGAGTAAGACCTCGTATTCCCACAGCTGGGGCATGGACAACACATAAAACCATTCTGCTTGTTTGCCTCTGCCACTTCGAGAAAATTATGCACGCCATTAACATACTCGGAGGTGTGTCTATCACCGTACATCCATTGCCGGTTCATCTGCGTGCATTATATATAATTAAGTGCGTCAAAAACCATTACAAAACATCATGGATAGATAAGTGATCAAATTAATAGAAGTTCATCATCACATTAAAACCAAAGTACATACATAGTTCTCATTGAACAACATATAGCTCTCGAGAGCATCTAATTAAACCCTACATTGAAACTATGTAAAACATTTCAATGCAACAACAAATGCGATCATAATCGCAACCAAGGTAACAATTGATCCAACGGCATAATGATACCAAGCCTCGGTATGAATGGCATATTTTCTAATATTTCTAATCTTCAAACGCATTGCATCCATCTTGATCTTGTGATCATCGACGACATCCGCAACATGCAACTCCAATATCATCTTCTCCTCCTCAATTTTTTTATGTTTTCCTTTAAGTAATTGTTTTCTTCTTCAACTAAATTTAACCTCTCCACAATAGGGTCGGCTGGAATTTCCGGTTCACATACCTCCTAGACAAATAAAACCTATGTCACGTTGGTCGGCATAATTGTCATAAACAATAA
Source organism: Aegilops longissima (assembly GCA_021605205.1). Lineage (NCBI taxonomy): Eukaryota > Viridiplantae > Streptophyta > Magnoliopsida > Poales > Poaceae > Aegilops > Aegilops longissima. Next base: position 584,161,002 of record CM038676.1, read on the forward strand.
ATGAACCAAATAGTTATTAAAGATAATATATACCACATCCGAATCATAGACAGGATGAGGGCCGACGGGGGCAGATACCAAAACCGTCGCACTATATAATAACAAGCAATAATAAAAGTAAGAAAATTAGACAAGTATCTATCTAAAGTAACAATTTTTTTCTTTCAGAAAGAAGATAAGAACAAGAGTCTCACCATGGTGGTGCCGGCGACGAGATCGGCATGGGCGATCGACGGCGGTGAAGACGGGGACGGGACATGACGGACCGCTAAACCTAGACAAATCTCGGAGAAAATGGAGCTTGGAGGTCGAGCTTTGAGAGGAGAAAGCTTAACTAGTGTGGCTCAGACATTTCATCGAACACCTCATGTGCATAGGAGGTAAGCTAGAGCACCATAAAGCCCTTCCCTCGCCGGCCATAAAAAACAGAGCAGTGTGGACTGCTCTACTGCGGTGATGGGGTATATATAGGCAACTCATTGGTCCCGGTTTGGCAGGAAACCGGGATTAAAGGCCCCCATTCTGCCCAGTTCCTGCCACGAACCGGGTCCAATGGCTGTGGGCCAGGAGCAAGGACCATTGGTCCTGGTTCGTGCATGGAACCGGGACAAATGGGTCTAGATGAACCGGGACAGATGCCCCATGAGGCCTGGCCGGCCCCCTGGGCGCACGAACCGGGACATATGCCCTGTTGGGAAACACAGTAATTTCAAAATTTTCCTACGCACACGCAAGATCATGGTGATGCATAGCAACGAGCGGGAGAGTGTTGCCACGTACCCTCGTAGACCGTAAGTGGAAGAGTTATGACAACGCGGTTGATGTAGTCGTATGTCTTCACGATCCTAGTACCGAAAGTATGGCACCTCCGCGATCTGCACACGTTCGGCTCGGTGACGTCCCACGAACTTACGATCCAGCAGAGTGTCGAGGGAGAGCTTCGTAAGCACGACGGTGTGATGACGGTGAAGATGAAGCTACCGGCGCAGGGTTTCGCCTAAGCACTTCAACGATATGACCGAGGTGGATTATGGTGGAGGGGGCACCGCACACGGCTAAGAACAATGTCTGTTGTGCTTCTAGGGTGCCCCTGCCCCCGTATATAAAGGAGCAAGGGGGAGGCCGGCCGGCCCTTGGGCGCGTCAAGGAGGGGAGGAGTCCTCCTCCTAGTAGGAGTAGGACTCCCCCTTTCCTAGTCCAACTAGGAGGGGCCAGGAAGGAGATGGAGAGGGAGAGGGAAAGAGGGGTTGCGCCCCCCTCCCCTAGTCCAATTCGGACTCCCCTTGGGGGGGCGCCACCTCTTGGGCTGCTGCCCTCTCTCTCCCCTAAGGCCCACTAAGGCCCAATACTTCCCCGGGGGGTTCCGGAAACCCCTCCGGCACTCCGGTTTTCTCCGAAATCACCCGGAACACTTCACGTGTCCGAATATAGCCGTCCAATATATCAATCTTTATGTCTCGACCATTTCGGGACTCCTCGTCATGTCCGTGATCACATCCGAGACTCCAAACTATCTTCGGTACATCAAAACACATAAACTCATAATACCGATCGTCACCGAACGTTAAGCGTGCGGACCCTACGGGTTCGAGAACCATGTAGACATGACCGAGACACGTCTCCGGTCAATAACCAATAGCGGAACCTGGATGCTCATATTTCTACGAAGATCTTTATCGATCAAACCGCATAACAACATACGTTATTCCCTTTGTCATCGGTATATTACTTTCCCGAGATTCGATCATCGGTATCTCAATACCAAGTTCAATCTCGTTACCGGCAAGTCTCTTTACTCGTTCCGTAATGCATCATCCCTCAACTAACTCATTAGTCACATTGCTTGCAAGGCTTATAGTGATGTGCATTACCGAGAGGGCCCAGAGATACCTCTCCGACAATTGGAGTAACAAATCCTAATCTCGATCTATGCCAACTCAACAAACACCATCGGAGACACCTGTAGAGCACCTTTATAATCACCCAGTTATGTTGTGACGTTTGGTAGCACACAAAGTGTTCCTCCGGTATTCGGGAGTTGCATAATCTCATAGTCATAGGAACATGTATAAGTCATGAAGAAAGCAATAGCAATATACTAAACGATCAAGTGCTAAGCTAACGGAATGGGTCAAGTCAATCACATCATTCTCTAATGATGTGATCCCGTTAATCAAATGACAACTCATGTCTATGGTTAGGAAACTTAACCATCTTTGATTAACAAGCTAGTTAAGTAGAGGCATACTAGTGACACTCTGTTTGTCTATGTATCCACACATGTACTAAGTTTCCGGTTAATATAATTCTAGCATGAATAATAAACATTTATCATGATATAAGGAAATATAAATAACAACTTTATTATTGCCTCTAGGGCATATTTCCTTCAATCTCCCACTTGCACTAGAGTCAATAATCTAGATTACACAGTAATGATTCTAACACCCATGGAGTCTTGGTGTTGATCATGTTTTGCTCGTGAGAGAGGCTTAGTCAACGGGTCTGCAACATTCAGATCTGTATGTATGTTGCAAATCTCTATGTCTCCCTCCTTGACTTGATCGTGGATGGAATTGAAGCATCTCTTGATGTGCTTGGTTCTCTTGTGAAATCTGGATTCCTTTGCCAAGGCAATTGCACCAGTATTGTCACAAAAGATTTTCATTGGACCCGATGCACTAGGTATGACACCTAGATCGGATATGAACTCCTTCATACAGACTCCTTCATTTGCTGCTTCTGAAGCAGCTATGTACTCTGCTTCACACGTAGATCCCGCCACGACACTTTGCTTAGAACTGCACCAACTTACAGCTCCACCGTTCAATATAAATACATATCCGGTTTGTGACTTAGAGTCATCTGGATCAGTGTCAAAGCTTGCATCGACGTAACCATTTACGACGAGCTCTTTGTCACCTCCATAAACGAGAAACATATCCTTAGTCCTTTCCAGGTATTTCAGGATGTTCTTGACCGCTGTCCAATGATCTACTCCTGGATTACTTTGGTACCTCCCTGCTAAACTAATAGCAAGGCACACATCAGGTCTGGTACACAGCATTGCATACATGATAGAGCCTATGGCTGAAGCATAGGGAACAACTTTCATTTTCGCTCTATCTTATGCAGTGGTCGGGCATTGAGTCTGACTCAACTTCACACCTTGTAACACAAGCAAGAACCCTTTCTTTGCTTGATCCATTTTGAACTTCTTCAAAACTTTATCAAGGTATGTGCTTTGTGAAAGTCCTATTAATCGTCTCGATCCATCTCTATAGATCTTTATGCCGAATATATAAGTAGCTTCACCGAGGTCTTTCATTGAAAAACTCTTGTTCAAGTATCCTTTTATGCTATCCAGAAATTCCATATCATTTCCAATCAACAATATGTCATCCACATATAATATTAGAAATGCTACAGAGCTCCCACTCACTTTCTTGTAAATACACGCTTCTCCAAAAGTCCATATAAAACCATATACTTTGATCACACTATCAAAATGTTTATTCCAACTCCGAGAGGCTTGCACTAGTGCATAAATGGATCGCTGGAGCTTGCACACTTTGTTATCACCCTTTGGATCGATAAAACCTTCAGGTTGCATCATATAAAACTCTTCTTCCAGAAATTCATTCAGGAATGCAGTCTTTACATCCATTTGCCAAATTTCATAATCATAAAATGCAGCAATTGCTAACATGATTCGGACGGACTTAATTATCGCTACGGGTGAGAAAGTCTCATCGTAGTCAACTCCTTGAACTTGTCGAAAACCTTTCACGACAATTCGAGCTTTGTAGACAGTAACATTACCGTCAGCGTCAGTCTTCTTCTTGAAGATCCATTTATTCTCTATGGCTTGCCGATCATCGGGCAAGTCAACCAAAGTCCACACTTTGTTCTCATACATGGATCCCATCTCAGATTTCATGGCCTCAAGCCATTTCACGGAATCTGGGCTCATCATCGCTTCCTCATAGTTCGTAGGTTCGTCATGGTCAAGTAACATGACCTCCAGAACAGGATTACCGTACCACTCTGGTGCGGATCTTTCTCTGGTTGACCTACGAGGTTCGTTAGTAACTTGATCTGAAGTTTCATGTTCATTATCATTGGCTTCCTCACTAATTGGTGTAGGGATCACAGGAACTGATTTCTGTGATGAACTACTTTCCAATAAGGGAGCAGGTACAGTTACCTCATTAAGTTCTACTTTCCTCCCACTCACTTCTTTCGAGAGAAACTCCTTCTCTAGAAAGGATCCATTCTTAGCAACGAATGTCTTGCCTTCGGATCTGTGATAGAAGGTGTACCCAACAGTTTCCTTTGGGTATCCTATGAAGACACATTTCTCCGATTTGGTTTCGAGCTTATCAGGTTGAAGTTTTTTCACATAAGCATCGCAGCCCCAAACTTTAAGAAACGACAACTTGGGTTTCTTGCCAAACCACAGTTCATAAGGTGTCGTCTCAAAGGATTTAGATGGTGCCCTATTTAACGTGAATGCGGCCATCTCTAAAGCATAACCCCAAAATGATAGCGGTAAATCAGTAAGAGACATCACAGATCGCACCATATCTAATAAATTGCGGTTATGACGTTCAGACACACCATTACGTTGTGGTGTTCTGGGTGGCGTGGGTTGCGAAACTATTCCGCATTGTTCCAAATGAAGACCAAACTCGTAACTCAAATATTCACCTCCACGATCAGATCGTAGAAACTTTATTTCCTTGTTATGATGATTTTCCACTTCACTCTGAAATTCTTTGAACTTTTCAAATGTTTCAGACTTATGTTTCATCAAGTAGATATACCCATATCTGCTCAAATCATCTGTGAAGGTGAGAAAATAACGATACCCGCCGCGAGCCTCAATATTCATCGGACCACATACATCAGTATGTATGATTTCCAACAAATCTGTTGCTCGCTCCATTGTTCCGGAGAACGGAGTTTTAGTCATCTTGCCCATGAGGCATGGTTCGCAAGTACAAAGTGATTCATAATCAAGTGATTCCAAAAGTCCATCAGAATGGAGTTTCGTCATGCGCTTTACACCAATATGACCCAAACGGCAGTGCCACAAATAAGTTGCACTATCATTATCAACTCTGCATCTTTTGGCTTCTGTATTATGAATATGTGTGTCACAACTATCGAGATTCAAAAAAATAGACCACTTTTTAAGGGTGCATGACCATAAAAGATATTACTCATATAAATAGAACAACCATTATTCTCAGATTTAAATGAATAACCGTCTCGCATCAAACAAGATCCAGATATATTGCTCATGCTCAACGGTGGCACCAAATAACAATTATTCGGGTCTAAAACTAATCCCGAAGGTAGATGTAGAGGCAGCGTGCCGACGGCAACCACGTCGACTTTGGAACGATTTCCCACGCGCATCGTCACCTCGTCCTTAGCCAATCTTCGCTTAATCCGTAGTCCCTGTTTCGAGTTGCAAATATTAGCAACAGAACCAGTATCAAATACCCAGGTGCTACTGCGAGCATTAGTAAGGTACACATCAATAACATGTATATCACATATACCTTTGTTCACCTTGCCATCCTTCTTACCCGCCAAATACTTGGGGCAGTTCCGCTTCCAGTGACCAGTCCCTTTGCAGTAGAAGCACTCAGTCTCAGGCTTAGGTCCATACTTGGGCTTCTTCACTTGAGCAGCAACTTTCTTGCCGTTCTTCTTGAAGTTCCCCTTCTTCCCTTTACCCTGTTTCTTGAAACTGGTGGTCTTGTTGACCATCAACACTGGATGCTCCTTCTTGATTTCTACCTCCGCAGCCTTTAGCATTGCGAAGAGCTCGGGAATTGTCTTGTTCATCCCTTGCATATTATAGTTCATCATGAAGCTATTGTAGCTTGGTGGCAGTGATTGAAGAATTCTATCAATGACACTATCATCAGGAAGATTAACTCCCAATTGAATCAAGTGATTGTTATACCGAGACATTTTGAGTATATGTTCACTGACAGAACTATTCTCCTCCATCTTACAGCTGTAGAACTTATTGGAGACTTCATATCTCTCAATCCGGGCATTTTCTTGAAATATTAACTTCAACTCCTGGAACATCTCATATGCTCCATGACGTTCAAAACGTCGTTGAAGTCTCGGTTCTAAGCCGTAAAGCATGGCACACTGAACTGTCGAGTAGTCATCAGCTTTGCTCTGCCAGACGTTCACAACGTCCGACGTTACTCCTGCAGCGGGTCTTGCACCTAGCGGTGCTTCCAGGACGTAATTCTTCTATGCAGCAATTGTGACACCCAAAAAATTTTAACCTGGTTTTGTTAAAATTTTGCCAGGAAATTTAACTTCTCTTTTTCTTGGTTTTTCTTGTTTATCTTGGAGTTGTTCCCTAAGATGAAAAATCTTTTACATATGATATTGGACTTGTTTACCCTCTCAAGAAAATCTTTTCTGTTATCAGAAGAATTAATTATATAATATTCTTCTTGATCTTTCTTTTCTTGAAAAATGGTTTCCCATAGTTTATTGGTCCCATTTGTACTACAACCCTTTTATATATTTATTCAAAAATCCCACCATAATTTGGAGATGTCATATGGAGTTTTTGAACCACTTTTGTGCAAAAATATCTTCTGCCCATTGAATATTTTGAGCTCTACACCATGTTTTCAAATCTGGTCCAGAGAACATTTTTCCACCACAACCTATTCAAATATTTCTTTAAAACTTCTACCAAAATTATGGGATATCAGTAGGAGCATATTATTCAACTTTATGCAATAACCTAATGTTGTTCTTTGGAAAATTTGAGTGAACCATCCTCTTTTCCATTCTGGTCCAACTTGAGGTTTTGTACAGCAACCACCTTTTTAGTTGCTCCTTGGTCCATGATTCCTTTTCCTACTTGTAGTCCTCCTTGCCAAACCCTTAAGTCCAGGAGAGTGGACCCATTGGATGATTCTAAGTGCATGCAACCATGCCCTGTTCTTTCTGTCCAGAATTGAAGTTTTGCAAAACTTGCACTAGAAAGTTTGTGCTTTGGGCAAACTAACCTTACCACTCTCTCTTTTATCTAAAGAGACCCCACTCTGGAGGTTTTGGCCACTCCAAGAACTGCCCAGGAGCCTTTGGCATTTTGTCAAACACCTTGAGAGCGTGGACAGATTTGACAGGAGTTTTAGTTTACACTGTGAACTTAATACCCTGACCAGAACAGCTTGTCCCATGGTTTTGCCCTAACCTATAACCCCACCCTGCTAACCCTCTTGTGGTTTGGAGCCCTCTACCGTGCCATAGCATTTCATCGAGCACGTCCCGTGCGTGCTCTGGGCGCGAGCAGAGCACGCGTTTTGCACGTGCCGCGCCCAAGCCGACGCGTCGCGCCCCGATTTCTGCACGCCCTGCGGAGCCACGCCACTCACTAAGCTCCTCACCGCAACACGCCAGGCAGCCCTCGCCACGTCTCCGGCAGGCCAGCAGCTAGCCGCCAATGCTGCCCGAAAGCCCCTGCAATGGCCAGCGCCGCCCGAGCCGCGCCCGCTCGCCAGCTCGCCCCTGGAGCAGTACCCACTCGTCCGCTAGTTCCTGCCGCCATCCCCAGCCTCGCCACGTTGCCTGCAAGCTACAGAAGTCGGTCGCCGATGAGCTCATCCACTGTCACCGCGAACCGACGTAGGAGCACTATAAAAGGAAGCCCCTCGAGCCCTACGAGCACACGAGCAACCTCACACCGTACTCCTAGTGCCCCCATTGCCGTCAATTGAAGAGAAAGAGGTTGTCTTCCCCAACTCCGGCCGGTACGGCCGCCGCCACGTCCCAGCTCCGTGCACCGCAACCAGGGCCTCCCCCTCTCCACTCTCTCCACCAGAAGTTCTATCTTCCTCCCGTGAACCTTTCCCCCCTGCTTGATTTTGATCGGGAGCCACCGTAGCCCCAAAACCACTCTGCTCCCGAATGCCTCCTCCGCCGCGAAGCTCGCCGCCGGCAGCTCACTCCGTCCCCACCGACCCAACGACCACCGGAGGGACCGCCCCGGTCTTGCGGATCCATCCCGACCCTCTGGAGCCCGTGGGGAGCAGCCCTTCGCCGGCGCTGATTGTCGTCGCCTCGCCGCCGTTGAGGCAGAGGAAGAGGAGGAGATGGACTGGTTAAACCTGACCGATGGGGCCCTGGACCCATGTCAATGACCCCCCCCCATCCACGTGGGTTAAGTGGAGACGAATCTCAAAGTACGCCTTCGACGTGTACCGTTCAAGCGCTTTTCTTTTCCTTTTGCATTTTATTTAAAACCAGAATTTGACTAAACTTTGACTGGCTATAACTTTTAAAATATAACTCCAAATGAATTGATTCTTTTTCCTACCTCTCTCAAATTTGACCTAGTTTATTTTAAGATTTATTTGAAAATTTTGCAAAACAACTTTTTGTGCTGCTTTGAGTTTGTGTGTTAAATCAAATTTATTCAAAATAGGACTTTTGGAGAAGAAGGAAGCTTGCAAAAGTTTTTAGGGTGTACCCTGCCTCTACACCAACTGAAGGCAAGCATTCTGAACCCGGCATAATATTTTGGTGTGTTTGTTGACACGTTTATAGCACCACCTCATTTCGGAATACTCGTTATTTCATGTGATATGATCATTTGCATGGATGCATGTTGGTGATCTCCTTGTTGTTAGAAATGATTATACTTGTGATGGTAACCATTCTCATGTGCCTTGCATGCATGCTGAAAAGGGATCCGGGAAAGCCTCTGCCTTGGGTAGGCGTAAGCTTATCGTCGGTCCCCCGTCAGGATGGTTATGCCCGGTATGGCATGGTAAGGTATAGTGAGTGGTGACCTTGTTGGTTGAAATATATTTTTGTTATATATGTCATGCAGGGAATTTATAAACCTCCTGAGTCGATCGTATATCGAGTCTTATTCCAGTGAACCCCATACTTGCTTCAGACTACCACCTGTCCCTACAACAAGTAGGGTGCAGTTCGATCGATCGTCAACCCCTTTCAAGCACACACCGCATGAGAGAGGCCATGGTGGAAGATATCGGTTGAAGCGGTTGGCATGCCACCTGGTCCGGGGCATGGGTGTTTCGGTTGAGACCGAGAGGGAGGCCACCCTTAGAGCGCGTGTTATAAATTTGATCCCATGCTACGCGAGGTTGCAGCCTCCCTACTTAGAGTTTTGCTTGACAGTGTCATGGGTGATTCCGACACGGTAAGTTAATTTGGTGTGTGCAAGTCGTGTGTTTTCAATTAAAAGACCAGAAGCGGAATTAGTCCTGAAGGACTAAAGAAATCCGTTACTCGTGGATAAAGAGTACACCCTCTGCAGAGATTAAACCTATTCGAATAGCTGTGTCCTCGGTTAAGGATTCCAGTCTAGGATGGGTCAGATGTCGGTCTTAGTGTCGGCCTTCGGAGGAGAAACTGTTAGACCCGAACAATGAATCGCGACATGTGACTTGTGATGATTATGTTTATTATTTCTGTTATGGACTAACCCCGTGGACTTTATTTCTGTTGTGGACTAACCCGTTATATTATTTGAATTATTGAGTATCCCTGGGATGGTACTACCTCCTGGATATTCACTGTGTTTATGCATAAGCCCTTTATGTGGTGTCGCTCAGACGCCCAACTGTGGTATTTATTTTTAAAGCCCTTTATGTGGTGTCGCCGACGCCTTGCATTGTGGCATTTATTTTAAAGCCCTTTATGTGGTGTCGCCGACGCCTCGATCGTGGCATTTATTTTTAAAGCCCTTTATGTGGTGTCGCTCAGACGCCCGACTGTGGCATTTATTTTTAAAGCCCTTTATGTGGTGTCGCTCAGACGCCCGGCTGTAGCATTTATTTTTAAAGCCCTCTATGTGGTGTCACTCAGACGCCCGACTGTGGCATTTATTTTTAAAGCCCTTTATGTGGTGTCGCTTAGACGCCCGACTGTGGCATTCTTGTTATTTACCATCAATTCGAGACGTCGCTTCAGACATCCGAACGGTGCATTTTATTCCTGCCCCGTCATTACCTATTCACTGTTGTATTTTAACGATATGCTTGCATGCATCAGAGATTTTTCTTTATAACTGACGATGTGATCATAGAACATTTCAGTGCATACTTGTCACTTATATTATACCTGTGTTCAAAATGTTTGCGAGTACATTCAAAGTACTCATTGGCTTGTCCCTGGCTGTTGTCTTGGCCAGATTTCTTGCGTGGAGAGGAGCGTTGCGATGACAACCCCGGAACCTACTCAATGGTGATAGCAGCCTCGCGGAGATAGGAGTTAACCTAGTCAGCTGTTCCCGTGGGAAATGGAGTCCCATAGACGCTGATGTTCCAAACCGCTTCCGCCATCAACCACTAGAAACCTTTTGTTGTACTCACAGACCAGATGGTCTTGTACCACATATTTTGTACTTTGCTTGGAATTTCTGTATCAAGTTGATGCCTCATCAGCTAACAGTGATCCTGGGCTGGTGAGCACGACGGCCATTTTTCTGGAATTTATTACCCGGAAAAAACCGGTCGCGACAGACTTGGTATCAGAGCCAGGCTGACCATTGGCTAATCCTATCTTAGTCAGGTCAATAAACTTAGGCAAACCAACCCACCAGACCATAACCGAAACCCCAGCCAAGCTTCTCATGCAAGATAGCCACACAGTGACCCGACGCCTTTTGGCAGTCGGTGCCCAACCTATCCACCTAGCCTGTCTATAGCGCACCAGTGACCAGCACCCCAGGTGTCTTATTCGCAAGCATGCGAAGGAAGATTCCGTCCCCTTTTACTATAAAAGGGCACGCTAGCCGCAACACAGCACAGCCGCTACCCCCAAACCGAGCCACAATGTCTGGCCCCGTCGTGCACAACGAGACCACAGCAACCAACCTCGGAGGCTTTGTGACCATACTCGCAAACCTCACCCGTTGTACCTATGCGTTAGAAGAGCCACCCGAATATGTTGTGTACCAAGGACCCATGAGTGGTGAGAGCCGTCAATTCTCTAGCGCCCCTACAGTTTCAGCGGAAGAACAACTTCCTTTGAGCCACAAGCCATCCAACTAGCTGCTCGAGAGGCTATAGTTCATCTCAGGCACCTGTCGCCCAGAGTTAACTGTCGCTCGTTCCACTACTACCCCAGGCGTGAAGGGTATGGTAGGCCACCCCAAGTTTCCAACGGAGATCATGAAACGGACCCCGCATTGCTGCACCTAGTGCGCTATGTAGGTGCGCTGGAGGAACTGTTCGATCAAATCACCATTGATTTGATCGCAGCTCGTGGAGAGCTGGTTCGTCGAGTTCCGGCGAGAGAAGAGAACGAGCCAAACACCGACAACCCAGTCGTGCTGTTCGGACACCCGATCGAGACCCTAAGGTCAGCCCCAACCATCAACCAACGTGCTTTGATGACCCCAGAAGTGCTTCATTGCCTCCTGGGAGCACACTCCAACGGGGTTGTGGTCAACAATCCCCGCAACGGTCATCATCACTACCCCGAGCCTGCAGCCCCTCAACCCTCTCTAGCTAATTCCGACGGTGAGAACCGTGGAGAAGCCTCGACATCCACAAGGCACGCCCGCTTGGATGTAAACAAGGTAGACTAAGTCACTCGAGTAGTGTCGAGTCCCAGTGTATCCTCGCTTTGTAATCCTGTGATCACTTATATTAGCGCGGCCTGTCGTCATGCCTCCGTTTTAAATAGTAGCCTTGCATGGATATATTAGAATGCAGTGTGATTTTTCTATCCCAGGCACAGCTACCAAAACCACCCCGACAACCCCACAGTGATACGTCACTTTGGTGAGATATGTATCTGTGGCTTTGACCCCGACTCTCGGAGCCGAGCTGGCAAATTCATTACCTTTCACCATGGTAAAATAACCCAGCTCCAATGCTATATAAAGGCCACCGAGTTACCTTGCCAATCATCACTCGCACAACCATTTCTTGCCATGCCGAGCCCTAGTATTTATCTGAGAACTCCAGATGCAACCCCGAGTAGTTTTGTCAAGATATTGTGGGATTTCACCTGCAGTACCATGGGCGCTACCCAGCCACCCCAGTACGAGCTGTTCAAATCAAGGATCACCCCTTCCACCTCGAGATACTGGGCAGCAGTGCACATCCCTCCTGTAAACCCAAACCAAGACCCAACGGAGGTCTCCTTCGTGGGAAATCTATGCCAACCCGATATGGTCAGAGAAGCTGCTGCGTATGAAGCACTTGCTCGCCTTCGATTTGCGGTGCCCTATGCCAGCGAACGAGGGTATTATTACTTTCCAAGCCGTGCAGCACCCGGAGGAGTAACATCTTTTCCCGGTGGACGAATTGAGAGAGACCCAGTCCTGGCCAACCTCGTCCAGTACGTCATCGCTCAAGAGCGTTTAACCCAACGCGTGATGGGTTATCTACAGGGTCTTGCAGATTTAAATCCTCATATCGCCATCGGCAGATCACTGAGACCCGACCAGGAGAGGCACATTCATCGTCTGGTCAATCCACTCTCCCCGATAGAAGAAGAATGTATCCCAGTACCAGAGACGTTTTCTCAGGACCCCGTCCGGTTACCATTTTCATTTTAGACGTCTCTGCTGTGTGCTTTGCTGCAACATTTGTTTGTGTGTTGTAACTTCAGCGCGGTACCCCGAGTTTGCACGGCGAGCAAATCATTTAGTCTCTGTTAACGAGAGTAGCTCTGTTGCGGTTTGACTTTAATGTATGACTGTTTTCTCTCGTGAAAAATCCTGGAGTGAGATTTCTTTTCCCTGATTGCTGCATCATACATCCCCTCACGACTTGGATTATTTTATTTCCCGCAGCACCGCGGCAGCAGACTCACAACCACAACTACTCGAGCACACACTCACACTGCATGCAAAAATTTTGCAACGGTGTTACATCTAACTGAGCACCTCCCGACAACAGTCAACGCCCGACACACCCCACCTACTCCTCGTGATCACCACCACCGCAGAGAGCCAACACCCGAGCAGCAGCATCGCGACGATCATCGAGGATCATCGCGCACAGGAGCACGGAGAGCCCCAGCACCGCTGCCAGCCCTCCGCACAACAAGATCACGTACCAGTCCGGCACCACCGCCGCCATTAGAGCCTCGCCTCGAGCTCCGGCAAACGGAGACAGAGGAGAAGGAAGGAGGATGAGAAGCAAGGCCGGGTGTGAGGAACAGAGAAGAACACCTCGGCCGTTTTATAGCTCGAGTTCGGTGCACGGTGGGCGAGGTCCACCAACGACGCTCGTCGCCCGATCGCCGGTGTTCGGAGGCGAATCCTCGAGCAGTGCCGACAGCGCACTGGCCCGCGAGGTGAGTGCACGCTGCACCGGCCGCTAGCACGCCGCGCACTACCGCAGTACGGCCTAGATTCCCTACACGCTAGGCGTCGTCGGTGGAGAAAGCGCGGGAAAGCACGCGGGAGAGAGGAAGAAGGAAGAGCCAGAGGAAGAAGAAGAGGTTGACAGTGGGCCCGGGTCCACCTGTCAGCCAGAGAGAGCACTGTACTCTCGGGTGCGACCAGCGTATTTTGAGATTTAGAATTTATTCTAAATCTATATCCAGCATAGAAATCCCTCATTTTTGCTCCTAACCATAGATTTTTCCACGCAGCACCAGTGTCCCCACACTGTATTTTGCACCACTTATTGCCCTCTCACTGTAGCCACTTTTGTTTTGATGCAATTTTGCTATAGAGAAAACTCTTAGCAAATCACAAGGACGAGATTTTTCTTAAGGGGGGTAGTGTTGTGACATCCAAAATTTTTTAACCTGGTTTTGTTAAAATTTTGCCAGGAAATTTAACTTCCCTTTTTCTTAGTTTTTCTTGACTTCAGAACCATTCTCTTCTTGGTAATCTTGGAGTTGTTCCCTAAGATGAAAAATCTTTTACTTATGATATTGGACTTGTTTACCCTCTCAAGAAAATCTTTTCTGTTATCAGAAGAATTAATTATATTATATTCTTCTTGATCTTTCTTTTCTTGAAAAATGGTTTCCCATAGTTTATTGGTCCCATTTGTACTACAACCCTTTTATATATTTATTCAAAAATCCCACCATAATTTGGAGATGTCATATGGAGTTTTTGAACCACTTTTGTGCAAAAATATCTTCTGTCCATTGAATATTTTGAGCTCCACACCATGTTTTCAAATCTGGTCCAGAGAGCATTTTTCCACTACAACCTATTCAAATATTTCTTTAAAACTTCTACCAAAATTATGGGATATCAGTAGGAGCATATTATTCAACTTTATGCAATAACCTAATGTTGTTCTTTGGAAAATTTGAGTGAACCATCCTCTTTTCCATTCTGGTCCAACTTGAGGTTTTGTACAACAACCACCTTTTTAGTTGCTCCTTGATCCATGATTCCTTTTCCTACTTGTAGTCCTCCTTGCCAAACCCTTAAGTCCAGGAGAGTGGACCCATTGGATGATTCTAAGTGCATGCAACCATGCCCTGTTCTTTCTGTCCAGAATTGAAGTTTTGCAAAACTTGCACTAGCAAGTTTGTGCTTTGGGCAAACTAACCTTACCACTCTCTCTTTTATCTAAAGAGACCCCACTCTGGAGGTTTTGGCCACTCCAAGAACTGCCCAGGAGCCTTTGGCATTTTGTCAAACACCTTGAGAGCGTGGACAGATTTGACAGGAGTTTTAGTTTACACTGTGAACTTAATACCCTGACCAGAACAGCTTGTCCCATGGTTTTGCCCTAACCTATAACCCCACCCTGCTAACCCTCTTGTGGTTTGGAGCCCTCTACCGTGCCATAGCATTTCGTCGAGCACGTCCCGTGCGTGCTCTGGGCACGAGCAGAGCACTTGTTTTGCACGTGTCGCCCCCAAGCCGACGCGTCGCGCCCCGATTTCTGCACGCCCTGCGGAGCCACGCCACTCACTAAGCTCCTCACCGCAACACGCCAGGCAGCCCTCGCCACGTCTCCGGTGGGCCAGCAGCTAGCCGCCAGGTCGCCGACAGCCCAGAATGGCCAGCGCCGCCCGAGCAGCGCGCCCGCCGCCCGGCTCGCCCACGAGCAGTACCCACTCGTCCGCTAGTTCTGCCGCCATCCCCAGCCTCGCCACATTGCCCGCAAGCTACTAAGTCGGTCGCCGACGAAGCTCATCCCGCCGCCGCGAACCGACGTAGGAGCACTATAAAAGGAAGCCCCTCGAGCCCTACGAGCACACGAGCAGCCTCACACCGTACTCCTAATGCCCCCATTGCCGTCAATTGAAGAGAAAGAGGCCGTCTTCCCCAACTCTGGCCGGTACGGCCGCCGCCACGTCCCAGCTCCGTGCACCGCAACCAGGGCCTCCCCCTCTCCACTCTCTCCACCAGAAGTTCTATCTTCCTCCCGTGAACCTTTCCCCACCGACCCAACGACCACCGGAGGGACCGCCCCGGTCTTGCGGATCCATCCCGACCCTCTGGAGCCCGTGGGGAGCAGCCCTTCGCCGGCGCTGATCGCCGTCGCCTCGCCGCCGTTCGGGCAGAGGAAGAGGAGGGAGATGGACTGGTCAAACCTGACCAGTGGGGCCCCTGGACCCACTGTCAGTGACCCCGCCCCAGTCCACGTGGGTTAAGTGGAGACGTAAATCACAAAGTACGTCTTCGACGTGTACTGGTTCGAAGCGCTTTCTTTCCCTTTTTCTGTTTTATTTAAAAACCAGGAATTTGACTAAACTTTGACTGGCTATAACTTTTAAAATATAACTCCAAATGAATTGATTCTTTTTCCTACCTCTCTCAAATTTGACCTAGTTTATTTTAAGATTTATTTGAAAAAATTTCAAAACAACTTTTTGTGCTGTTTTGAGTTTGTGTATTAATTCAAATTTATTAAAAATAGGACTTTTGGAGAAGAAGGAAGCTTGCAAAAGTTTTTAGGGTGCACCCTGCCTCTACACCAACTGAAGGCAAGCATTCTGAACCTGGCATAATATTTTGGTGTGTTCGTTGACACGTTTATAGCACCACCTCATTTCGGAATACTCGTTATTTCATGTGATATGATCATTTGCATGGATGCATTTTGGTGATCTCCTTGTTGTTAGAAATGATTATACTTGTGATGGTAACCATTCTCATGTGCCTTGCATGCATGCCGGAAAGGGATCCGGGAAAGCCTCTGCCTTGGGTAGGCGTAAGCTTGTCGCCGGTCCCCCGTCGGGATGGTTATGCCCGGTATGGCATGGTAAGGTATAGTGAGTGGTGACCTTGTTGGTTGAAATATATTTTTGTTATATATGTCATGCAGGGAATTTATAAACCTCCTGAGTCGACAGTATATCGAGTCTTATTCCAGTGAACCCCATACTTGCTTCGTACTACCACCTGTCCCTACAACAAGTAGGGTACGGTTCAGTCAGTCGTCAACCCCTTTCAAGCACACACCGTACAGAGAGGCCATGGTGGAAGATATCGGTTGAAGCCGGTAGGCATGCCACCTGGTCCGGGGGCATGGGTGTTTCCGGTTGAGACCGAGAGGGGAGGCCACCCCTTAGAGCGCGCGTTATAAATTTGATCCCATGCTACGCGAGGTTGCAGCCTCCCCACTTAGAGTTTTGCTTGACAGGTGTCATGGGTGATTCCAGACACGGGTAAGTTAAGCTGGTGTGTGCAAGTCAGGTGTGTTTTCAATTAAAAGACCGTAGACGGAATTAGTCCTGAAGGACTAAAGAAATCCGTTACTCGTGGATAAAGAGTACACCCTCTACAGAGATTAAACCTATTCGAATAGCCGTGTCCTCGGTTAAGGATTCCGGTCTAGGATGGGTCAGATGTCGGTCTTAGTGTCGGCCTTCGGAGGAGAAACTGTTAGACCCGAGCAATGAATCGCGGCATGTGACTTGTGATGATTATGTTTATTATTTATGTTATGGACTAACCGCATGGACTTTATTTCTGTTGTGGACTAACCCGTTATATTATTTGAATTATTGAGTATCCCTGGGATAGTACTACCTCCTGGATATTCACTGTGTTTATGCATAAGCCCTTTATGTGGTGTCGCTCAGACGCCCGACTGTGGTATTTATTTTTAAAGCCCTTTATGTGGTGTCGCTCAGACGCCCGACTGTGGCATTTATTTTGAAAGCCCTTTATGTGGTGTCGCTCAGACGCCCGACTGTGGCATTTATTTTTAAAGCCCTTTATGTGGTGTCGCTCGACGCCTTGATCGTGGCATTTATTTTAAAGCCCTTTATGTGGTGTCGCCGACAGGCCGATCGTGGCATTTATTTTTAAAGCCCTCTATGTGGTGTCGCTCAGACGCCCGACTGTGGCATTTATTTTTAAAGCCCTTTATGTGGTGTCGCTCAGACGCCCGATTGTGGCATTCTTGTTATTTACCATCAATTCGAGACGTCGCTTCAGACATCCGAACGGTGCATTTTATTCCTGCCCCGTCATTACCTATTCACTGTTGTATTTTAACGATCGGCGTGCATGCATCAGAGATTTTTCTTTATAACTGACAATGTGATCATAGAACATTTCAGTGCATACTTGTCACTTATATTATACCTGTGTTCAAAATGTTTGCGAGTACATTCAAAGTACTCATTGGCTTGTCCCTGGCTGTTGTCTTGTCCAGATTTCTTGCGTGGAGAGGAGCGTTGCGATGACAACCCTGGAACCTACGCAATGGTGATAGCAGCCTCACGGAGATAGGAGTTAACCTGGTCAGCTGTTCCCGTGGGAAATGGAGTCCCATAGACGCTGATGTTCCAAACCGCTTCCGCCATCAACCACTAGAAACCTTTTGTTGTACTCACAGACCAGATGGTCTTGTACCACATATTTTGTACTTTGCTTGGAATTTCTGTATCAAGTTGATGCCTCATCTGCTAACAGTGATCCTGGGGCTGGTGAGCACGACGGCCATTTTTCTGGAATTTATTACCCGGAAAAACCGGTCGCGACAGCAACGAGGATAATCCTCAAGTTATGGACCCAGTCCGTGTAATTGCTACCATCATCTTTCAACTTATCTTTCTCAAGGAACGCATTAAAATTCAAAGGAACAGTAGCACGGGCCATTGATCTACAAAAACATAGACATGCAAAATACTATCAGATACTAAGTTCATGATAAATTAAAGTTCAATTAATCATATTACTTAAGAACTCCCACTTAGATAAACATCCCTCTAATCATCAAAGTGATCATGTGATCCAAATCAACTAAACCATGTCTGATCATCACGTGAGATGGAGTAGTTTTCAATGGTGAACATCACTATGTTGATCATATCTACTATATGATTCACGCTCGACCTTTCGGTCTCAGTGTTCCGAGGCCATATCTGCATATGCTAGGCTCGTCAAGTTTAACCCGAGTATTCTGCATGTGCAAAACTGGCTTGCACCAGTTGTATGTGAACGTAGAGCTTATCACACCTGATCATCACGTGGTTTCTCTGCACGACGAACTTTCGCAACGGTGCATACTCAGGGAGAACACTTGTACCTTGAAATTTAGTGAGATATCATCTTATAATGCTATCGTCAATCAAAGCAAAATAAGATGCATAAAGGATAAACATCACATGCAATCAATATAAGTGATATGATATGGCCATCATCATATTGTGCCTTTGATCTCCATCTCCAAAGCACCGTCATGATCACCATCGTCACCGGCGCGACACCTTGATCTCCATCGTAGCATCGTCGTCGTCTCACCAACTATTGTTTCTACGACTATCACTACCGCTTAGTGATAAAGTAAAACAATTACAGGGCGATTGCATTGCATACAATAAAGCGACAACCATATGGCTCCTGCCAGTTGCCGACAACTCCGTTACAAAACATGATCGTCTCATACAATAAAATTTAGCATCATGTCTTGACCATATCACATCACAACATGCCCTGCAAAAACAAGTTAGACGTCCTCTACTTTGTTGTTGCAAGTTTTACGTGGCTGCTACGGGCTGAGAAAGAATCGTTCTTACCTACGCATCAAAACCACAATGAATTTTTGTCAAGTATGTGTTGTTTTAACCTTCAACAAGGACCGGGCGTAGCCACACTCGATTCAACTAAAGTTGGAGAAACTTACACCCGCCAGCCACCTGTGTGCGAAGCACGTCGGTAGAACCAGTCTCGCGTAAGCGTACGCGTAATGTCAGTCCGGGCCGATTCATCCAACAATACCGCCAAATCAAAGTATGGCATGCTGGTAAGCAGTATGACTATTATCGCCCACAACTCACTTGTGTTCTACTCGTGCATATAACATCTACGCATAAACCTGGCTCTTATGCCACTCTTGGGAAACGCAGTAATTTCAAAATTTTCCTACGCACACCCAAAATCATAGTGATGCATAACAACGAGCGGGAGAGTGTTGTCCATGTACCCTCGTAGACCGTAAGCGGAAGCGTTATGACAACGCGGTTGATGTAGTTGTACGTCTTCATGATCTGACCGATCCTAGTACCGAAAGTACGGCACCTCCGTGATCTGCACACGTTTGGCTTGGTGACGTCCCACGAACTCACGATCCAGCAGAGTGTCGAGGGAGAGCTTCGTCAGCACGACGGCATGATGACGGTGGTGATGAAGCTACCGGCGCAGGGTTTCACCTAAGCACTACAACGATATGACCGAGGTGGATTATGGTGGAGGGGGGCACCGCACACGGCTAAGAACAATGTCGGTTGTGCTTCTAGGGTGCCCCCCTGCCCCTGTATATAAAGGAGCAAGGGGGAGGCTAGCCGGCCCTTAGGCGCGCCAAGGAGGGGAGGAGTCCTCCTCCTAGTAGGAGTAGGACTCCCCCTTTCCTAGTCCAACTAGGAAGGGGAAGGGGGAAGGAAGGAGATGAAGAGGGAAAGAGGGGCTACGCCTGATGACCCACAAGTATAGGGGATCTATCGTAGTCCTTCTGATAACTAAGAGGGTCGAACCCAATGAGGAGCAGAAGAAAATGACAAGCGGTTTTCAGTAAGGTATTCTCTGCAAGCACTGAAATTATCGGTAACAGATAGTTTTGTGATAAGGTAAATGGTAACGAGCAACAAGTAACAAAAGTAAATAAGGTGCAGCAAGGTGGCCCAATCCTTTTTGTAGCAAAGGACAAGCCTGGACAATTTCTTATATAGAGGAAAACGCTCCTGAGGACACATGGGAATTATTGTCAAGCTAGTTTTCATCACGCTCATATGATTCGCGTTCGGTACTTTGATAATTTGATATGTGGGTGGACCGGTGCTTGGGTGCTGCCCTTACTTGGACAAGCATCCCACTTACGATTAACTCCTACTGCAATCATCCGCAGCTACAAAAAAATTATTAAGGTAAACCTAACCATAGCATGAACATATGGATCCAAATCAGCCCCTTACGAAGCAACGCATAAACTAGGTTTAACCTTCTGTCACTCTAGCAACCCATCATCTACTTATGACTTCCCCCAATGCCTTCCTCTAGGCCCAAACAATGGTGAAGTGTCATGTAGTCGACGTTCACATGACACCACTAGAGGAGAGACAACATACATCTCATCAAAATATCAAACGAATACCAAATTCACATGACTACTAATAGCAAAGACTTCTCCCATGTCCTCAGGAACAAAGGTAAGTACTCACAAATCATATTCATGTTCATAATCAGAGGGGTATTAATATGCATTAAGGATCTGAACATATAATCTTCCATCGAATAAACCAACTAGCATCAACTACAAGGAGTAATCAACACTACTAGCAACCTACATGTACCAATCTCAGGCTATGAGACAAAGATTGGATACAAGAGATGAACTAGGGTTTGAGAGGAGATGGTGCTGGTGAAGATGTTGATGAGGATTGACCCCCTCCCGATGAGGGGATCGTTGGTGATGACGATGGTGATGATTTCCCCCTCCCGGAGGGAAGTTTCTCCAGCAGAACAGCTCCGCCTGAGCCCTAGATTGGTTCCGCCAAGGTTCCGCCTCGTGGCGGCGGAGTTTCGTCCCGCAAGATTGCTTATGATCTTTTTTCCAGGGTAAAAGACTTCATATAGCAGAAGATGGACACCGGAGGCCGGGCAGGGGGCCCACGAGGCAGGGGGCGCGCCCAGGGGGGTAGGGCGCGCCCCCCATCCTCGTGGCCAGGGTGTGGGCCCCCTCTGGTATTTTCTTCACTCAGTATTTTTTATAATTTCCAAAAATGACTTCCGTGGAGTTTCAGGACTTTTGGAGTTACGCAGAATAGGTATCTAATATTTGCTCCTTTTCCAGCCCAGAATTCCAGCTGCCGGCATTCTCCCTCTTCATGTAAACCTTGTAAAATAAGAGAGAAAAGGCATAAGTATTGTCACATAATGTGTAATAATATCCCATAATGCGATAAATATCAATATCAAAGCATGATGCAAAATGGACGTATCAACTCCCCCAAGCTTAGGCCTCGCTTGTCCTCAAGCAAAAGCCGAAATCAAAAAATATGTCCACGTGTTTAGAGATAGAGGTGTCGATAAAATAAAATACGGACATGAGGGCATCATGATCATTCTTATAACAGCAACATATATGAATATTGTCATATGAATTCTTATGATAAAGTAACAATCTATTCACAATATCAAGTATGAATCAGAAACTTTATTGAGAACTAACAAACTATAATCTCAGTCATTGAAGCAATTGCAATTTATCATAACATCGGAAAGAGTCTATGTAAGAGCTTTTCAGCAAGTCCACATACTCAACTATCATTTAGTCTTTCACAATTGCTAACACTCATGCAATACTTATGGTTATGGAGTTTTAATCGGACACAGGGAAAGATAGGGGCTTATAGTTTCGCCTCCCAACCTTTTATCTCAAGGGTAATGTCAACAATAATAGCTCATGTTAACTTACATCCAATTAGATACATACATATATATATATATATATATATATATATATATATATATATATATATATATATATATATATATATATATATATATATATATATATATATATATATATATATATATATATATATAGGATATTTCAACACAATGTGCTTGCCAAAGGATAAAATGTAAAAATGAAAGGTGAAGATCACCATGACTCTTTCATAAGGTAGAAGATAAAAGTAAAAGATAGGCCCTTCGCAGAGGGAAGCAGAGGTTGTCATGTGCTTAAGGGTTGGATGCACAAAATCTTAATGCGAAAGAACGTCACTTTATATTGGCACTTGTGATATAGACCTTTATTATGCAGTCCGTCGCTTTTATTACTTCTACATCACAATATCGTATAAAGCTTATTTTCTCCCTCACTAATAAATCATACATATTTAGAGAGCAATTTTTATTGCTTGCAACAATGAAAACTTACTTGAAGGATCTTACTCAATCCATAGGTAGATATGGTGTACTCTCATGGCAAAACTGGGTTTAAGGGTATTTGGAAGCACAAGTAGTATCTCTACTTGGTGCAAAGAATTGGCTAGCATGAGGGGGAAAGGCAAGCTCAACATGTTGGATGATCCATGACAATATACTTTATTTCAGATATAAGAAAACATAACCCATTACGTTGTCTTCCTTGTCCAAAATCAACTCTTTAGCATGTCATATTTTAATGAGTGGTCACAATCATAAAAGATGTCCAAGATAGTATATTTATATGTGAAGCCTCTCTTTCTTTATTACTTCCTATTAATTGCAACGATGACCAAAACTATGTTTGTCAACTTCCAACAACTTTTAATCATCATACTCTTTATATGTGAAGTCATTACTCTCCATAAGATAAATATGATCTCTTATTTCTTTTTATTTCTTTCTTTTTCTTTTATTCACTCAAGATTATAGCAGGATAATCAAGCCCTTGACTCAACACTAATTTCTATTATATAGCTCACGGACTCGATTACATAGAGAGATCATAAAGCAAAACTCAAAACTAGATCATACTAAAACTTTATTCTACTAGATCAAGATATTACCAAAAGGATCGGACTAAGAAAAACAGTAAGGATAGGAGTGTGATGGTGATACGATACCGGGCACCTCCCCCAAGCTTGGCGGTTGCCAAGGGGAGTGCACATACCCATGTGATTATGTCTCTTTCATCAGAGGTGGAGAAGATGGCGGTGATGATGGATAGTCGCACATCGAGCGTAAGAGATCCTCCAACTTGCGAATAATGCCCTTGAGTGCGACGATATGCTCCTTCAACAAAATATTTTCACTTTGTGAGATACTTGTTTTGTATACAAGCTAGCTCAATCATCTTGAAAGCTTCAATCTCAGTCAGGGTAAAGAGAGGTGGAAGGATGTTTTCTTCTTGTGTTGCCGGAGCTTGATCCTCCATGGCCTTGATCCCATCATCCTTATTGATCTTCCCGGGTTCTTCTCTCTTCAGCTCTATCTTCATTAGCCAAGCATCGTTGTCACCATTGTTGGAGGAGGGGGAAGACATGATGCTTGGCCTTGACAAATCTGACAGAAAATAGCTCGAAACAAAGACAGAGGATATTTGCGTGATACGGTGGTCAAAACCTTCGGGAGATTATATAATGAATTTTTTTGGACAGAAGATTATATAATGAATTTTTACCGACAGAAAGAAGTATCGTGCAAGAAAACGGAGTCCGGAGAGCGCACGGGGAGCCCACGAGGCAGGGGCGCGCCCAGGGGGTAGGGCACGCCTCCCACCCTCATGGAAGCCCCGTGTCCTTCCCGGACTGCTTCTTATTTTCCTTTTTTAAATATTCCAAAACAGATAAAAATTGCCATTAGAACTGCTTGGGAGTCTGTTTACTTACTGTACCACGTACCTATTCCTTTTCGGAGTCTGAAACGTTCCGAAAAGTGTCCCTTATATATTCCTCCGGTGTTACGGTTTCGATAATATTGGTTTCAACATTTATGGGATTACCTGAGATATAATGTTTGATTCTTTGACCGTTCACCACCTTCGGTTTCGTGCCTTCAAAGTTGTTGATTTTTATGGCACCGGAACGATAGACTTCCTCGATAACGTAAGGGCCTTCCCATTTAGAGAGAAGTTTTCCTGCAAAAAATCTTAAGCGGCAGTTGAATAACAAAACATAATCACCTACATTAAACTCACACTTTTGTATCCTTTTGTCATGCCATCTTTTAACTTTTTCTTTAAACAGCTTGGCATTTTCATAGGCCTGGGTTCTCCATTCATCGAGTGAGCTAATGTCAAATAACCTCTTTTCACCGGCAAGTTTGAAATCATAATTGAGCTCTTTAATAGCCCAATATGCTTTATGTTCAAGTTCGAGAGGTAAATGACATGCTTTTCCATAAACCATTTTATATGGAGACATACCCATAGGATTTTTATATGCAGTTCTATAAGCCCATAATGCATCATCAAGTTTCTTAGACCAATTCTTTCTGGATCTATTAAAAGCCTTTTGCAAAATTAATTTAAGCTCTATATTACTCAATTCTACTTGACCACTAGACTGTGGGTGGTATGGAGATGCAATTCTATGATTAACGTCATACTTAGCAAGCATTTTACGGAAAGCACCATGAATAAAATGTGAACCACCATCAGTCATTAAGTATCTAGGGACTCCAAACCTCGGAAAAATAACTTCTTGAAGCATCTCAATAGAGGTGTTATGATCAGCACTACTAGTTGAAATAGCTTCTACCCGCTTAGTAACGTAATCAACAGCAACTAAAATATGTGTATATCCATTAGCGGCAGGAAACGGTCCCATATAATCAAAACCCCAAACATCAAATGGTTCAATAACAAGTGAATAATTCATAGGCGTTTCTTGACGTCTACTAATATTACCAATCCTTTGACATTCATCACAAGACAAGACAAACTTACGGGCATCCTTGAAGAGAGTAGGCCAATAAAAACCAGATTGCAATACCTTATGCGCAGTTCTATCTCCAGCGTGGTGCCCTCCATAAGCTTTGGAGTGACACTTGTGTAGGATCTGTTCCTGTTCATGCTCAAGTACACAACGTCTAATAACACCATCTACTCCTTCTTTATAAAGATGTGGGCCATCCTAGAAGTAGTGTCTCAAATCATAGAAAAACTTTTTCTTTTGCTGGTATGTGAAACTAGGTGGTATGAATTTAGCAACAATGTAATTATCATAATCAGCATACCATGGAGCAGTACGAGAAGCATTTACGATAGCTAATTGCTCATCAAGAAAGTTATCATCAATAGGTAGTGGTTCATCAAGAACATTCTCTAACCTAGACAAGTTGTCTGCAATGGGGTTCTCAGCTCCCTTTCTATCAATAATGTGCAAGTCAAATTCTTATAGTAAGAGAACCCATCTAATAAGTCTAGGTTTAGCATCTTTCTTTTCCATAAGATATTTAATAGCAGCATGATCAGTGTGAATTGTTACTTTAGAGTCAACAATATAAGGTCTGAACTTATCACATGCAAATACAACTGCTAAAAATTCTTTTTCAGTAGTGGCATAATTTCTTTGGGCACTATCTAGAGTTTTACTAGCATATTGGATAACATTTAATTTCTTATCAAATCTTTGTCCTAAAACAACACCTACAGCATAATCGCTAGCATCACACATAATTTCAAAGGGTAAATTCCAATCAGGTGGCTGAGCGATAGGTGCAGAAATTAAAGCTTTCTTAAGTATTTCAAATGCTTCTACACAATCATCATCAAAGACAAAAGGTATATCTTTTTGTAATAGATTAGTCAGGGGCCGAGAAATTTTTGAGAAGTCCTTAATGAACCTCCTATAAAAACCGGCATGAACAAGGAAACTTCTTATACCTTTGATGTCCTTGGGACACGTCATCTTCTCAATAGCATCAACTTTAGCTTTGTCAACTTCAATATCTCTTTCAGAAATTTTATGCCCCAATACAATGCCTTCATTAACCATAAAGTGGCACTTCTCCCAGTTCAAGACAAGATTAGTTTCTTCACATCTCTGCAAAACTCGATCAAGGTTGCTCAAGCAATCATCAAAAGAGGATCCGTAAACGAAGAAATCATCCATGAAAACCTCACAAATCTTTTCACAAAAGTCAGAGAATATAGCCATCATGCATCTTTGAAAGGTAGCAGGTGCATTACATAAACCAAAAGGCATACGTCTATAAGCAAAGGTATCGAATGCGCAAGTAAAAGTGGTCTTTGATTGGTCATCCGCTGACACAGGTATTTGAGAGAAACCAGAGTAACCATCTAGAAAGCAAAAATGTGTATGTTTGGATAATCTTTCTAGCATTTGATCAATAAAAGGTAAGGGGTAATGATCCTTTTTAGTAGCCTTATTTGATTTACGGAAATCAATTACCATCCTATAACCTGTAATAATTCTTTGCGGGATCAATTCATATTTATCATTAGGAACGACAGTAATACCTCCCTTCTTAGGGACACAATGGACATGACTTACCCACTGACTATCAGCAACGGGATAAATAATACCTTCCTCAAGGAGCTTTAATATTTCCTTTCTTACCACTTCTTTCATCTTAGGTTTCAGCCATCGTTGGTGATCAATAACAGGTTTGGCATCTTTCTCCAAATTTATTTTGTGTTGACATAGAGTGGGACTAATGCCCTTAAGATCATCAAGAGTATATCCAATAGCAGCACGGTGCTTCTTCAGAGTTTTCACTAATCTCTCTTCTTCATGCTCTGAAAGGTTAGCACTAATAATAACAGGATATATCTTCTTTTCATCAAGATAAGCATATTTGAGAGTATCGGGTAATGGTTTAAGCTCAAACATGGGATCGCCCTTAGGTGGAGGGGGATTCCCTAGGATTTTGACAGGTAAGTTGTGTTTCAGAATAGGACCCTGTTTAAAGAATACTCCATCTATTTCCCTTCTTTCATTCATAAACATATCATTTTCATGGTCGAGCAAATATTGTTCTAAAGGATCATTAGGAGGCACGGCAATAGAAGCAAGACCAATAATTTCATCCTTACTAGGCAATTCCTCATCACGAGGTTGTCTACGAAATTTAGAGAAATTAAACTCATGAGATATATCATCCAAAACAATAGTAACAATATCCTTTTCGCTGTCTATCTTAGCATTAACAGTGTTCAAGAAGGGTCTACCGAATATAATGGGACAAAAGCTATCTTGCGGGGAACCAAGAACAAGAAAATCAGAAGGGTATTTAGTTTTCCCACACAAGACCTCAACATCTCTAACAATCCCAATCGGTGATATAGTATCTCTATTGGCAAGCTTAATTGTGACATCAATTTCTTCTAACTCAACTGGTGCAATATCATGCATAATTTCTTGATATAAAGAAATATGGTATTGCACTAGCACTAGCACCATATCACATAAGCCATGATAACAATGATCTCCTATTTTAACAGAAATAACAGGCATGCCTACAACAGGTCTATGTTTATCTTTAGCACTAGGCTTAGCAATTCTAGCAGTTTCATCACAGAAGTAAATAACATGCCCATCAATATCATCAGCCAAGAGATCTTTAACCATAGCAATATTAAGTTCAACTTTAATTTTCTCAGGGGGTGTATAAGTTCTAGTATTACTCTTACGAACTACAGTTGAAGCTTTAGCATGATCCTTTATTCTAACAGGGAAAGGTGGTTTCTCAACATAAGTAGTAGGAACAATAGGATCATTATAAGTGATAGTCTTTTCTTCAACTTTAATAGGTTCAACTACTTTTACTTCTATGTCTCCTTAGGGAGATCAATATGAGTAGCAAATGATTCACAGAAAGAAGCTACTATCTCAGAGTCATGTCCATATTTAGTGCTAAACTTACGGAAAACATCGGTATCCATAAAAGATTTAACACAATCAAACTTAGGTGTTATACCTGACTCCTTACCTTCATCGAGATCCCAATCTTCAGAGTTTTGTTTAATTCTTTCCAATAAATCCCATTTGAATTCAATAGTCTTCATCATAAAAGAGCCAGAACAAGAAGTATCGAGCATGGTGCGATTGTTGTCAGAAAGCCGAGCATAAAATATTTGAATAATCATTTCTCTCGAGAGCTCATGATTGGGGCATGAATATAACATTGACTTAAGCCTCCCCCAAGCTTGAGCGATGCTTTCTCCTTCGCGAAGCCAAAAGTTATATATATAATTACGATCATGATGAACAAGATGCATAGGATAAAACTTCTGATGAAATTCCTATTTCAATCGCTTGTAGTCCCATGATCCCATATCATCACATAGCCTATACCATGTCAATGCATCTCCCTTCAAAGATAAAGGGAAGACCTTCTTCTTGATAACATCATCGGGCATACCTGCAAGCTTAAATAATCCGCAAATTTCATCCACATAGATTAAGTGTAAATCGGGATGCAATGTTCCATCTCCTGCAAAAGGATTAGCTAGCAGCTTCTCTACCATACCTGAAGGAATTTCAAAGTAAACATTTACAGTAGGTTTAGTAGGTTGAGGAGCAACTATTTGCTCTACTGGACGGGGTGAAGATACCCCTAACAAGCCCCTCAAAGGATTACTTTCCATAGTAACAAGTGACAGTAAATTTCAGCACACTATATAAATTTTTCCTTACCAAGTTCCACTTACCAAAGGCGCTTCACTCCCCGGCAATGGCGCCAGAAAAGAGTCTTGATGACCCACAAGTATAGGGGATCTATCGTAGTCCTTTCGATAAGTAAGAGTGTCGAACCCAACGAGGAGTAGAAGGAAATGACAAGTGGTTTTCAGTAAGGTATTCTCTGCAAGCACTGAAATTATCGGTAACAGATAGTTTTGTGATAAGGTAATTGGTAACAAGCAACAAGTAACAAAAGTAAATAAGGTGCAGCAAGGTGGCCCAATCCTTTTTGTAGCAAAGGACAAGCCAGGACAATTTCTTATATAGAGGAAAACGCTCCCGGGGACACATGGGAATTATCGTCAAGCTAGTTTTCATCACGCTCATATGATTCGCGTCCGGTACTTTGATAATTTGATATGTGGGTGGACCGGTGCTTGGGTGCTGCCCTTACTTGGACAATCATCCCACTTACGATTAACTCCTATTGCAAGCATCCGCAACTACAAAAGAAGGATTAAGGTAAACCTAAACATAGCATGAAACATATGGATCCAAATCAGCCCCTTACGAAGCAACGCATAAACTAGGGTTTAAGCTTTTGTCACTCTAGCAACCCATCATCTACTTATTACTTCCCAATGCCTTCCTCTAGGCCCAAACAATGGTGAAGTGTCATGTAGTTGACGTTCACATGACACCACTAGAGGAGAGACAACATACATCTCATCAAAATATCGAACGAATACCAAATTCACATGACTACTAATAGCTAGACTTCTCCCATGTCCTCAGGAACATACGTAACTACTCACAAATCATATTCATGTTCATAATTAGAGGGGTATTAATATGCATTAAGGATCTGAACATATAATCTTCCACCGAATAAACCAACTAGCATCAACTACAAGGAGTAATCAACACTACTAGCAACCTACAGGTACCAATCTCAGGCTATGAGACAAAGATTGGACACAAGAGATGAACTAGGGTTTGAGAGGAGATGGTGCTGGTGAAGATGTTGATGAAGATTGACCCCCTCCTGATGAGAGGATCGTTGGTGATGACGATGGTGATGATTTCCCACTCCCGGAGCGAAGTTTCCCCGGCAGAACAGCTCCGCCAGAGCCCAAGATTGGTTCCGCCAAGGTTCCGCCTCGTGGCGGCGGAGTTTCGTCCCGCAAGCTTGCTTATGATTTTTTTTCCAGGGCAAAGGACTTCATATAGCAGAAGATGGACACAGGAGGCCAGGAAGGGGGCCCACGAGGCAGGGGGCGCGCCCAGGGGGTAGGACGCGCCCCCACCCTCATGGCCAGGGTGTGGGCCTCCTCTGGTATTTTCTTCTCTTAGTATTTTTTATAATTTCCAAAAATGACTTCCGTGGAGTTTCAGGACTTTTGATGTTGCACAGAATAGGTCTCTAATATTTGCTCCTTTTCCAGCCCAGAATTCCAGCTGCCGGCATTCTCCCTCTTCATGTAAACCTTGTAAAATAAGAGAGGAAAGGCATAAGTATTGTGACATAATGTGTAATAACAACCTATAATGCGATAAATATCAATATCAAAGCATGATGCAAAATGGACGTATCAGCGCCCCCCTCCCCTAGTCCAATTCAGACTCCCCTTGGGGGGGCGCCACCTCCTGGGCTGCTGCCCTCTTTCTCCCCTAAGGCTCACTAAGGCCCAATACTTCCCCGGGGGGGTTCCGGCAACCCCTCCGGCACTCGGGTTTTCTCCGAAATCGTAACACTTCCGCTGTCCGAATATAGTCGTCCAATATATCAATCTTTACGCCTCGACCATTTCAAGACTCCTCGTCATGTCCGTGATCACATCCGGGACTCCAAACTATCTTCGGTACATCAAAACACATAAACTCATACTACCGATCGCCACCGAATGTTAAGCATGCAGACCCTATGGGTTCAAGAACTATGTAGACATGACCGAGACACGTCTCCGGTCAATAACCAATAGCGGAACCTGGATGCTCATATTGGCTCCCACATATTCTACGAAGATCTTTATCGGTCAAACCGCATAACAACATATGTTGTTCCCTTTGTCATCGGTATGTTACTTGCCCGAGATTCGATCGTCGGTATCTCGATATCTAGTTCAATCCCATTACCGGCAAGTCTCTTTACTCGTTTCGTAATGCATCATCTCGCAACTAACTCATTAATCACATTGCTTGCAAGGCTTATAGTGATGTGCATTACCGAGAGGGCCCAGAGATACCTCTCCGACAATCGGAGTGACAAATCCTAATCTCGATCTATGTCAACTCAACAAACACCATCGGAGACACCTGTAGAGCACCTTTATAATCACCCAGTTACGTTGTGAGCACACAAAGTGTTCCTCCGGTATTCGGGAGTTGCATAATCTCATAGTCATAGGAACATGTATAAGTCATGAAGAAAGCAATAGCAATATACTAAACGATCAAGTGCTAAGCTAACGGAATGGGTCAAGTCAATCACATCATTCTCTAATGATGTGATCCCATTAATCAAATGACAACTCATGTCTATGGTTAGGAAACTTAACCATCTTTGATTAACGAGCTAGTCAAGTAGAGGCATACTAGTTACACTATGTTTGTCTATGTATCCACACATGTACTAAGTTTCCGGTTAATACAGTTCTAGCATGAATAATAAACATTTATCATGATATAAGGAAATATAAATAACAACTTTATTATTGCCTCTAGGGCATATTTCCTTCATGCCCCCCATGGGTCCCGGTTCGTGACTGAACCGGGACTAATGGGCTGGCCAGGCCCCAACCAAATCCCTGGTTTCTACTAGTGACACTGTTTCAAAATAAATCTCACACTCTACCTCTATGAGCATATCCGAGAGACTAAACCGACATAGAAATCGACGGAACGTCTCCTGCCACTAAGTGAAAACACCGCTGAAAGTCTGAAATAAATCCAGAAATGATACAAGCACCAATGTAAATCTAGGACTTGAAGCCTGGTGAACAGGGATACCATTGTCCTCCTAACCATCTAGGCACATGTTGGTTCGCACTCTTTACTGAATCTATAATACCGACATAACCTAAATGCTAAAGGAAAACTAGTTTTTTTACGCGCAGACGCTCATACATACACATATACACTCACCTCTACGAACGCATGCACGACACTTCTACCCGTACGAGCACCTTCGAGAATCGAGAGACTGAGCCCATGCATCATTAACATTAATGACTTGTCATTTTTTAGATTAACAAAAATCGTCACAAAGGCCTTCGTAGTCGAAGGAACTCTCTTCTCACTGAAAGCACATCACCGAAAGACCTGAAATAAATTCAGAAAAATACAAGCATCGGTGTCAAGTCTAATACTTGAACCCTGAATGATTTGATAGATCACTATCCTTCTAACTATCCAACTACAGGCCAGTTCACAAAGAAAAACTAGCTTATGGAGTAAAAAAAGCAAAAATGTTATAGAGCTGACATTCCCTACTAATGATTTTTGGTTTTTAGTGAACTTCTTTATGGTACGTTTGATTGAACACACGAATCTTAAAGTATGACATGTGGCAATCTTCGTGTGCACACCACTCATTTTGATCCAGCCTTTGGAGTGGAAGACACAAACGTTTGCTCCCGCCTACCCGAAGGGACAGTCCCTGTGTAGCATGACATTTCTCTATGATGCAGCATGGCAATTATTGAAATACTAAACACATGTATGACAACTTTGTCGTGTTGTAGCATGATAATTTATTGGACATGTAAGGAAATTGTCTCTATTGTACCATAGCAAATGTTTTTCTATAACATGTCAATTCTCTTTCGTTGTCGCATGGCAATTTAAAAAAAAAAACTTGTAAGCGTGGATGTGCAATACACGTATAGTTAACAAGTTATGGTTCACTCTCTTCTAACCTCTCCCACTAAGGGGTTAAGAGCATCTATAGTCGAACTGAGAAAATATAACCCGTCACCCCTATATGTCCGCTCATACATTTAAACAATGTCCGGACATGTTGGGACGAATAGAGAGAAAAGAAAGATTAAAAACAAATAAAGTGGTCTGGGGTGGGTCACGTCCGATGCAATGGACTGCTCAAACACCCTCATTTCTCCCCTATATATCAACTCAATTTGAGGGTTCGCAATAACCCAAACATATAGGACGAAGTAGGGAATCCGATTGGGCGGCCTTTTTTCTTCTGTCTCTGTCCGGATTGTTTGTCCGGACAAATAGGGATAAAGTGAGGGGAGGGGGGGCTCCTTAGTGATGACGATCCCGCAATAATATGCTTTGCTCTCCTCCCACCTCGCTCATGCTCAGTGAACTTGGAAACTATCGACTACGTACGAATCCTGACATATTTTATCTTTCGATGGGAATAACAATCCATTGATCATCATTAAAAGAGTGTATGATGTTAGTTACACCCAGCTAGCTAACAAGATCAAGGTATTCATCTAACCAATTTTACGAACACCTAAATCCTTACCGACGTTGTTAGTTCATGCATAAATTTATTGCTCTCTCTCTCTCTCTCTCTCTCTCTCTCTCACACACACACACACACACACACACACAAACTTCATTTAAAATAAAACCAGGTAACCGGTCTAGAGAGGTTAGTCTCTACGTAGACAATTCAGATGCAGCATATTGAGAACATCTTGGCCTATATGTAAATGGATAAAAATAAAGTTTATATGAAGTAGTATGTTAGTAACCTTAAGATAAACTAGAAGGGTTGGGTGCGCTTTGCTGCGTCGTTGGTGTTGTTAGGTTTCTTAAAAAAAACTCACTCTGCTTCAAGATATAAGTTGTATTACTTTTTTTGAAAACTCAATCCTTTTAACTTAGATCAAATTTGTAGAGAAATATATCAAAATCAATAATATCAAATCGGTATGATTAGATTCATCATGAAATGAATTTTCATACTTTTTTGTTTAGTATCGTGGATGTCGATATTTTCTGCTCTGAACTTGGTAGAAGTTTTAGAAATTCAACTTTCAAAAAAACTAATACCCCTTATATTTCGGAGACGATGGAAAATTTAGTTTGCCGGGTAGTGGAGATGATGGAGTATTTTTTTTATAATATGATGATTTGATGGGTCTTTCATGATGTGATTCTGTGTTATACGCTAACTAACCTATATTTATATGGATTTTTTTGCGTCGGTGGCTGCATGTACTATATTGATGGTACAATATCACATGGTGGCACTTCTTTTTTCCAGGTGATGGAAGCGTGTGCGAGATTGATATTTTTTTTATACATGTTTAGAAAATTGTTGGCATGGTCAAAATCATAAACCAAATCCAGAATTAAATATCACAATTTAATGAATTAAAAGAACTGAATGGAAGAGCTCTTGAGAAATCGTCGACCCGATCAAAATCGACTGATCTAATTCTAAATTGAAGACCTCAATTAATTTTGTGGACTTAAAGATTAGAAAGCATAGTGTATAGTATACAAGAATTGAACGAGAGAGCTTTGAGAAATTGTTGACCCAGCCAAAATCGAATGACCCGATTTCAATTGGAGACTCAATTAAATATGGGCTCTTTAGAACTAGGGAGCATAATGTCATAATATAAGAGCGACCACTAGTAGAAAAAAGGGCATTTGTCCCGGTTCGTAAGGGCCTTTAGTCCCGGTTCTTGAACCGGGACTAAAAGGTCATTACTAATGCCTCCCACCTTTATTCCCGGTTCTTAAACGAACCGGGACAGATGGGCATCCATGTGGCCGCTGCGGGCAGCCCAGGAAGGGGGGCCTTTGGTCCCGGTTGGTGACATAAACCGGGACCAAAAGGCTTCCACGCGTCAGCATTTCAGTGGCTGGTGTTTTTATTTTTTGTTTTGAAAGGGGGGGGGGGTTAGGGGGTTTTGGGGGGTTAATTTAGGTGTTTGTGTTAGCTAGCTAATTAATAGAGAGAATTGTCCTCTCTTATCTCCGTGTTTGGTCGACGCTACGTACTATATATATATACAGAGGACTATATACACTCTACCTAGCTACTAAGCAAATGAAGGAAACAGAAGATCGTCATGAACATATATGCATACAGAGAGAAGTGATATCGAGCACCTCTCCTTCTCTGAGAGATTGGTCGAATAACAAGTTCTCGTATATCTATCCGACGCTACTGGCTACATATATACAATATAATTATCTCTTACAATATAATCTCCTAATTCCAAACAAACTAAGGGTCCACATGGTATTCTCCGTCTTTAGCGATCACGTGGTCAAGAAAGAATGCCGCCAATTCCTCTTGAATTGCTTGCATACGATCTGGTGGTAGTAGTTCATCCCGCATCCGGAACATCTAATTTGAAGAAGGGGGTCAATACATATATATGAACAAATGAAACTGAACACAAATGATGATAATAAAATAAAATTGTGAATATTTATTATTATTTACGCACTTCATATTGTTTGTCAGAGTAGCCCCGCTCATAGGTCGTGTGGCGGATGGACTCGCAAATGTAGTATCCACAGTAATCATTCCCTTGTTCCTGCCACAACCACTTTACAAAGAATAGAGATCAAACAAACTGATAATTAGCAAGCATGCTAAATGGTATTGATGAAACTAGCGCTTGAATCACTAGGAGATGCATGGAACATGCTACTATAGTACTTACTTTCGGGTATCTAAATTGCAGCTTCTTCGGCAGTCCCGGAGTTTTTGAGGTGAATTTTTCCCAAACCATGCCAGACAAAGAAAACAATTACTTGATATCACGAAATGAACAAAGTTGCCGATATGGTGCGATAATGATCGGTTTAACTTACTTCTCTAGAATTTCAGTCAAGTCCGCATACTCCGTGGGATCTTTTCGTCTCGAGTCTAAGACGGTTACTTGTCCCTGCTCAAGCTTAATCTCTAGCAGAATATAGTGGAACCTGCGCAAGCATGCATAACTCATCAATTACATTACTACAACCTCGACTAATAAGGGATGCACAAGACAGTAACACTCACTTGACTTCGTAAGGGAAGAGTATTATAGCTTTGTTTTGATTTAATAGAAACGATTGTAGCAGCTTGGCCTCGGTATCTTTGGCATGAGATTTAACCATAAATACATCTATGAGATTTGTGTTAATGAACCCAATATCACCAACTTGTCTTTTCTTCAATTCGGCAATCTTCAATCTGCATAATTAACATAGTGAGGATAATTAAAAATACATGCAATGAAAGAGCTGAGACTTAATTAATGACAGAAGTAGTACTACTTACAGGCAGTAGCAAGTGACCATTAATTTATCGAGGGCCTTTAGATTGAAAAATGCGAAGAACTCCTCAAATGGAACATTCAACTATTCAATTCCAACGAGGTCATGCTCCTGTCTAACTCTCAAATGGAACATTCAACTATTCAATTCCAACGAGGTCATGCTCCTGTCTAACTCTCAGCGTCAAAATATTCCTCCCCTCAGACTCTCTGCAGGTTTTCATGTACCAATTATGGAATCTGAACATCATCGTTGTTAGAGATCTTTCATCTTTGACGAGAGGCTTCCCGTACACGTATCTGTGTTCGTTCGCCTCCAAGAAATCATAATGTACATCGTCGGGCAGGTAATCTGCAGGATTGTTATAACCCGGCACCTTCCCGCCCGGATCATTAGCGACGCTATCTTCGGACACCTGGAGTGGGGGGAGCGATTGGTTCGCTTGTTCGCCGAGCTGGGCAATTTTTTTCCCAGCCCGTCGTTCTGCTAACCTTTGATCATTGACGGAGCGATTGGTTCGCTTGTTCGCCGAGCTGGGCAATTTTTTTCCCAGCCCGTCATTCTGCTAACCTTTGATCATTGATAGTACTTCCAGACCGCTTCGCTTGGACAAATGACTTTTCAAGGATGCGCTCATAGTTGCCTTTCGGCGGAGACTTTGGTGGTTTCCTCAGGGCAGCCAGAGTACGCTTCACTTTCACCGGATCTATCTTCTCCTCCGGAGGTGGATGTCTCTGCGCTTTCAACCCTTCAAAGAAGTCCTTCACTTCGGTACGCGCGATCTTCTTGTTTTCCTCCACGGTCATCTCGCACGGTAACTTCTCTAGAGGCTTGAGAGGTGGACCGTATCTATATTGCCTCCCGCCTCTGGCTGTACTGCTAGACGCCGGAGCAGACGGAGCGGCCGAGGCAGTCTTCTTTCGTGCTTGCTTACGAGGCGGAGGAGAAGGACTACGACGCGCCGGAGAAGCCGGGGCGGCGGCGGGTCTCTTCCGCCCTTGCTGGCGAGGCGGAGAAGGAGGAGGCTGCTGGCTGCTCGGGCGCGCCGGCGCAGGCGGAGAAGGAGGCGGAGTGCCGCCACGCGCCGAAGAAGGAGGTCGACTGCCCTGATCGTCACTTGCCGGAAGAGGAGGCGGTGGAGGAGGCGGAGTGCCCTGACTCGCCGGAGGAGGAGGAGGAGGAGGCGTCCAGTTCGGAAGGTTGATGAGCTCCTTCCGCCATAGGCATGGAGTCTTCAGAGCAGAACCCAGCCGAGTCTCCCCTTCACCGGTAGGGTGGTCAAGCCGGAGGTCCTCAAATCCCTCCGTTATTTCGTCCACCGTCACCCTAGCATATCCTTCTGGAATCGGACGACAGTGAAAAGTTGCGCCGGGTTCAGAAGGTCGAACTTGGCCGACAGCTGCCTTGACTTTTAAGTTCTGCCATTGCGCCATAAGGTGGCAATTTTGAGAGTCCGTGATAAAATCCACGGGGTAGCTAGCAGGAGCCGTCAAGACATGCTCCGGCTAAAGCAGCTCGGTGGAAGCCACGCTGCTTCTCCGCCGAGATGGCGGGTAGCCGGGGAAGCTTCGCAAGTCGCTTGCTGCGATCCGCTTCTTCTCGTTCCTCTAGCCCTTGTACCCTTGCGTGCAGCGCTGCGCATTGGCTATGCTCCACTTTCTTCCTCCTCTCCGGTTTTGTAACCCCTGCGTCCGAAAACCAACCTTCCACGGAATGGAGCCTGGCGTGCCTTGTGTCCATCCAGGGTGCTCAGGATTCCCGAGGGCCATTGTGAGCTCGTCGTTCTCCCTGTCTGGAACGAACGTCCCTTGCTACGCTGCATTGATATAGTGTCGAAGCCTCTTGACTGGTATTTTCAGTTGCTCGTCCGTCCAACAGCACTTCCCTGATACAGGGTCCAAGGTTCCGCCAGCCCCGAAGAACCAAGTCCGGCAACGGTCTATCCAGTTCATTGTCTCTGGTTTGATCTCTTTATCAAGCAGATCAATCTCAGCCTTGGCCCACTTAGGACGGGCTTTGAGGTAGCCACCTGACCCCGTGCGATGGTGAAACTTCTTCTTCTTCACAGCATTTTGCTTGTTTGTCGCCGACATCTTCTTACTCTTTTCCGATGTCTTGTGGGCCACAAATGCGGGCCAATGATCTCTGATCTTCTCATATTTGCCGATGAATTCTGGTGTCTCTTCTTTGTCGACAAACTTTTTCAGATCTTTCGTCCACCTCCTGAATAGGCCTGCCATCTTCTTAAGAGCAAAAGACTTGATTAATTGCTCTATAACTGGCTTCTCCGGATCCTCCTCTGGCGGTAGGGTGAAATTTGCCTTCACTCAGTCCAAAGATCATCTTTTCGCATATCATTGACATAAGACACCTCGTGGTCTTCGTTATTAGGCTTATACCATTGGTGGATGCTGATCGGGATCCTGTCCCTAACAAGAACCCCGCACTGAGTAGCAAATGCATTCTTTGTCCGGATGGGTTCAATCGGTTCGCCGTCGCGTGCGATTGCTGTGATCTCAAACCTTTCATCCGAGCTCAACTTTTTCTTCGGGCCTCGTCTCCTTACCGAAGTTGTGCTCGATCCGGAGGGCTAGAAAAAAGAAGAAAGACGAGAGTTAATTAATATGTGTACATATACCAAAACAATGAATGCATCAATTAGCTAGTTAGCACAGGCTTAACTAATATAAATACCTGGCTAGACTCGGTTCTGTCACCGGAGCCGTCATCACGTTCTCCTTCTTGAACCGTCATTGGGTCACAGGAGCCGTCCTCACGGTCTCCTTCTTGCACCATCATTGGGTCACCGGAGCCATCATAATCATAGCCTGCTTCTTCACCATGTCCTTCCAGACCATCGGTGTCGTTCAGAAAGGAGAAGACGGCATCACTTCCTTGTGCGATTATGTCCCCCAACAACGCTTCTTGTGCTTCGTCTCGGGGGGTGTCCATAGTTTCTACAAATATTTACAACATGGCAATTATTATTCAAACATGACAGATGGATATATTAGCTAGTGGCACACGAGAACTAGCTAGCTAATCACGAGAAGGAATCATATTAATTAGTGGCCTCGACGCTGCTTCTCTAGCTAGGGTTTGGGGTGGCCTCGAGAACGCTTCAAGGAGGGGTAATATCGACAACGCACGAGATACATACAGGAAAATAATGTTATCGGGAGGGGTATATCGACCCCCACGTGTTGAAGTTATCGGGAGGGTTTATATCGACAACGATGACATACGTACATGGGAAAATAATATTATCGGGAGGGTATATCGCCCCCACGTGTTGAAGTTATCGGGAGGTATATCGACCCCCCTTGTGTTGAAGTTATCGGAGGGTATATCGACCCCCCACGTGTTGAAGTTATCGGGAGTTTATATCGACACGACATACGTACATGAAAATAATATTATCGGGGAGGGGGTATATCGACCCCCCCCCCCACGTGTTGAAGTTATCGACGACGACAGACCCGATAAAACTTAAGAAAACGAAGAAGAAATAAAAAGAGGAGAAGAAAAAAGGAATAGAGGAGAAGATTCCTTTCTTCTTCTCCTCTTTTTTTTTCTTTTGTCTTCGATCTTCTCCTCTATTCCTTTTTTCTTCTCCTCTTTTTATTTTTTTCTTCTTCTTCTCGTCTATTCCTTTCTTCTTCTCCTCTTCTTTTTCTTCTTTTTTCTCTTCTTATTTATTTCTCCTCTTCTCCTCCTTTCTTCCTCTTCTTATTTTCCTTTTTCCTCTCATTCTTTTAGTATTGCTTGTTTTTTTTTTAATGTTCAAATAAAAAATTTCGAAAAAAAGTAAAGGTTTTGCCTAATGCATTGTTCATATTTCATCAACATATATGCATACAAAAAAGCATACATACATACATATATACATACAAAAAAAGCATACATGCATACATATATACAAAAAAGCATACATACTTTCCTAGCTAGCAAAAAAAGCATACATACATACAAAAAAAGCATACATACATACATATATATATTTTTTTGCGGTAGGGGGCAGGGCAGGGGCGCGGCGGCTCACTATGGGCGGCATCGGTGACGGCGAGGTCGGGGCCGGCCTGAGGCAGAGGCGGTGGCTTGAGGCGAGGGACGACGTTCAGGCGGCGACGACGCTGGGCGCTGTGGCTCGGGACGACGTCGTCGGCGGCGACGGCGAGGCAGCGGCGACGGCGATCTGCTGGTCGGGTGGGGCGCGGCAGGGCGGCGGGCGGCGTCTGGGCAGCGGACGACGTCGATCTGGGCAACTGGCGGCGTCGATGAGCTTCGGCGTCGTCAGGCGAGCCGGGGGCAAGCTGGCGATGAGTTCATCAAATTTTCCTAAGTGCTACTTATATACCAGCCTTTGGTCCCGGTTCGTGGCACCAACCGGGACTAATACTCTTTAGTCGGTTGGTGGCACCAACCGAACCAAAGGCCAATTTTGACAGCCCAAAGGGCGGAAGCGGCGACCTTTGGTCGGTTGGTGGCACCAACCGGGACTAAAGGAGAGATTGGTACCGGTTGGTAGCACCAACCGGGACTAATGCACCCCTTTAGTCCCGGTTGGTGCCACCAACCGGGACCAATGGGCCTTGCACAATGGCGTGGTGGTGGGAGTTTAGTCCCGCCTTGCTAGCTGAGAGAGAGCCGCACCTGTTTATAAGGTGCGATGTGCCAACCCTCTCGAGCTCCCCTCTAAAGCAGGCTTTCGGGCCTAATCTGTCCCTATGTGCCTGTGGGCCTACTGGGCTTACTACGGGCCTGAATCCTGGCCCATTGTTGGGTTTCTAGTCGTATTCAGGCCGTGGGGGCCCAGTAGGAGGCACTTTTTTAGTTTTTTTTGTTTTCTTTACTTATTGTTGCTATTTTTAATTTTTTTTTAGTTTTTTTGTTTTGTTTTCTGCATTATTTATTTTCTTTTGTTTTTTGCTTTATTTTTTTAATTCTTTTTGCTTTTAGTTTTGAAAAATTATAAACTTTCTATTAGTGCCATTAGTTTTCAAATTTGAAAACACTTTTTTTGTTTTCTTTCTTGCTTTATTTATTTTATTTTGTTTCTACTTACAACAAAATACTTATTGTTGCTATTTTTATTTTTTTTCCAGTTTTTTTGTTTTGTTTTCTGCATTATTTATTTTCTTTTGTTTTTTTCTTTATTTTTAATTCTTTTTTGCTTTTAGTTTTAGAAAAATTATAAACTTTCTGTTAGTGCCATTAGTTTTCAAATTTGAAAACACTTTTTTTTTTTTGTTTTCTTTGTTGCTTTATTTATTTTATTTTGTTTCTACTTACAACAAAATACTTATTGTTGCTATTTTTATTTTGTTTTCAGTTTTTTTGTTTTGTTTTCTGCATTATTTATTTTGTTTCCATATGTCCACTATATGTAACCATAATATGTGTCCTTTCCAATCTCGGTGGCTGCATCAAAGCGGACATCCATTGCCGGTTCATCTGCGTGCATTATATATAATTAAGTGTGTCAAAAATCATTACAGAACATCATGAATAGATAATTAAGTGACCAAATTAATAGAAGTTCATCATCACATTAAAACCAAAGTACATACATAGTTCTCATCTAACAACATAAAGCTCTGCAGAGCATCTAAATTAATTAAACCATACATTGAAACTATATAAAACATTTTAATGCGAAAACAAATGCGATCATAATCGCAACCAAGGTAACAACTGATCCAACGACATAATGATACCAAGCCTCGGTATGAATGGCATATTTTCTAATCTTTCTAATCTTCAATCGCATTGCATCCATCTTGATCTTGTGATCATCGATTTACATCCGCAACATGCAACTCCAATATCATCTTCTCCTCCTCAATTTTTCTTATTTTTTCCTTCAAGAAATTATTTTCTTCTTCAACTAAATTTAACCTCTCGACAATAGGGTCGGTTGGAATTTCCGGTCCAACAACCTCCTAGATAAATAAAATCTATGTCACGTTGGTCGGCATAATTTTCATAAACAATAAATTAACCAATAGTTATGAAAAGATAATATATACCACATCCGAATCATAGGCGGGACGAGGGCCGACGGGCGGATACCAAAACCATCGCACTATATAAGATGCAATAATAAAAGTAAGAAAATAATACAAGTATCTATCTAAACATACAAGTAAGAATATTTTTCCTTTCAGAAAGAAGATAAGAACAAGAGGCTCACCACGGTGGTGCCGGCGATGAGATCGGCGCGGGCGATCGACGGCGGTGAAGACGGAGACGGGACGTGACAGACCGCTAAACCTAAACAAATATTGAGGAAAATGGAGTTTGGAGGTCGAGCTTGGAGAGGAGAAAGTTAAGTAGTGTGGCTCGGGCATTCCATCGAACACCTCGTGTGCATAGGAGGTGAGCTAGAGCACCACAAAGCTCTCCAACGGCCGGGTAGAAAAACAGAGCAGTGAAGTGTTCTGCCCGCGGGCGGTGGGTATATATAGGCACCTCCATTGGTCCCGGTTGGTGGCATGAACCGGGACTAAAGGGCAGCCTTTGGTCCCGGTTCAAGCCACCAACCGACCAATGAAATGAGCAGAGCGAGGCCCATTGGTCCCGGTTCGTCCCACCAACCGGGACCAATGGCCCACGTGGCCCGGCCGGCCCCCGGGGCTCACGAACCGGGTCCAATGCCCCATGGATCCCGGCTTGGATTGAACCGGGACTAATAGGCTGACCCGGCCTGGACCATTGCCCCCTTTTCTACTAGTGGACGGAGGGAGTAGAAGATATATTCTTTTTGATACCATAAAAATAACGAAATAAGAAATCAAAGCATGAAAAAACTTTTATCCACAATGAATTAAAAAAAAGTCAAATGTATCAACTTATTCTAGTCTAGACATATAAAAGGTTAGTTTTAGACTGACATAAATAAAGAAAAAGCTAATGCACACCATGTCGGTGTGTAGGTAAACATGTCAAGTGCTTATGTCAAGGAAATCACCCTTGAATGAGCAATGCCATGATGAAATCACAATTATTGAGATAGCTCACCATCCATACTGAATGGTGAACACAACGTCCAGAAACCAGCTTATAAATCGGTCTGGTTCCCTGTTCGTAAGCGGTGTGGTACTAATGTATCTGACATCGGTTCGTTCTCGCGTTACCTTGATACTGGGCCAAACTGGAGGCCTGCTACAGGGAGGAAAAGAATGGATGCGCCATACCGTCAGCCCGGGGGGGCTGTAGTAGACTTCTGGAGTGTAGACCGGCGGCGGCCGGCGAGGCCGCGAGCACCGGAGGAGGGAGGGAGGGCGGCGGGGCGGCGCTGTGTGTTTCCCGCCTCACCCTTTCCGGTAGTCGGCACTCGGCGTGTGTACCGGTCGGGGCATCCGCGTGCTCTCGTGTGGACGCCATGGCCGCATGGTGTTCGACGTAATGCTCCCTGCTTCTGATGGTGGCTCACCGGACCCCAGCGAGAGACTTCTTTCGACAATAC
This sequence comes from Aegilops longissima, assembly GCA_021605205.1. Classification (NCBI taxonomy): domain Eukaryota; kingdom Viridiplantae; phylum Streptophyta; class Magnoliopsida; order Poales; family Poaceae; genus Aegilops; species Aegilops longissima. Next base: position 584,204,278 of record CM038676.1, read on the forward strand.
ATGGCCAAGGTGCAGAAAATGTATAGGGGCTTATTGTTCTAATGTGCATCAAGAAGAACTTTACGCCTGACCATAATACAGTGTCTGCCGCTGATCTGCAGACTGCAGGCACTATGAAGGTGCAGAGTGAGACATGGAGTTGCCTTGTCTTCTCATCCTGAAAGGAATTACCTGGAGTGGTGGGTGATGAAGGAACGTTTTCTTGCCAGGATGCTTTCTCATCTTCTGTCCACTTGTTTCAGGAATCAGGTGAGAGCACTATGTCCCCTGTTGTCATTGCTGTCGCAATTTTATGGTGTTTTTCAATTGATAATAGACCATATCTGTTTAATTTAATTTGAGTCAGTAATGACTAATGTTGTGTCTATCTATTTGATTCATGCTAAAAGCTTATGCATTTGGTAAATAGACACCAGACCACCTGAATGCATTAACCAGAACGAAAGTTGTATAGGGGCACACAAGCATGAAGCATGTGACCTTCTCACTAAGCATGTGAGGACAGGTATTGCTTCCAAGACATAGCGACGATCTTGTTACTAAGTAATTTCTTTAAACATACAAGTCTAAATAGTGCAGTTAGGGTGCAGACAACATAGTCCATGCAATCCGCATTCCTGAACACTTTGGCGTTGTGGGCATTCCAAATTTTCAAGAGGTGGCACTGGGAGATGTTTCTGCAGAACAATTTAGCCTTGGTATTGAGATTGTCCTTGATGATCCACCTGAATATCACAGATGGAGGCATATTGGATGGAGAAGTCGTGTTAGTGGGCTTCAACAATAGGTTACTAGAGAATTGAGGTTTTTTCCCATGCAAAGGATGACTTCGATCTAGGCACGTGTTTGAACAAGTTTTTTTTTCTCAATTTTGCTTTTTTTCGCGAGGGAACAAGAGAACCAGTTTCCAGAAAATCTTAAAACTTTCGGTATTTTTCCGCTCGAAACTTCCAAACGAATTTTGAATTCAAAAACTTTTACTGTACTAATATATTTTGTCTCAACCCTGGGATGTCGAGGTGATGATTCGCGCGCATTATCACCTGGACTAAAGCAATTATGTGAAAACATTTAGGTGGGAAGCTCTGGTGTTGAAGAATTAGAAGGACAGGTGGCCAAGAGAATTCTTTCTGGAAAAGAGGAAAACCCCCGGTCTCTGCATCAATTGATGCAAACTTTTTATTTATTATTAAACACAATGACAAGCATTCAAACAGATCGACTTACACAAAAAGAAAGAAAAACCTGAGGCCATCTACATTGAACCTGCCTCACAGTTGCATCTCCACCATACTAGCACAAACCCTATGACCATGGACCATAATCCACCGGTCGAGGAATCAGATGACTTTGTGGATCTTATCTGCAATAGCCAATAACTGCCAGCCATTACCAGTTACCTTGTTACAACTCAGTTACCTTTGTTTCTTTTAATGGCCTGAAATCAGTAGAAATAGATTTGGCCTGTTTATCTCAGTCATCCCAAGAACAGTGCTTCTCTTTCAAGCAATAGCACTTCTAACCTTCATTTGCAGGCTGCATTCTTTTCTGTCAGAGATCTTTGGAACTTCTTATATGGACAGGTTTCTTCGTAGGGCACTCTTATTACTCTGTAGTTCTATATGCTTGGGGATAACTCACACCCTCCTTTTATTACTCCCTAGTTTGCCATCTTATACCAACACCAAAATTGTATGTGCATGTTTTAGTACATTGCACAATTGCGGAACACTATAAGATGCACGGGCTGTCATGCATATTCTATACCGTACTTCTGTAAACAGTAGTAAATCACATTTGTGGCCGTGTCTGCACAACGTAGATCTTTCCATCCTTCACCACTCCTTCAATATCCTGTGGAGACCCATAGAGCTCCTCAATAGCATGACCAGCACGAGCAATGTTTGAGAGTATTGAATTACGGAAACTGCAATCTGTAATGAGGGGATCATTTGTGTAGTCAAGAACCACTTCTTCTTCCTTGTCCATAGGCACACTACAGAAAGAATAGCAAATTATTACTTGCAACTCCCACAGAAAAGAAGAATTTAAAATGTACAATCGTGTATCATGAAAGATTTTCAGTCACCTGTCATAGAGTCCAGCCCCAGCGTAGCCTTCCAAGTCCTCACCATTTGAGTCAGAACGGAAGATGACCGATTTCTTTATGAAGAGGCCAATTGGCTTGCTTGGATATCCCAATACCTAAAACCAAAAATTTAATAAACTCATGTAACACCTTCACTCAGGGACAGTACAGAGAAAAATAATAATTGCTAGTAATATTGGTTTACCCTGGGAGAGTCAAGATTATCCTTCTTGCAGACGAAGCTCATTGCACGACCAGGATAGGCTCCCACAAGGGTCTCCCCAAGCCCTTTAACAACTTCAGCGTATATCTCTGAAGACTCTCCAGATGATGGGTTGGTAGTATGTATCACGAAGGCGTAGTCTGCACTCACAACTTCTTGCACAAGAACCGACATGCAAAGGTTGGAATGATCAAGCTTCACTTTCCGGGTGCTGAAGTATGCTCTTTCATTCCATTTTGAGGCCCACACCTGACAGTATGCAAGACGGGATTTTTCAGTCTCGCTAATTTCTGAATATTGTCTATAATGAATTCTAGCATTAGCTATGTCACCTTTTTGATTGCCATCCATGCTTGTTCCCAACGCTGTTCACCTTCATCTCCAGGCCAGGGCATTCCAGAACCTTGCATCTTCTCCTTGAGCTCCTTCACCTGAAAATAAATCAGTGCAATCATTCAGATTTTGAATTAGGGAGCTTACAAAGGAACTGTTACAAGTAGGATTATGATTATGTTGCAAAAACAAACTGTTGCAGTTGAATTTGGGAGCTTACAAAAGAACTTCTCAAGTAGGATTATGTTACAAAAGAACACTTGCAAGTAGGGAATAGTCTGTTACCAGATCAGTAGGAGCTGTTAGGTTCAGCAGAACATTTCGGATTTCATTAAGAGCACCAAATTCTCCTTGATTGAGCTTGTCCGTTAGGATCTGTACCTTTCCGGCTACTTCCTGCCAATTGAAAATTAATGAACCATAAATGCATTGAGTATTATTATGCCAGTTCAGTAGTTCTTGAAAACCACACTATAACTTAACATGGTCTTTGGTTAGTAGACATCTGACAGTTCACCAAGATTTTTTTAGTAGTTGCGTCAAACATGCTATGTAGTTTAGAAAAACAATAAATGCATAGTATTGCTTCAGAAGTAGAGTTTAAGAAGTGAAAGCCATGTGATGCTTAGTATGATGCATTTGCGAGAGATTAATCTAGCGATATGATACCCACCTGGTTAGTCTTATCAGACAAAACTGTTTCGAACGTTCCAAATGGGAGTGCAACGGACGTCGGGACACTGACCCATGATGGCACCTTTCCGTTGAGGTAAGCTATATTCCGAGATTTAGCTCCGACCTAATAAAAAAATACGCTTGAATAATACAAAATATGCATAATTAATTTGTAATAGAATATGAATATGCTCCGTGGTATGGTCATTTTCAGAAAGTAAAGATGCGTGATCCATAGGTAAGATCAGAAATTCAGAATGGCATTGGAGTAGTGACCTTTTCATCAGAGAATTCGTCAGCAGATATTGCATATTTTCCAACAAATTGCTTCTTCACAAGTGACAGAGATGGTGCTGATTGGCCATCTGCTGTATCAGGGGAACTTGAAGCTAGAAGTTCATTCTCTGCAATCTCTCTATTAAATGTGCAGACAGATAGATGTTAGGCATATCAAATAAAATTCTCGGCGATGACTTGGTATGGCTACGATGTAAAGAATAAATATTACCTGTAGTTTATATCTACAGAACCTGGCTTTAGTGAAAGTACCTTGCCTTCATTTTGTTGAAGTTCAGAGAAGATATTTGGGTCAAAGCATGTGGCAAACAATACCTTCAAAGGAAGGGATCGATTATTATCATATATGGTAGACTAGAGTAATAAATAGAATTATTAGCGTCCAAATGGTTTTGTTAAGAGAGATGACCTTGCTATTCCTTGCTCGAACTGAGACGTGGGACAATACATCGGGCATATCTGGAGTAAGGACGGCGACAGCGCCGTCAGGTATTTCCTCCTCTCCCTTGACACCTTTTACCACCAAAACTGTGGGCTTGTCATAAGATTGGTCTTGAACAGTGAGCAATTGGTCTACGGCAACCACATACCCCGCTACTTCAACTGGGCTTATGATCTGCCAACTGTTAAAATATATAAGATGATATTTAGAGATTGGGATCAGCTTCCATATAACTTCGAGGCTATCATCTTAAAAGATACAATAATGCAAGACTAATATACATATTATAGTGGCAGCAATAAATTATGTGTCTTACCTTCCTAGGTTTGCAACGTTCCTAAGAACAGGGTCGAGACGATTGAGGAGTAAGGACAATGAAGCGGCTGATCCACTACGGATAATTTCCTCCGTAAATATGTCAAGCTGTAGATATGATATTTAATACATGTATGCGGATAGGAAAATAAAGTAAAATAAATTATGATTGATGGAAGCACTTACTGTCCATTGCTCAATTCCAAGTAATGAACCAAGGTATTCTGCTGAAGGCTGAAGAACATTATGGTATTCTTCTCCCTTGGTTGCAAGTGCAAGTCTAGTTCTGTCTAGAAATGCTTTTGCATACAATGCCCACTGATTATCAGATTTGTTCGACATTTCAAGTGCATGGTTCCATCCCTTTAGGAAACAAACAAGAACACTGTCATGTGCAGCAAGACCCATAAAAAATATATTTGTCCATTTGTACTGTCAACATGTGGTTTTACAAGCAAAAGGGAGTTGTTTGATCACCAAATCAATAATTGTTTTCTTTGAATGCACCTTGCTCATCTTTAAGTGTAAGATCAAAATAATACACAACAAAATCATGGTTGTGCGGAAGTTTGTACCTTTAAGCAGTATAGGAGATCCTCATTGTCATCAGTGGACAACGCAAGATTTTCAACAACTAGACCGATGAAGTACATGAGTTTCTGGATGAAAAGGAGATGATTATGAGACAGTACGCATGCCAAAGTAACAAACATTTATCTTTGTAAATGGGACGAAACAGCGAGATATGTTTAGTTAACCTCAGGTGATGCATTGTTCAGATTTTCATATGACCTTTCAACTGCTGTCCTAACAGTAGAATCAAGAGCAATGTCCAAAAATATGAGATCCTTCAAGCGATCCGTTGAGCCAAGGAGCAAAGGGCGAAGCGCAGCTCTTGCCTCCAAGAGACCCTGTAAGATAGCAATTAATATTACTGAACTATAATGTCTGTATTGTTTAATAGCACTGGTGCAATAGGAAAATGAATGCCTGAAAATTTGATATGAGTAAGGAGTCTTCAAACAGCAGTGTTACCTCAACAAGCGATTCCACTGATTTATCCTCAATGTGGTCAAGGACAAACTTAAGCAATTCCTGTGCCCAAATGATGACTATCAACACAAACATGCCTTCATATGTTACAGATAATAGAGTAATAATGTATTAGAAGGGAAGTTTAAGCATATTTACAGAAAATCCAGATGGTAATCCCTTTACAGGATTCACTTCGACACCAACCATGAAACCCTGACTCTGTAACAAGGAAATATTGTCATAACTAATCCGAACACGGTTTCATTAATTTAGCTGATATATTATGGTACCTCTGACGTGTACCCTGTACAGGTTCCTATAGCAGATTCTAGATCAGCACCGGAGTGAACAGCCTGTGATATTAGAATTATAGTCACACATAGCAGTCCAGTAAAGATAAGGAAAATGGCATTTCCATAAATACATCACTATATCATGTTCGCATTTTCTTCCATATGGAGATGAGTAGAACTTTATAAAACAAAAGGTCTGGAGTTACCAGCCATCTTGATGTTACTAAGCAAGATTATGTGCTACATACTAGCATATCTTTCACAATGAAGCTGACCTTGAGGCTTCTCATGTAGTTTGTTAAGTCGCGTAGTAGACCCTCCTTCTGCTCCCTCGTTAAATTTGGCTCTGAGTGAATAGGGTGGTCGTAGCTTGCTAATCTTTCCTTTGTTATGCCATTTTTGTTTAAAGTATCCCAATAAACTTTGATGTCAAGGTCACTGTTCATATAGTCCATCAGTGCCTGCAAAACGTGAGATATAGTCATATACGTACCGTAAAATCTGAATTCCTTACGGTGCTAAGAATCCAAATATGAACGCCTTACCTGGCAAATCACCACATCGTCTGGGCTTGTATTGTTGTGTAGTTTTTGATGCCATTCTTCCATCATTCCACCCATGCAGTTATTGTTTCTCTACAATGAAAACAACTGATGTACACCCCCGCAAAAAAAATACTATTCCCGTATTGTGTACTCTTTTGTCAACAAATCAGCAAATGAAAGTGGTTGAATAAACTTACCTGTATCACTAAAATCTCATCACGAATACGTTGACCGACATCACCCTGACCTCCACGACCTACTGCGGCCAATATCATTCTTAGCATCTCCCTGTACTGTGGATATGTTCTGTAGAGACTTTCGAGACTGTCTGTGAACCTATCTTGTGCTTGGCTAATCTCACTGCATAATTGTAAGAAGGGGCAACACGTTATTAAAGCTACTTGAGTTCTGTTTGGTGGAAATACTATAATTATCATTCTACTGAACTTCATTATGATGATTTTTTTTCTTTGTAGGGTTGATGAAATGAGGGATACAAAGTGCATACCGTGGCTTCACATTATAATTCTTGTTCCAGATAAGTTGCCTCGTGGCCATGAATCTCATCCAAACCAGTAGTCCAGCAAGACCCAATTGTCCCGCATCTTTTGCTTGTTCAACTAGGTCAGATGCTATATTGAATCTGTAGAGGAATAACACCAGTTTATTGATCTACCAGAGAACTACCGTGTTACTATAGTCACCATTTAGCATTTTACCTATGCATAAAAGATTTTTGGGCCTCTCCCTCTAGATCGGCTATTGTTTCTAGCAAAGCCTTTGCAGTCCCTTTACCAGCATCACTACCATCCTTCTGCTGCATGGCAGGTATGAGATTTTGTTAGCACTTTTGAAGGAACTCTTGCCTAATATTGGGGAGAAAGTGAAATATGGTCGAAAGCTGAAATGTAAAGTCACCTCTGAAGTCTTGGCAGTTCTCCTGCTAAAATCAAGGTAAAAGTCAGAGGTATTGTTCTTTATCCATGTTTCATTAGACCGGAGGACAAATGGCATCCCCTTATAGCTGTCGGCATCAAGCTCTATCTCCAGAACCTTGGCATGACAAAAAGTTCCATCAAATGTAGACACCATTACAAAGTGGAAACAAATACTGCAATGATGAATTTATGTTTACCTGGTAATGCAAACCATCTAGTTCAGCATCAGAGAATGAACTCTCACATGCCAGTTCAAGCAATGTTGAACCAGCAGGTGCTACGCCTGGAGGAGGTGCCTGGAAAAAGTTTACATGTTAGTCTCGTTGTTAATCTTACCTGGAATCTTGTGATGATTTTACCTTCCACTCTCCAGCCTTCTTTGCCAGTGCCCAGTGGAGAATAAGTGGCTCGGCGTGATTTGTGGCCAAGTGAACTTTAAACTTTCCTTGTACTTCTGACATCGATGCCTTCAAAAAGGGAGAATAGTTTAGCCCGCATTGCCATATGAGGCTAGAAGCATAAGATTAAGGTGTAGAATATCTATCTGAACTAACCAAGATCTCCTGTTCGCCCAGTTTGAAGACCTTTTTGCAGAGGAGTTGGCAACCATTCTTCTCCTGTAAAGACTTCAGAAAGAGATCGAGAACTGTGGGATTCCGAACTGGAGTAGCTTCTGTTGCCTTATTTACATCGGTGGAACTGGATGTGTGTTTACTGAGGAGCTGCATGACATCTCTGTTTTTGCGTGTGACCCTTTCAGATGAGAAGTTCTGGTTTGTTGCTGCAGGAGCAGAATGCTGTCCCTGATGCTGGCCTGGTCGTATATGGATTAGGAAGTTCTCGCCGTTATTTTTGAACCTGTTCAATGAAGAGGCAAGTAGGTTTGTTGGCATCATACACATGGATAAAGATGTAAAACTGGATGACGATCTTGAATGCCACACTGACCATTTGTTCTGTGCCTCATCGACGAGAACAAACTCGATTGATTGGAGAGCTGGATCATCTATCTCGATTTTCAGTGTAGAACTTGAACCAGACTGGTATTCAGAAGACAAAACAAGTCAGCAAATAAATCGATGTAACATCAGTTGATCATAATCTCTGAGTAAGAATTGACATTTATAATTTGCGAGAGAATTGATATTTATTTTGGCATGTACGCCGTTCCTAGTGTTGTTTAGCACACAGATTCACAAGCATGGGAACTTCGTTCAGCATAATTTCGATGTACGCTTCCACTATTCGCAAAAATATGACTTGCTAGCAACATGTAATCAAAGATTTGTTGTATAACAAAAAGTTGCTTTATCAAAAAAAAAAAAAAGACCAGTATGGGGGCTTTTTAATTAAGGAGAATGTGAGACAACAACATTCCACCCAAGGTACGCGTGGGTTATGAGACGCCATTGCGCTCTGGCCACTGGACTAGGAGTCCATCCACAAAGTTACTTTATCTTTTGTTTTGTATAAGAAAATTGTACTAAGTGAGGGATAATTAATATGGATCAGAGGGAGTACTCCATCCGTTTCTAAATATAAGTCTTTTTAAAGATTTCAATGTAGACTACATACGGATGTATATAGACATATTTTAGAGCGTAGATTCACTCATTTTGCTCGGTATGTAGTCCATAATGAAATCTCTAAAAAGACTTATATTTAGGAGTAGAGGGAGTATATGGTATTGTATAAAAGAAAGTGCACTATCTTTGACACTTTGTCATGTATTTACAATATTTTGCAATCTCTTACCTAACATAGTGTTAAATACGTGGTCATGTATATGTTTGATAGATGTTGTGACGATGTCTAGTGTGGTACTACCTCCGAATACATGACTCTAAAGAAAGCGTAAAATATATATAAAAACTTTGATTATTAAAATACTGTAAAGTGTTAACATTGGTAAGGTAAAAATCCCTTTTTAGATTTGTCAGGAAAATAGTTCTATAATATACATTTCTTAAGACAATTTATTAATATATAAATATAAGGTAAGAATCAAATGTTATGATGGAGACTGTCAATGTCCAAACTTAAATGTATTTTGGAACGAAAAAATTATTTATTAAAATGTTTAGATTACTCGGGTGGAAATAATATTTTTTCATTAAATCACTTTTAATTTCACAGTTTTCATTGACATGTATGTATAAAAGATAATGCTCAAATATGCCTTTTTAAAATTTTAAAATATCACGTGTTGTGATATAGAATTATTATATAGTATTTACAATGCAATAATATAACTATTGTGATGTAAAAATATGATGTTTCATTATTGATATATAGATAGGGATGACGCTAATAATTACACATTTTCTCCTCAATTTCATATAAAATTCATCTTAAGAAAATAAAGCTGAGAATATACAAATGTATATCCACGTCGAATACATCACGTATTGCCACTTCTGACTTATTACCACCGTGAATTTTTGTGAGACAATTCAAATAAAAGTTGTCATGAATAAAGTCTAATAAATTAAATATTTATATTGAACTTCTATACTTACTTATAACTCGGTTTTATTTACCAGAATAACATTTAATATTTTTTATCAATTATTTATGATAATTGAGCATATGATTAATATTAGCAATAGTCTTTTTCTTCTACAATTGTAATGTCTACCCATGAAAAATGTGCATGTAGTGTGGTAAAGTTAGACTATGTTTGATTTGAAAGTAAATTTTTAGACGCATTACACCTTAAATTATATTTAAACCACGTCCCCATGTGAGAAAATAAGAAAAGATAAAATATAGTGCCATGCTTTCGTAGATTAATTTGTGACACCGATATGAATATAGTGCATATATATTTGTATGTGTCCTTAAATATTTTGGTTGAGACCTCCAGAGCGTTTGGTCTCAGAAATATCCTTATAGTAGTTTCTAGTTTATGATTAGGTATATATAACTAAAAAGTTATAGAGTATATTAAATATTTATGAGTAATTTATCACTGAATCATTAGCATGGTGATGTTACATTGTTTATCGGGATCAAATGTTACATCTGGTTAAATAATTCATTGAAACATGTATGTGCTTTATATGTGGTGCCCAAATGGAATTGTTCTGGCTAAGATAGTCTCCAGTATGTAACACGGGAGATGTTAACAATGTAACTAAACTAGCCACTGTATATCATGTTGATTCGTTTGAACATTATTGGCTTGCGGTGTAAACTTACTTTAGCAAATTGGACATATTATTTTATCTAGATTATTAGTCTCTTTGATTTAATAATCATTAACTAACCGTGTAATGATTATTAACATACTAATTAGTATGTAGTGAGGGGCCTCCATTTGTCGCATCTCAGAGCAGTTACCATGTTTGTCCTGACCTATAGACAGGCCATGCGTGCATGGTGAGTTCACATAAATGTCCTTCATGCCACACATAATCTTCCTCATCTTCTTGCTAACCAGACTCAACCAGTTTGGTTGTGTCATTCTCAATCGACCTTGCCATATGTCAGCTTCACCTTTACCATCGTTTCATGACAGAGAAGTTGAAGCAAAGGGATGATCCAAACTAGTGGGGTCGACCAATTCGCCCCACCCTCCTCGTGTCACATCAAATGGTCTTTGTGGTGATTTTGGACCCTGTCATGCGGACATGCCACATAGGCTAGAATGGCTTATGAGCCTCCACGTATCCTTCCAAAAAGGAGCTTGTACCCCTGGCATCTCACAGGTCAAGAAGTAAGAGTGGTGGTTCTGTGAAAAAAGGAAATCCTAAAATTGTGGTTAAGTAATTTACGTGCAGTAACGTTTGTGATTTAATCAACTTTGAGTTAGTTGATTGATTGTCTATATGTCCTTTTTTCTCGATCAAGTTGCAAACACTTGGAGGGTTTCTTTTTGCCTTCAAGCCCACTTAAAATGAATGGTTGGAGTATAACCAATAGAGTGGTACATCAAATCCATCATAGATCAAACAAAAACTTTGACGATTTGATGCCTCGTTAATGCGGAGTATTCTATAATGGGAGGCAACATTGCATAGATAGTGAGGCGTTCATGTGACTTCGACAATCTTAAAGCTTCGCAACTCTAATATGCCGATGATGACTTCGTCAATCTTGAAGCTCAGCATCTCTGAGTGCATGTTGAGGCAAAAGGGAGTCTTTTCTTAACAAATTCTCACGTAACCATTTCTTATGACCCCGGTGTTTCCAAACGTGGATATATATGGTGCTAAAACTCCAAACCGGTCTTACTTTTCTTGTAAGCAAAATCTCAAAGAACAGAACAGGAAAAAGGAATGTACGACAAAAGGCAAAAACGCACGCTTTTGAAGGGAGTCCTGAGGGCGGCGTCGTCGACCGCCCTTGTCCCCTCCGGCCTCCGGGCCGGCAGCACCCATTCCCTGCGACGACCAGAGCATGTAGTATCCCGTAAGCAAGCATAGTACGAACTATCAAGCAAGCAGATGAATGGTTAGAAGAAACATATGTGCGCGCAGTGGAGTGCACCTTCTCCCCTGCTGCAGGGCGCCCCAGTGCAGCGCGAGCGCGCTGCCGGCGTTGGTCGCCACCAGCTCGACCTCCACCGCCGAGCCCGCGGGCTTCACGGTAACCTGCATTCGCAAAGCACGTATGCACGCTAGCATCAGAGCCAGGGCACATGCATGTTAACTTGCACTACAAACGATCGTTTCGTGACGCCACCTGGAGTTCAGAGTTAGAGCCCAGGCCAAACCTCCCGCCATTCTGCACGCAGGGACAAGAACACGGTACGATCAATCAAGTAGTAGCACAAGAAAAGGAACAGATGGATATAACAGAGACTCCCTTGATCGCACGTATAGTTTAACTTCATGCAGGGGTCGCCTTGCCTACCTGGGAGGAGGCGGCGACCACACGCCGGCGGTGCCGGGAGGACACGGTCGCGTGCAGGCGGCGACCGGCGCCGAAGCGCGTCGGGAGTGGCGCCCACCGCTGCGGCCTCGGCCCGTCGACCGCCGGCGCGCGGAACCCGGGCGCGCATCTCCCCGCTGCCGCCAGCGCCGTAGCCGCGTAGGATCCAGCCATGTTGCACCCACTGCTGCGTAGACTTACTGAGCTTATTCGCTCGATCGATGCTTTATTCTACTCTTCTGCGATCATTGGATGATCGGAGGGGGAAGAAGAAGGGGAGAGCGACGAAGAAACTAGTAGGAGGCGAGGAGGAACAGGCGGAGCTAGCGGTGGCCGGAAATGGCATTCATGGCGCGCATGCAGCGTGGCCCTCTTCGGCGTCCACCTTTTCCGGTGCCATGTTTGGCCTTGTACTATGTGTTCAGAGCCCGTGCATGCCCCTGCTAAAATTGAACATGCACCCTCCGTCTCTGAAAATGCGATATGTCTCCTTATTTTACGGATACCAGAAAAGGGCAATGCAATCGATCTATTTATATATCTACGTATGCATGTAATTAAGGACAGATGGGATTCAAGATCGGACCGAATAATTTCCCACGTTAACCTAATAAGATATAAGAGATACAAATAAATTGGCACGTCATCCCTGAGATAAGGGAGATATATCTATGTGTCCGTTCAGAAATACGCCGTGGAACCTGACTAAAGGGGGAGTCGTAAGCACAACATTCCACATGGCAGCAAGCTTGTAACATGGGTTCAAGTAAGCCTGTTAGGAATGCTTCCTTCTCTACCGAGGAGTATCTTATAGACCAATTTTTTTTTTTTGAGTGTTATATAAACCAATATTTGTGAAGATAAGATAAGCATGGTTCACCAGAAGTCAAGTAGATAAGCACACTCGATCAGAAGTTGGGATAAGTTTAACAACAAAGTCCCTGCAAACCATTAACTCCTCAGGAGTTGCTCCTCAAGCCACCCGCCACCTCCATGCTGGCGGCACCTGGCCGTCTGCCCGTCTATACCAACCCCGCACAGCCGCGCGAGCTACCCCACAACTTCTCCTCTCCCGCCGGCCATCCTGGTGACCAGATCGTTGTCACTACCCTTCCCCGTCGCCACTAGCTCCACCCTTCCGCTGACCGCGACGATGCCTGATTCCCCATACACACATCTGTCGGAGGAGCATGAGGCCATCAATGACGTGCGTAAGCTCCCGCCATCCTGAGCACTGGCCCCTCGTCGAGCTTCCCTAATGCCGGTGTCAAGCTGCCACGGGCTTCCTTGATCAATGCTAAGTAGGTCGACGGTGTGATGCCAAAAATTGGTTCCTCCCTCCACGCCGTTTTCGTCTTCGGAGCCTCGCCGGTGCACCAAAGTCGGTTGCTGTGATCGTCACCTCTCTCTGCCCATGATGTTTTTGTCCATTTGCCCCCAAGGTGATATTTCTCCCTTTTCTTAAGTTTTTTTTTTCATTTATGCACTCAATTTGATGCTAAAACAATAACAATTTTGATGCTAGATGTCCCTTTACGTTCAGTGCTATTATTGATACATTAGGCCTGAGAGGGATAGCTCTTTCATGACGACGGTTTACTTGGGCTAATAATATGGAAACAACAACTTATGAAAAAAACTAGATCATGTTTTGATGCGTGTTGATTGGGAGCAGATATTTCCTCTGGTGATAGTGATGGTAGTTAAGAGGAGTGTTTATGATCATACATTCTTAATTTACTCCTCTTTGACTTTGGTGAGGCTGCTCATTGTGACGCCCCCGATTTAATCGTACACTAATCATGCACGCAAATGTGTACGATCAAGATCAGGGACTCACGGGAAGATATCACAACACAACTCTACAAATAAAATAAGTCATACAAGCATCATAATACAAGCCAGGGGCCTCGAGGGCTCGAATACAAGTGCTCGATCATAGACGAGTCAGCGGAAGCAACAATATCTGAGAACAGACATAAGTTAAACAAGGTGCCATAAGATGGCTAGCACAAACGGGATACAGATCGAAGAGGAGCAGGCCTCCTGCCTGGGATCCTCCTAGGTCACTCCTGGTCGACGTCAGCGGGCTGCACGTAGTAGTAGGCGCCTCGAGTAGTAGTCGTCATAGGCGGTGGCGTCGGCTCCGGCTCCATCGTCAGTTGCAGCAATCGAGTAGAGGTAGGGAAAAGGGGAACAAGGCAACCGTGAGTACTCATCCAAAGTACTACTTAAGCAAGGAGCTACACTACATATGCGTGGATATATGTGTAAAGGCCATATCAGTGGACTGAACTGCAGAATGTCAGAATAAGAGGGGGATAGCTAGTCTTAACGAAGACTAAGCTTCTGGACACCGGTCTTGCAACAGACAGAAGAGGACAACGGAAGTCCTCCAAATAACATCATATAGCAATAATCCTACCCGGCAATCCCCTGCTCATAACCCTGAGCGAGAGCGACCACCGGTTGTATCTGGCACTTGGAAGGGTGTGTTTTATCAAGTATCCGGTTCTAGTTGTCATAAGCTCAAGGTACAACTCCAAGTCGTCCTGTTACCGAAGATCACGGCTATCCGAATAGATTAACTTCCCTGCAGGGGTGCACCATCTTACCCAGCACGCTTGATCCCATTTGGCCGGACACACTTTCCGGGGTCATGCCCGGCCGCGTAAGATCAACACGTCGCAGCCCCACCTAGGCACAACAGAGGCCAACACGCGGTCTAAACCTAAGCGCAGGGTGCGGGCCCATCGCCCGAGCACACACGCACGTTGCGTCTGTGCCGAAGCAGACCTAGCCCAGAAGCGTTCCAGCCCAATCCGGCGCGCCGCTCCGTCGCTGACGTCCGAAGTGCTTCGGCTGATACCACGATGCCGGGATACCCATAACTACTCCCGCGTAGATGGTTAGTGCGTATAAGCTCGTAGCCAACCCAGATCAAATACCAAGACCTCGTTAAGCGTGTTAAGTAACCGCGAACGCCGAACAGGGCCAGGCCCACCTCTCTCCTAGGCGGTCTCAACCTGCCCTGCCGCTCCGCCACAAAGTATCAGTCGGGGGCCGTCGGGAACCTAGGCCCACCTCTACCGGATGGAACCACCGTCCTTTCAGCCCCATCTCCGAACAGTACCACGGTAATGTAATAGTGTACAGTATATAGTATATACCCGTGATCAACTCCCGAGTGATCACGACCCGATAGTATAGCATGGCAGACGGACAAGTATGAAGGGCCACAGATGAATGTACTAGCATCCTATACTAAGCATATAGGATTGCAGGTAAAAGTAACAACAGTGGTAACAAGGACAGGCTATGCAGCAGTATAGGAGTATCTGAAAACAGTAACATGCTATGCTACTCTAATGCAAGCAGTATAGAGAAGAGTAGGCGATATCTGGTGATCAAGGGGGGGGGCTTGCCTGGTTGCTCTGGCAAGAGAGAGGGGTCGTCGGTGACGTAGTCGATCACGAGGACATCGACATCGGTCTCGGGTCTACCGGAGAGAAGAGGGGAAGAAACAGTAAATACATAGCGAGCAAGTGCATAACAGAAAAATGAGCGAGCTAGGCGTGTTCTAACGTAGCACTAAGCGATCTTGGCGAAGGGGAAACATCCGGGAAAGTTTTCCCGGTTCCGGACGTCTGTCAGACAGATGAACCGGAGAGGAAAGTTTGCAGGTTCGATAGGTTAGGGGTGTGTGGCGGACGAACGGACTGCGTATCCGGATTCGTCTCGTCGTTCTGATCAACTTTCATGTACAAAGTTTTTCCATCCGAGTTACGGATTATTTTATATTAATTTTTAATGTTTAACTGATTTTTTCAAAATCCTGGGTTTATTAATAAACTGAAATTTAAAACAGAAAAGGCTAAGTGTACCCAGAAATATACCCACCGAGGGGCTGACTGGTGGGCTTGGGCAACTGTTGACTCAGCAGTTGACTAGTCAGCTTTGACTAGTCAAAGGGGTGACTGGGGGCCACTTGGCAGTGACTAGACTTAAATAGACTTTAATTATCTTAGATTAATTAGAAGTGGGGGCCGCTGGTCATAGGCCCATCTAACTAATGAACCTAATAATAAAAAGAAGGCTAATCCCCAAATAGCCTTGGCGGTCCCAATTGTGAAGTGGCGGAGGCCACCAGTGAGGCTGCACGGCCGCTCGCTGGGGAGGCGCGGCGGCAGTGTGCAACGCGAGGGTTCTTGAGGAGGCGGCCTGCCCAGCCGCGTGGACGGCAGCGGCGGCGGCGGCAACCAAGCTACAACAAGGTGTGGCGGACACGAGGCGATGGCGGGTGGAGCTTCGACCGGTGGCGGCGGCAGGGCGCGTGGGAAGGCTCATGGGCGGGAAGGGAGCAGGGTGAGCGGGCGTGTGTGCAGCAGCGATCGAGGCCAAGGCCTCTGGCGGCACGCTGTGAGGCTTGATCGTCTGTGACCGAGGGGTCGGCGAGCACGGCGACTACGGCGACGGAATCAAAGGGAAGCAGTGGGAATCGACGTGGTGCTCACCGGGAGCACAAGGGTGGCTCAGCGATGGCTTAGGAGCAGCAGGCGGCGGATCGATGGTGGAGGCGGTGGTGCCCGAGGAAGAAGAAGGTGTCGATCCCGTCGATGCAGGGGCTCCCGGTTCCAATTGGTGGATGTAGTCGAAGGAGTGGACATCGACGAAGCTCGTGGACGAGGTAGCTGGGCGCGGGGAGCTCGGTAGGCAAGTGGACGTCGGAGACCATGGCGCCGAGGGCTCAGGCGTCTGCGAGGGTAAGAGCTACGGCGCGAGGGGGAGGGAGGAGAGGTTAGGGTTCGACCAAGGAGGGGGGTACTTGTAGTAGGTCGCCGGGGAGGTGGTGGATGGCTGCCACCACGGCCATGGCGCCGTGGATGGCCGCCACGCCCCCCTGTCTTATGCGAGAGGAAGGGGGTAAGTGGGAGTGTGGGCTGGGCCAAAAGTACTATGGTCATCCATTTTCTATTTTCCCTGTTTTTGTAATTCAGTTAGCCACTGTTTGTATTTATTTGAGTGATAAAAATGAATTTAGTCAAACTTGAAATTTGGCACACAATTTGAGAACAACATTGTGGTGTCGCATAAAAAGTTTTAGAGCCAACAGAATTGTTCAAGCATTTTTGTAAATTGAATAAGCCAATTAATATGCCATTGGGCCACCTTATATTTTCCTAGGGATTAAAGGGAGAGCCAAATGACGTTGGTTTTAACAAGACAAAGATCATGGGGATTTATACTAAAATGCGAACATTTTAGTATTATAGTTTGGAGAAGCAATATTTTGACTTGTCTTTTAAATGTGAATTTGAGGTCGGTTTGGGACAAAATGATGATTAGCAAAATTTAATTATGATGACGTGGCACCATTAATAGGAGTTTACTATAGCTTGACACCCGGGATGTTACAAATCTCCTCCACTACAAGAAATCTCGTCCCGAGATTTAAGAGGGGAGTAAGGGGGAAAGGTCTGGTTAAGATAATCTAACGGATCTTCTCGAAGAAGTTAATCCCTTTCGTTGATGTCTTCAATCCTTTAATCCAATGCATCATGATAAACTGGTCATCATTTCTTCGGGAACTCTATCGTACTTACGAAAGGCAAGGGGCAGCTCACCACGACATAGTGCTTTTAAGGGAAATAATCTGGGGTTAACCCATGAATTAGTACAAAACTATCTCTCGAGTTGAACATATGAAATACCTCGAGAGTAAGGTACGAAGGTACCATAATAGGCTCCAAGCGGGTGAGAAGGGGTTGAGATGGCGAGTAAGTATCTCGTCTGATACCAGAATTAGATCACTATGGCGGTGGCCCGTGAATTACATACGAGTCAAGCGTGAGGAATAACTTCGGCAACAGGGGTGTACATGAGAGTCAGGTTTCGATCCTGTGAAACTGTGGTTTATGAGCCCACCATGTGGTTAAAAGTAGAAGGTTGGTGACATCTTGCACGATCATGTAAGCAAGGCATGTCAGAGGAGAGTCCGAGGGTCATGTCGGCAACAACATAGGTACCAAGGGCGAGGGACGAAGAGAACCATTTTCCTGCTCGTTGAACGAGGCGGACCAATAGGCAAGGTTCTCGTCCATCGGTGGTTACCGGAATGTCATCAACAATAGTAATAGGTCTTATTTACAGAGTGGTACAACGAGGTGCTTACCTAAGCAGGGGATTATCACTGCTTAGATTATATAGGTCACAAGAAAGGTTCAAATAACCAATGGAAAGTAAAATATGATTATCATATTAAACAGAACAATGGAAAGGAAAATGTGTTTAAACACATATTTCCAGGGCATATCCTTCCCAAGGATAAGCAGAGCATGATATCCATGACAGGATATAATGTAGAAAACCCTTTAGGTAAGGGGAAATTTCATGACATTACCCATACAACGGTGTCCGGATAATTGAGCAAGAGACATTTAGCATTGGGCTTCGAATGCTCTTGTTGAAATTCAGAGTATCACAGACATGCTTCGAGATAGCATTGACATGGCCTTCAGGTGAAGATCAGGCTTTGGAATCACGAAGGATCCATCAGGAATAACTTGTAGAACCAGTATTACAATTCCCTCATGGATGAATGGATAACCCTGCTGAAAAGGAATCTATTACGATAGGTCCTCCAGGGGGGGGGGGTGCTAGGCATGACATCATGCTACCAGGTCATCAAAGGATCAACATCATAACTCTTGGAAAGTTGTCCCAACCATCATATCTGACCGAGTTTCAGATCCGATTGGTGTCAGGATACCTCAGACTTAGGATACCTGAGAAGACAAGGTGCAACGTAAATTGACGAGATGACATTGTAAGATTCTCGGGAAAATGAACTATGGAGTGATTTCCGTAACAAAAGTCCATCATTAACCCAAGGAGAGGACAAGGAGGTTTCTGGTGAACTCAACGGTAATTCATCGAGATTCCCAAAAGATGGATTTCCACAATTAAGTGAACAAGGAGATAACATTTGTCAGCTCAAATGATATAAGGAAGTATGCTCGAGGAAAACATACACAATTAAACATTGGTTGAAAGGTGCGCCCGAAATATGGGTTGGGTTGCACGACCAATGTCAGAAGGGTGATTCAATAATCAATAACCTAAGAATGAACTTTCGATCGTTAACTTCAAAGCAATAGGGTTGCTAGAAGTCCAGAACTCAAACAACACCGTTCACTTGATGGTATTAACACGGGGACCAAGAAAGAAGGGTGATGGTGAGAAGTATTTCTATGTCAAGAATTCTCAAGAGGTGGAACAAACCTCAGAACATTCTTGACATAAAGGATGGTAATACTCCAAGGTAAGGAAGAACAATTGCTGGATAGCAAGGAACTCAAGGTATAACACCAAACATGAACCAGCTCGTGTTGGTGGGAAGGCTATAAAGTGGTCGATGATAATACAATTCATCGAGGGCAAGGATGGTATTTCTCATCATAATTCAATTGATATCCTGGATGAGCTCAGAATGCTGATGATCACGACACCTTTGTCGCGAGAGTTCATGAAGATGTAATCGATCGGCGACGACATCAATTCAAGTAATGATGAAGTGAAAGGGGTATTGGATCCAAGGGTACGCCACAAACTTGAAACCAAGCTTGTTGTTCTAGGAGTAATGATATGACGATGAGGATCGACGTAAGGTTAGTTCATCGTCGACAATTGTGCTCCGAGAAGAAGGACCGGGTAGCACAGTTAAAATCATCACGACAATGATATAGCCAAACAGGCTAGGAAAGGCGTGATCGGGTACAAACTCGTACTTATAGAAGCTTACTGAAGAGTTGTTGAACCGTAGTGCGGACTTGGTTCAGTTACCGGTGTCCCTGAGTGTTTAACAACTCAGAGTCCGTGATAAATTGAATCAGGGGTCGGTAGCACTTAATGAAGAACTCATAAGGAGTTATGCAGTTCCATGATAATCTCGAGATACCGGGGGTAATACTCGATGACATATCAAAGTAGAGGTTGGACGGGGGTTATTGCTCTACAGAAGACAAGTGCTAAAACTTGCACGAGAAATGGTATTTAAAAGAGGACATGGTCGGAACCATGATTGCAAAGGAGCCAGATCCCTGATATAAGATGAACTTATACCAAAGGGATAATTAATTTTAAGAGAAGCTTTAACGATAAGATCTACATCGTGTCCATGGGCATGAACACAAAGTTCAAGGTCGACTCCCACTTCTTCAATGTATAACCTTCCATTCACTTCTCGCTTTGATAAAGGCATTATTGTTGAAAGTTTTACCTGGTGAAATACCAGATGAGTATGACTCGTGAAAACTTCCGAGTTCACGCATATAAAGGAAGACATAGGTTCAACCCGGCAGGGTATCATGGAAACCTATACCAGAATCTTTAGAAATAATTAACTCAAGCTCGAAGGCAGAGCATGGTTGAGAAAGCAGAGGATACAATTTACCAAAGGCATTATGTATCAGGGGAAGGTCTCACAAAGTTATTGAATATGAAGGATGCTGACGGGTGAAATCCAATAATGGACCTGATGGTCCAAAAGGGGTCTGACGTGAGCATCAGTACTTAACTAGAGGAAGAAGAATGCAAGGAGATCAAATTATAGAAACAACTGACTAACTCAATTGTCAAATGCCAAGGAATTATGATTCCCAAATCAAGGGGTCAGAAGCAATGCTCTGACTAGGGATGGATAAGTTGAACAGCCTTAGGGTACAATCAACGACAATTGGATTGGTCGAGAACCAATTCCAGTTAAAAGAACGGCAACTCAGCCGGAAAAGTAATTTATAAGGATCAATGATGATTGCGGGTATTCGCGAATACATTGAGTCAACAGACTCAAAATGATAATGACAAGGAATGTCAATATGGCTACGAGACTTATGGGATTAACCATAATGCAATCAAGCAAGAATTTCAAGAGCCAAAGGCTCCAGAGGATTTTCGGAAGATCGAATAGTATTTTAAAGACTTTTGCGAAACACCTGAACAACTGGGGTTGAGCGGATACTCGACAAGTGCGAGGATTTATTTGAAGGGGTATTCATGTGGCAAAGAACTGCTAGGCAGTAGGCACAAAGTATTCCCGGAACAATAGAGAAAACTTCGGGGTATCTTGTAATAACAAGGTCGTATGAATGGCAAGTGTAAGTAGTTATCCATACGGGTTTATCGATGGTCAGGAATAGCAAAAGTGATGAGCACAAAGTCTCGAGAGAACATCAGAGAGTATCTTCGGAATCTTGATTAGCAGACGATCATCTGAAGTGAGGGGGTTCTCCGGAAGAAAGTACTTGCGAGAACCTAAAGTTAGTTTTGTTTTTAGCAAATTCATTTAACCCGAATAGAAGAGAGTTCAGAATCGAGTAAAGATCGAGGAGTAAAAGATCCTAATACCACCCAATGGCGGCGTGTGCCCATAAGACACACAGCCATGTTAGTAAAAGTTTTGCAATGTCTAGACTCGACTTCGCCAAGGAGTTGGAAGGGGATTCTACAGCGATGGCTCGATACCAACTCAGGCGCCCCGATTTAATCGTACACTAATCATGCACGCAAATGTATACGATCAAGATCGAGACTCACGGAAGATATCACAACACAACTCTACAAATAAAATAAGTCATACAAGCATCATAATACAAGCCGGGGGCCTCGAGGGCTCGAATACAAGTGCTCGATCATAGGCGAGTCAGCGGAAGCAACAATATCTCGAGAACAGACATAAGTTAAACAAGGTGCCATAAGATGGCTAGCACAAACCGGGATCAGATCGAAGAGGTGCAGGCCTCCTGCCGGGATCCTCCTAGGTCACTCTGGTCGGCGTCGGTGGGCTGCACGTAGTAGTAGGCGCCTCCAGTAGTAGTCGTCATAGGCGGTGGCGTCGGCTCTGGGCTCCATCGTGCAGTTGCAGCAATCGAGTAGAGGTAGGGAAAAGGGGAACAAGGCAACCGTGAGTACTCATCCAAAGTACTACTTAAAGCAAGGAGCTACACTACATATGCGTGGATATATGTGTAAAGGCCATATCGATGGACTGAAGCTGCAGAATGCCGTAATAAGAGGGGATAGCTAGTCTTAACGAAGACTAAGCTTCGGACACCGGTCTTACAATGATGAAGAGGACAACGGAAGTCCTCCAAATAACATCATATAGCAATAATCCTACCCGCAATCCCCTGCTCATAACCCCGAGCGAGGCGACCACGGTTGTATCGGCACTTGGAAGGTGTGTTTTATCAAGTATCCGGTTCTAGTTGTCATAAGCTCAAGGTACAACTCCAAGTCGTCCTGTTATCAAGATCACGGCTATCCGAATAGATTAACTTCCTGCAGGGTGCACCATCTTACCCAAAGACGCTTGATCCCATTTGGCGGACACACTTTCCGGGGTCATGCCCAGCAGCGTAAGATCAACACGTCGCAGCCCACCTAGGCACAACAGAGAGGCCAACACGCCGGTCTAAACCTAAGCGCGCAGTGCAGGCCCATCGCCACGAGCACACACAAGACGTTGCGTCTGTGACGAAGCAGACCTAGCCCAGAAAGCGTTCCAGCCCAATCCGGGCGCGCCGCTCCGTCGTGACTTCGAAGTGCTCGGTGATACCACGGCGGGATACCCATAACTACTCCAGCGTAGATGGTTAGTGCGTATAAGCTCGTAGCCAACCCAGATCAAATACCAAGACCTCGTTAAGCGTGTTAAGTAACATGAGCGCCGAACAGGCCAGGCCCACCTCTCTCCTAGGCGGTCTCAACCTGCCCCGCGCTCCGCCACAAAGTATCGATCGGGGCCGTCGGGAACCTAGGCCCACCTCTACGGGATGGAACCACCTGTCCTTTCAGCCCCATCTCCGAACAGTACCACGGTAATGTAATAGTGTACGATTATATAGTATATACCGTGATCAACTCCCGAGTGATCACGGCCCGATAATATAGCACGGCAGACGGACAAGTATGAAGGGCCACAGATGAATGTACTAGCATCCTATACTAAGCATATAGGATTGCGGTAAAAGTAACAATGATGGTAACAAGGACAGGCTATGCAGCGGTATAGGAGTATCGAAAACAGTAACATGCTATGCTACTCTAATGCAAGCAAGATAGAGAAGAGTAAGCGATATCTGGTGATCAAGGGGGCTTGCCTGGTTGCTCACGGCAAGAGAGAGGGTCGTCGGTGGCGTAGTCGATCACGAGGACATCAAGATCGGTCTCGGGGTCTACCGGAGAGAAGAGGGGAAGAAACAGTAAATACATAGCGAGCAAGTGCATAACAGGCAAATGAGCGAGCTAGGCGTGTTCTAACATAGCACTAAGCGTCTTGGCGAAGGGGAAACATCCGGAAAGTTTTCCGGTTCGGACGTCTGTCGACAGATGAACCGGAGAGGAAAGTTTGCAGGTTCGATAGGTTAGGGGTGTGTGGCGGACGAGCGGACTGCGTATCCGGATTCGTCTCGTCGTTCTGATCAACTTTCATGTACAAAGTTTTTCCATCCGAGTTACGGATTATTTTATATTAATTTTTAATGTTTAACTGATTTTTTCAAAATCCTGGGTTTATTAATAAATTGAAATTTAAAACAGAAAAGGCTAAGTGTACCCAGAAATATACCCACCGAGGGGCTGTTGGTGGGCTTGGGCAGCTGTTGACTCAGCAGTTGACTAGTCAACTGACTAGTCAAAGGGGTGGTTGGGGCCACTTGGCGATGACTAGACTTAAATAGACTTTAATTATCTTAGATTAATTAGAAGTGGGGGCGCTGGTCATAGGCCCATCTAACTAATGAACCTAATAATAAAAAGAAGGCTAATCCCCAAATAGCCTGGCGGTCCCAATTGTGAAGTGGCAGAGGCCACGGTGAGAGCACGCCCCCGGCCGCTCACGAGGCGCGCGCGTGGCGTGCCCAACGCGAGGGGGGTTCTTGAGGCTGCAGCCTGCCTGCCAGGCGTGGGCGGCGTGGCGGCGGCACGGCAACCGGCTACAACAAGGTGTGGCGGACAGGCGATGGCGGGTGGAGCTTCGACCGGCGGGCGCGGCGGCGAGGCGGCGTGGGAAGGCTCATGGGCGGGAAGGGAGCAGGTGGCGGGCGTGTGTGCAGCAGCGATCGAGGCCAAGGCCTCTGGCGGCAGCCTGTGAGGCGCGGTGATCGTCTGTGGACCGAGGGTCTGCGGCGAGCACGGCGACTACGGCGACGGAATCAAAGGGAAGCAGTGGGAATCGGCGTGGTGCTCACGGGAGCACAAGGTGGCTCAGCGATGGCTTAGGAGCAGCAGAGGCGGCGGATCGATGGCGGAGGCGGTGGTGCCCGAGGAAGAAGAAGGTGTCGATCCGTCGATCAGGGCTCCGGTTCCAATTGGTGGATGTAGTCGAAGGAGTGGACATCGACGAAGCTCGTGGATGAGGTAGCTGGGCGCGGGGAGCTCGGTAGGCAAGTGGACGTCGGAGACCATGGCGCCGAGGGCTTAGGCGTCTGCGAGGGTAAGAGCTACGGCGCGAGGGGGAGGGAGGAGAGGTTAGGGTTCGACCAAGGAGGGGGGTACTTGTAGTAGGTCGCCGGGGAGGTGGTGGATGGCTGCCCCCACGGCCATGGCGCCGTGGATGGCCGCCACGCCCTGCCCCCCTGTACTGTAGCGAGAGGAAGGGGGTAAGTGGGAGTGTGGGCTAGGCCAAAAGTACTATGGTCATCCATTTTCTATTTTCCCTGTTTTTGTAATTCAGTTAGCCACTGTTTGTATTTATTTGAGTGATAAAAATGAATTTAGTCAAACTTGAAATTTGGCACACAATTTGAGAACAACATTGTGGTGTCGCATAAAAAGTTTTAGAGCCAACAGAATTGTTCAAGCATTTTTGTAAATTGAATAAGCCAATTAATATGCCATTGGGCCACCTTATATTTTCCTAGGGATTAAAGGGAGAGCCAAATGACGTTGGTTTTAACAAGACAAAGATCATGGGGATTTATACTAAAATGCGAACATTTTAGTATTATAGTTTGGAGAAGCAATATTTTGACTTGTCTTTTAAATGTGAATTTGAGGTCGGTTTGGGACAAAGTGATGATTAGCAAAATTTAATTATGATGACGTGGCACCATTAATAGGAGTTTACTATAGCTTGGCACCCGGGATGTTACACTCATGAAGGGAACCATGTCAATTTTCCTTTTGAAACATCATGGTTGAGAGGGAATGTTTTCTCGATATGGTGGCTCAAGAATGGTCCAAGGGGACCGGGGGGTCGCTAATGTTGAGAATGGCACTTCAAAATATGTCATCTTAGTGTGGCATACTAGCGATGAGTACATTTTCATTGGGAAAATACCATACTCGAGTGTGTGAATAGATTCACACAAGCCACGATCGAGATCATCAGATCAGAGTACTTGAGGGCACCCCACGATGATGACACGATGAGGCTCATGGCTGTATGTGAATCAAGAAGCTAGCTAGGGGTGATAGGATCCACTTATTGTTGGACATCGAAGAGCTATCCTACCACATGGCATGGGCAGTACAGAGGGCATTGCCATGATCTAACCATAATTCTTGAAGCGGTTGCATCATGTGATCTATGGATTTGGACCTCAATGTTCCGCATAGATCTGTTCTGTTTGAAGGCTTACAGTCGGACAAGCTCATTGGCTACATTTGTGAACAAAATTGAATGTCCTGGAGATAACAAGACAACTCACTTTGCAAATTGCCAAGAATCTGCGAGAAAGGATGTTGAGAGAACTTTTGGGATGCTTCAAGTTCACTTTGCGATAGTTAGTGACCCTGTTGAGTGGAACCCAAAGTTACCATGGCAGCTCATGATAACATGTATTATCTTGCACAACCCAAAAAAAGAAAAGATCACCGAGGATGAGAGAGGTCACCTGGAGGACTCTATGTTTTTTTTCGAGAATGATGGGGGAGCACTAGGCCCCATGGTTGTTATATTACTCGAACGACTTGGCGGTCATACAATGTTTTCATCGGAAAAATAAAAAGCATCAAGATAATAAGCGACAATACAAGGGGGGGGGGGGTCGACAAGATTTGCTTCCTGGACGTGGCATCAAAACGGCGGCTCCAAGGCAGGAGGTCATCCGCCACCTTGGTGAGGATGTCACAAGCATGGCGTCTAATATTGTTGAAGGTGGCGTCGTTCCCGGCCTTCCAAATCTGCCTGAGAAGCACTAGGAGGTTGTCTTTCCACGTGTCGGCCGAGCCCGAGACCAACAATGGAAGGGACCCATCCCCAGGTGGGCCCAGGTGGAGGCCGTGGGACAGCAGGCGGCGGAGATGTGGTCAGTAGTCTCGTCCCCCGAGCAGGATGTGCAAGTGGTGGAGGGGGCGCAGTGTTTTGCATGCAAGTTCGCCCTGGTGCTGAGGCGGTCTCGAACCAGCAAGCATGCGAAGATCTTAATCTTCCGGGGGAGACAGGAGCTCCAAAAGTCGACCCGGAGGACTCTATGTACCTCCACAATATGGAACATGTTGAGGCAGAGAATCATGCCAACATGATTTAAAGATTCCTCATAGTGCATCGCATGACTGAGAACGAAGAAACTCGTCATACTAGTAGAAAACAGGGCTTTGGTTGGGGCCTGGCCAGCCCATTAGTCCCGGTTCTGTCACGAACCGGGACCCATGGGGACATACGTCCCGGTTTGTGCGCCCACGGGGCCGGCCGGGCCTCGGGAGGCATTTGTCCCGGTTCGTGTGGACCCATTTGTCCCGGTTCTAGGCACGAACCGGGACCAATTGTTGGGTAACGTAGTAATTTCAAAAAATTTCCTACGATCACGCAAGACCATGGTGATGGCATAGCAACGAGAGGGGAGAGTGTCCGTCCACGTACCCTCGTAGACCGAAAGCGGAAGCGTTATATCAACGCGGTTGATGTAGTCGTACGTCTTCACGATCCGACCGATCCAAGCACCGTTACTCCGGCACCTCCGAGTTCTTAGCACACGTTCAGCTCGATGACGATCCCCGGGCTCCGATCCAGCAAAGCGTCGGGGAGGAGTTCCGTCGACTGACGGCGTGGTGGCGATCTTGATGTTCTACCGTCGCAGGCTTCGCCTAAGCTCCGCAACAATATGACCGAGGTGGAATATGGTGGAGGGGGCACCGCCACAGCTAAGGAGCGATCACGAAGATCAACTTGTGTGTCCTAGGGTGCCCCCTGCCCCGTATATAAAGGAGCAAGGGGAGGGCGGCCAGCCCTTGGGGCGCACCAGGAGGGGGGAGTCCTCCTCCTAGTAGGAGTAGGACTCCCTTTCCTAGTCCTACTAGGAAGAGGAAGGGGAAGGAAAGAGAGGAGAGAGGAGAGAGAGGGGGCTGCGCCCCTCCTAGTCAATTCAGACTCCCCATGGAGGGGCGCCACCTCTGGTGCAGCCCTCTCTCTCCCTCTTGGCCCAATAAGGCCCATAACTTTCCCGGGGGTTCCGGTAACCCCTCCGGCACTCCGGTTTTCTCCGAAACTTCCGGAACCTTTCCGGTGTCGAATATAACCATCCAATATATCAATCTTTATGTCTCGACCATTTGAGACTCCTCGTCATGTCCGTGATCACATCCGGGACTCGAACTCCTTGGTACATCAAAATACATAAACTCATAATATAACCGTCATTGAAACCTTAAGCGTGCGGACCCTACGGTTCGAGAACTATGTAGACATGACCTAGAACCATTCTCGGTCAATAACCAATAGCGGAACCTGGATGCCCATATTGGTTCCTACATATTCTCTGAAGATCTTTATCGGTCAAACCGCATAACAACATCGTTGTTCCTTTGTCATCGGTATGTTACTTACCCGAGATTCGATCGTCGGTATCCAATACCTAGTTTAATCTAGTTCGGAAAGTCTCTTTACTCGTTCCGTAATACATCATCTCACAACTAACTCATTAGTTGCAATGCTTGCAAGGCTTATGTGATGTGTATTACCGAGAAGGCCTAGAGATACCTCTCCGACAATCGGAGTGACAAATCCTAATCTTGATTCATGCCAACTCAACATATACTTTCGGAGACACTTGTAGAGTACCTTTATAATCACCCGATTACGTTGTGACGTTTGGTAGCACACAAAGTGTTCCTCAGTAAGCGGAGTTGCATAATCTCATAGTTGCAGGAACTTTGTATAAGTCATGAAGATAGCATAAGCAACATACTAAGCGATCAAGTGCTAAGCTAATGAAATGGGTCATGTCAATCACATCATTCTCCTAATGATGTGATCCCATTAATCAAATGACAACACATGTCTATGGTTAGGAAACATAACCATCTTGATTAATGAGCTAGTCGGTAGAGAGGCATACTAGTGACTATCTGTTTGTCTATGTATTCACACATGTATTATGTTTCCGGTTAATACAATTCTAGCATGAATAATAAACATTTATCATGATATAAGGAAATAAATAATAACTTTATTATTGCCTCTAGGGCATATTTCCTTGATCTCCCACTTGCACTAGAGTCAATAATCTAGATTACACAGTAATGATTCGAACACCCATGGAGTCTTGGTGCTGATCATGTTTTGCTCGTGGAAGAGGCTTAGTCAACGGTCTGCAACATTCAGATCCGTATGTATTTTGCAAATCTCTATGTCTCCCACTTGGACTTGGTCCCGAATGGAATTGAAGCGTCTTTTGATATGCTTGGTCCTCTTGTGAAATCTGGATTCCTTTGCCAAGGCAATTGCACCAGTATTGTCACAGAAGATCTTCATTGGTCCCGATGCACTAGGTATGACACCTAGATCAGAAATGAACTCTTTCATCCAGACTCCTTCATTTGCTGCTTCCGAAGCAGCTATGTACTCCGCTTCACATGTAGATCCCGCCACGACGCTTTGTTTAGAACTGCACCAACTGACAGCTCCACCGTTTAATAAAAATACGTATCCGGTTTGCGATTTAGAATCATCCGGATCGGTGTCAAAGCTTGCATCGACGTAACCATTTACGACTAGCTCTTTGTCACCTCCATATCGAGAAACATATCCTTAGTCCTTTTCAAGTATTTCGGGATGTTCTTGACCGCTGTCCGATGATCCACTCTGGATTAATTTGGTACCTTCCTGCCAAGCTTACAGCTAAGCATCGTCGGTCTGGTACACAGCATTGCATACATGATAGAGCCTATGGCTGAAGCATAGGAACATTTTCATTTCTCTCTATCTTCTGCTGTGGTCGGGCATTGAGTCGACTCAATCTTACACCTTGTACTACAGGTAAAAAACCTTTCTTTGCCTGATCCATTTTGAACTTCTTCAAAACTTTATCAAGGTATGTGCTTTGTGAAAGTCCTATTAAGCGTCTTGATCTATCTCTATAGATCTTGATGCCCAATATGTAAGCAGCTTCACGAGGTCTTTCATTGAAAAACTTTTATTCAAGTATCCTTTTATGCTATCCAGAAATTCTATATCATTTCCAATCAACAATATGTCGTCCACATATAATATCGAAATGCTCTGAGCTCCCACTCACTTTCTTGTAAATACAGAGCTTCTCCAAAAGTCATATAAAACCATATCTTTGATCACACTATCAAAGCGTTTATTCCAACTCGAGAGGCTTGCACTGACCATAAATTGATCGTTGGAGCTTGCACACTTTGTTAGCACCCTTTGGATCAACAAAACCTTCTGGTTGCATTATATACAACTCTTCTTCTAGAAATCCATTCAAGAATGCAGTTTTACATCCATTTGCCAAATTTCATAATCATAAAATGCGGCAATTGCTAACATGATTCGGACGGACTTAAGCATCGCCACGGGTGAGAAAGTCTCATCGTAGTCAACCCCTTGAACTTGTCGAAAACCTTTTGCAACAAGTCGTGCTTTGTAGACAGTTACATTACCATCGGCGTCAGTCTTCTTCTTAAAGATCCATTTATTCTCAATAGCTTGCCGATCATCGGGCAAGTCTACCAAAGTCCATACTTTGTTCTCATACATGGATCCCATCTCAGATTTCATGGCTTCAAGCCATTTTATGGAATCTGGGCTCACCATCGCTTCTTCATAGTTCGTAGGTTCACCATGATCTAGTAGCATGATTTCGAGAATAGGATTACCGTACCACTCAGTGCGGATTTTATTCTGGTTGATCTCTGAAGTTCAAGTGACAACTTGATCTGAAGTTTCATGATCTTCATCATTATCTTCCTCACTAACTGGTGTAGGTGTTACAGAAAATGATTTACGTGACGAACTACTTTCAATAAGGGAGCTGGTACTATTACCTCATCAAGTTCCACTTTCCTCCCACTCACTTCTTTCGAGAGAAACTCCTTCTCTAGAAAGGATCCATTTTAGCAACGAATGTCTTGCCTTCGGATCTGTGATAGAAGGTGTACCCAATTGTCTCCTTTGGGTATCCTATGAAGACACATTTTTCCGATTTGGGTTCAAGCTTATCAGTTTGAAGTTTCTTCACATAAGCATCGCAACCCCAAACTTTCAGAAACGACAACTTTGGTTTCTTGCTAAACCATAGTTCATAAGGAGTCGTCTCAACGGATTTTGACGGTGTCCTATTTAACGTGAATGCGGCCGTCTCAAGAGCATAACCCCAAAATGATAGCGGTAAATCTGTAAGAGACATCATAGATCGCACCATATCCGATAAAGTGCGATTCGACGTTCGGACACACCATTGCGCTGTGGTGTTCGGGTGGCGTGAGTTGCTTAAACTATTCCGCATTGTTTCAAATGTAGACCAAACTCGTAACTCAAATATTCGCCTCCACGATCAGATCATAGAAACTTTATTTTCTTGTTACGATGATTTTCAACTTCACTCTGAAATTCTTTGAACTTTTCAAATGTTTCAGACTTATGTTTCATTAAGTAGATATACCCATATCTGCTTAAATCATCTGTGAAGGTGAGAAAATAACGATATCCGCCACGAGCTTCAACATTCATCGGACCACATACATCTGTATGTATGATTTCCAACAAATTTGTTGCTCTCTCCATAGTACCGAGAACGGGTTTTAGTCATCTTGCCCATGAGGCACGGTTACAAGTGCCAAGTGATTCATAATCAAGTGACTCCAAAAGTCCATCGATATGGAGTTTCTTCATGCGCTTTATACCGATATGACCTAAGCGGCAGTGCCACAAATAAGTTGCACTATCATTATCAACTCTGCATCTTTTGGTTTCAACATTATGAATATGTGTATCACTACTATCGAGATTCATTAAAATAGACCACTCTTCAAGGGTGCATGACCATAAAAGATATTATTCATATAAATAGAACAACCATTATTCTCGATTTAAATGAATAACCGTCTCGCATCAAACAAGATCCAGATATAATGTTCATGCTAAACGCGGCACCAAATAACAATTATTCAGGTCTAAAACTAATCCCGAAGGTAGATGTAGAGGTAGCGTGCCGACTGCGATCACATCGACTTTGGAACCATTTCCCACGCGCATCGTCACCTCGTCCTTTGCGGTGTTAAGCAATCCGTAGTCCCTGTTTGAGTTGCAAATATTAGCAAGCAGAACCAGTATCAAATACCAGTACTACTGCGAGCTCTAGTAAGGTACACATCAATAACATGTATATCACATATACCTTTGTTCACCTTGCCATCCTTCTTATCCGCCAAATACTTGGGGCAGTTCCGCTTCGGTGACCAGTCGCTTGCGGTAGAAGCACTCGATTTCAGGTTTAGGTCCAGACTTGGGTTTCTTCTCTGATCGACAACTTGTTTGCTGTTCTTTTGAAGTTCCTTCTTCTTCCCTTTGCCTTTCTTCTTGAAACTAGTGGTCTTATTGACCATCAACACTTGATGCTCCTTCTTGATTTCTACCTCCGCAGCTTTTAGCATTGCGAAGAGCTCGAGCATAGTCTTTACTAACCCTTGCATATTATAGTTCATCACGAAGCCTTTGTAGCTTGGTGGCGGTGATTGAAGAATTCTGTCAATGACACAATCATCCGGAAGATTAACTCCCAGTTGATTCAAGTGATTGTAATACCGGACATTTTGAGTATGTGCTCACCGACGAACTATTCTCCTCCATCTTGCAGCTATAGAACTTATTGGAGACTTCATATCTCTCAATCCGGGCATTCTGTTGAAATATCAACTTCAACTCTGGAACATCTCATATGCTCCATGACGTTCAAAACGTCGTTGAAGACCCGGTTCTAAGCCGTAAAGCATGGCACACTTGAACTATAGAGTAGTCATCAGCTTTGCTCTGCGGACGTTCTTAACGTCGTCAAGAGCATCAGCAAGAGCACTGGCACCTAGCGGTGCATCCGGGACGTAACTCTTACGTGCAGCAATGAGGATAATCCTCAGTTACGGACCCAGTCCGTGTAATTGCTACCATCATCTTTCAACTTTGCTTTCTCAAGGAACGCATTAAAATTCAACGGAACAACAGCACGAGCCATCTATCTACAAGAAACATAGACAAGCAAAATACTATCGGTACTAAGTTCATGATAAATTTAAGTTCAATTAATCATATTACTAAAGAACTCCCACTTAGACAGACATCTCTCTAGTCATCTAAGTGATCACGTGATCCAAATCAACTAAACCATAACCGATCATCACGTGAGATGGAGTAGTTTTCAATGGTGAACATCTTATGTTGATCATATCTACTATATGATTCACGCTCGACCTTTCGGTCTCCGTGTTCCGAGGCCATATCTGCATATGCTAGGCTCGTCAAGTATAACCTGAGTATTCTGCGTGTGCAAAACTGGCTTACACCCGTTGTAGATGGACGTAGAGCTTATCACACCCGATCATCACGTGGTGTCTCGCACGACGAACTTTGGCAACGGTGCATACTCGGGAGAACACTACTTGATAATTTTAGTGAGAGATCATCTTATAATGCTACCGTCAATCAAAGCAAGATAAGATGCATAAAGGATAAACATCACATGCAATCAATATAAGTGATATGATATGGCCATCATCATCTTGTGCTTGTGATCTCCATCTCCGAAGCACCGTCATGATCACCATAAATCACCGGCGCGACACCTTGATCTCCATCATAGCATCGTTGTCGTCTCGCCAACTATTGCTTTACGACTATCGCTACCGCTTAGTGATAAAGTAAAGCAATTACATGGCGTTGCATTTCATACAATAAAGCGACAACCATATGGCTCCTGCCGATTGCCGATAACTCGGTTACAAAACATGATCATCTCATACAATAAAATATAGCATCACGCCTTGACCATATCACATCACATCATGCCCTGCAAAAACAAGTTAGGCGTCCTCTACTTTGTTGTTGCAAGTTTTACGTGGCTGCTACGGGCTGAGCAAGAACCGTTCTTACCTCGCATCAAAACCACAACGATACTTCGTCAAATAGACTCCGTTTAACCTTCTCAAGGACCGGGCGAGCCACACTCAGTTCAACTAAAGTGAGAGAGACAGACACCCGCCGGTCACCTTTAAGCAACGAGTGCTCACAGCGGTGAAACCAGTCTCGCGTAAGCGTCTGGCGTAATGTCGGTCCGGCCGCTTCATCTCACAATACCGCTGAACCAAAGTATGACATGCTGGTAGGTAGTATGACTTGTATCGCCCACAACTCACTTGTGTTCTACTCGTGCATATGACATCAACGCATAAAACCAGGCTCGGATGCCCTTTGTTGGGTAACGAGTAATTTCAAAAATTTTCCCACGATCACGCAAGACCATGGTGATGGCATAGCAACGAGAGGAGAGTGTCCGTCCATGTACCCTCGTGAGACCGAAAGCGAAGCGTTATATCAACGCGGTTGATGTAGTCAGACGTCTTCACGATCCGACCGATCCAAGCACCGTTACTCGGCACCTCCGAGTTCTTGCACACGTTCAGCTCGATGGCGATCCGGGCTCCGATCCAGCAAAGCGTCGGGGAGGAGTTCCGTCAAGACGACGGCGTGGTGGCGATCTTGATGTTCTACCGTCGCAGGGCTTCGCTAAGCTCCGCAACAATATGACCGAGGTGGAATATGGTGGAGGGGGCACCGCACACGGCTAAGGAACGATCACGAAGATCAACTTGTGTGTCCTAGGGTGCCCCCTGCCCCGTATATAAAGGAGCAAGGGGAGGGCGGCCAGCCCTTGGGGCGCACCAAGGGGGGGAGTCCTCCTCCTAGTAGGAGTAGGACTCCTTTCCTAGTCCTACTAGGTAGAGGGAAGGGGAAGGAAGAGAGGGAGAGGGAGAGGGAGGGGGCTGCGCCCCCCTCCTAGTCCAGTCGGACTCCCCATGGGGGGGCGCCACCTCCTGGTGCAGCCCTCTCTCTCCCTCTTGGCCCAATAAGGCCCATAACTTTCCCCGGGGTTCGGTAACCCCTCCGGCACTCCGTTTTCTCCGGAAACTTCCGGAACCTTTCCGTGTCCGAATATAACCATCCAATATATCAATCTTTATGTCTCGACCATTTCGAGACTCCTCGTCATGTCCGTGATCACATCCGGGACTCGAACTCCTTGGTACATCAAAATACATAAACTCATAATATAACCGTCATTGAAACCTTAAGCGTGCGGACCCTACGGTTCGAGAACTATGTAGACATGACCTAGAACCATTCTCGGTCAATAACCAATAGCGGAACTTGGATGCCCATATTGGTTCCTACATATTCTCTGAAGATCTTTATCGGTCAAACCGCATAACAACATCGTTGTTCCTTTGTCATCGGTATGTTACTTACCCGAGATTCGATCGTCGGTATCCAATACCTAGTTTAATCTCGTTATCGGAAAGTCTCTTTACTCGTTCCGTAATACATCATCTCACAACTAACTCATTAGTTGCAATGCTTGCAAGGCTTATGTGATGTGTATTACCGAGAAGGCCTAGAGATACCTCTCCGACAATCGGAGTGACAAATCCTAATCTTGATTCATGCCAACTCAACATATACTTTCGGAGACACTTGTAGAGTACCTTTATAATCACCCGATTACGTTGTAACGTTTGGTAGCACACAAAGTGTTCCTCCGTAAGCAGGAGTTGCATAATCTCATAGTTGCAGGAACTTTGTATAAGTCATGAAGATAGCATAAGCAACATACTAAGCGATCAAGTGCTAAGCTAATGAAATGGGTCATGTCAATCACATCATTCTCCTAATGATGTGATCCCATTAATCAAATGACAACACATGTCTATGGTTAGGAAACATAACCATCTTCGATTAATGAGCTAGTCCAGTAGAGGCATACTAGTGACTATCTGTTTGTCTATGTATTCACACATGTATTATGTTTCCGGTTAATACAATTCTAGCATGAATAATAAACATTTATCATGATATAAGGAAATAAATAATAACTTTATTATTGCCTCTAGGGCATATTTCCTTCACCAATGACCCTCGCTCCTGGCCCACAGCCATTGGTCCCGGTTCGTGCCTAGAACCGGGACGGAAGGGGGGCCTTTAGTCCCGGTTCCAGCCATGAAAACCGGGACTAATGAGTTGCCTATATATACCCCATCGCCGCAACAGAGCACTCCACATTGCTCTGTTTTTTGTGGTCGGCGAGGTGAGAGATTTGTGGTGCTCTAGCTCACCTCCTATGCACATGAGGTGTTCGATGAAATGCCCGAGCCACACTAGTTAAGCTTTCTCCTCTCGAAGCTCGACCTCCAAGCTCCATTTTCCCCGAGATTTGTCTAGGTTTAGCGGTCCGTCACGTTCCTTCTCCGTCTTCACCACCGTCGATCGCCCGCGCCGATCTCGTCGCCAGCACAACCGTGGTAAGCCTCTTGTTCTTATCTTCTTTCTGAAAGAAAAAAAATTCTTACTTTAGATAGATACTTGTCTAATTTTCTTACTTTTATTATTGCTTGTTATTATATAGTGCGATGGTTTTGGTATCCGCCCCCGTCGGCCCTCGTCCTGTCTATGATTCGGATGTGGTATATATTATATTTTATAACTATTTGGTTCATTTATTGTTTATGACAATTATGCCGACCAACGTGACACAGATTTTATTTATCTAGGAGGTATGTGAACCGGAAATTCCAACCGACCCTATTGTCGAGAGGTTAAATTTAGTTGAAGAAGAAAACAATTACTTGAAGGAAAAAATAAAAAAATTGAGGAGGAGAAGATGATATTGGAGTTGCATGTTGTGGATGTCATCGATGATCACAAGATCAAGATGGACGCAATGTGTTTGAAGATTAGAAATTAGAAAATATGCCATTCATACCGAGGCTTGGTATCATTATGCCGTTGGATCAATTGTTACCTTGGTTGTGATTATGATCGCATTTGTTGTTGCACTGAAAGGTTTTACATAGTTTCAATGTATGGTTTAATTAGATGCTCTGGAGAGCTATATGTTGTTCAATGAGAACTATGTATGTACTTTGGTTTTAATGTGATGATGAACTTCTATTAATTTTGTCACTTATCTATCCATGTGAATCTGTAATGGTTTTTGACACACATAATTATATATAATGCACGCAGATGAACCGGCAATGGATGTACGGTGACAGACATACCTCCGAGTACGTTAAGGGCGTGCATAATTTTCTCGAAGTGGCTGAGGCAAACAAGTAGAATGGTTTTATGTGCTGCCCATGCCCTATATGTGGGAATACGAAGTCTTACTCTGACCGGAAAATCCTTCACAGCCACCTGCTTTATAAGGGTTTCATGCCACACTATAATGTTTTGACCAGGCACGGAAAAATAAGGGTTATGATGGAAGACAGCGAAGAAGAAGAAGACGATGACAACTATGTGCCCCTGGAATACGGTGATGCTGCAACGAGGGAAGTTGGTGAAGATCAAGAGGAACCAGATGATATTGTGCCCGATGATGATCTCCGCCGGGTCATTGTTGATGCAAGGAGACAGTGTGAAGGTCAAAAGGAGAAGCTGAAGTTCGACCGCATGTTAGAGGATCACAAAAAAGGGTTGTACCCCAATTGCGAAGATGGCAACACAAAGCTCGGTACTGTACTGGAATTGCTGCAGTGGAAGGCAGAGAATGCTGTGCCTGACAAAGGATTTGAGAAGCTACTAAAAATATTGAAGAAGAAGCTTCCAAAGGATAATGAATTGCCTGACAATACGTACGCAACAAAGAAGGTCGTATGCCCTCTAGGATTGGAGGTGCAGAAGATACATGCATGCCATAATGAATGCATCCTCTACCGCGGTGCGTACGAGGATTTGAACGCATGCCTGGTATGCAGAGCATTGCGGTATAAGATCAGACGAGATGACCCTGGTGATGTTGACGGCGAGCCCCCCAGGAAGAGGGTTCCTGTGAAGGTGATGTGGTATGCTCCTATAATACCACGGTTGAAACGACTGTTCAGAAACAAAGAGGATGCCAAGTTGGTGCGATGGCACAGTGAGGACCGTAAGAAAGAAGGGAAGTTGAGAGCACCCGCTGACGGGTCGCAGTGGAGAAAAATCGAGAGAAAGTACCGGGCTGAGTTTGCAGGTGACCCAAGGAACGTATGCTTGGGTTTAAGTGCGGATGGCATTAATCCTTTCGGAGAGCAGAGCAGCAATCATAGCACCTGGCCCGTGACTCTATGTATGTACAACCTTCCTCCCTGGATGTGCATGAAGAGGAAGTTCATTATGATGCCAGTTCTCATCCAAGGTCGTAAGCAACCCGGCAACGACATTGATGTGTACCTAAGGCCATTAGTTGAAGAACTTTTACAGCTATGGATTGGAAAAGGTGTACGTGTGTGGGATGAGCACAAACAAGAGGAATTTGACCTGCATGCGTTGCTGTTTGTAACCATCAACGATTGGCCTGCTCTCAGTAACCTTTCATGACAGACAAACAAGGGATATCACGCATGCACACACTGTTTAGTTGACACCGAAAGTATATACCTGGACAAATGCAGGAATAATGTGTACCTGGGCCATCGTTAATTTCTTCCGACCAACCATCAATGTCAAAAGAAAGGCAAGCATTTCAAAGGCGAGGCAGATCAACGAAAGAAGCCCGCCATGCGTACCGGTGATCACGTACTTGCTATGGTCAATGATTTACACGTAATCTTTGGAAAGGGTCCCGACAGACTATCTGTTCTGAATGAAGCTGAGGGACGCACACCCATGTGGAAGAAGAAATCTATATTTTGGGACCTACCCTACTGGAAAGACCTAGAGGTCCGCTCTTCAATCGACGTGATGCACGTGACGAAGAACCTTTTGGTGAACCTGCTAGGCTTATTGGGCGTGTATGGGAAGACAAAAGATACACCGGAGGCACGGGAGGACCTACGACGTTTGCACGAAAAAGATGGCATGCCTCCAAAGTAGTATGAAGGTCCTGCCAGCTACGCCCTTACCAAAGAAGAGAAGGAAATCTTCTTTGAATGCCTGCTCAGTATGAAGGTCCCATCTGGCTTCTCGTCTAATATAAAGGAAATAATAAATATGCCAGAGAAAAAGTTTCAGAACCTAAAGTGTCATGACTGCCACGTGATTATGACACAACCGCTTCGTTGCATTGAGGGGCTTCTACCGAAAACGCGTCGATTAGCCATTGTGAAGCTATGTGCATTCCTCAACGCAATCTCTCAGAAGGTGATCGATCCAGAAATCATACCAAGGCTAAGGAGTGATGTGGCGCAATGTCTTGTCAGTTTCGAGCTGGTGTTCCCATCATCGTTCTTCAATATCATGACACACGTCCTAGTTCGTCTAGTCGACGAGATTATCATTTTGGGCCCCATATTTCGACACAATATGTTCCCCTTTGAGAGGTTCATGGGAGTCCTAAAGAAATATGACCGTAACCGCGCTAGGCCAGAAGGAAGCATCTCCATGGGCCATCAAACAGAGGATGTCATTGGATTTTGTGTTGACTTCATTCCTGGCCTTAATAAGATTGGTCTCCCTAAATAGCGGTATGAGGGGAGACTGGCTGGAAAAGGCACGCTTGGAGGGGCCTCAATAATATGCAGGGACGGGCATTCTTGGTCTCAAGCACACTACACAGTTCTACAGAACTCTACCTTGGTGACTGATACCTCTCCAACGTATCTATAATTTATGAAGTATTCATGCTATTATATTATCCATCTTGGATATTTAATGGGCTTTACTATGCACCTTTATATTATTTTTGGGACTAACTTATTAACCCAGAGCCTAGTTCCAGTTTCTGTTTTTCTCCCTATTTCAG
Organism: Aegilops longissima; assembly: GCA_021605205.1. NCBI lineage: Eukaryota > Viridiplantae > Streptophyta > Magnoliopsida > Poales > Poaceae > Aegilops > Aegilops longissima. The sequence continues at coordinate 584,243,556 of CM038676.1, forward strand.
TGTTTCGCAGAAAAGGAATATCAAACGGAGTCCAAACGGAATGAAACCTTCGGGAGAGTAATTTTTGGAACAGAAGCAATCCAGAAGACTTGGAGTGTATGTAAGGGAAGCAACGAGGAAGGCACGAGGCAGGGGGGCACACTCCCCCTGGGCGCGCCCTCCACCCTCGTGGGCCCCTCGTGGCTCCCCTGACCGACTTCTTTCGTCGATATATATCCATATACCCTAAAACCATCGGAGAATAGAATAGATCGGCAGTTCCGCTGTCGCAAGCCTCTGTAGACACCAAAAACCAATCGGGACCCTGTTCCGGCACCCTGCTGGAGGGGGGAACCCTCACCAGTGGCCATCTTCATCATCCCGGCGATCTCCATGACGAGGAGGGAGTAGTTCACCCTCGGGGCTGAGGGTATGTACCAGTAGCTATGTGTCTGATCTCTCTCTCTCTCTCTCTCTCTCTCTTGTGTTCTTGATTTGGCACGATCTTGATGTATCGCGAGCTTTGCTATTATAGTTGGATCTTATGATGTTTCTCCCCCTCTACTCTCTTGTAATGGATTGAGTTTTCCCTTTGAAGTTATCTTATCGGATTGTGTCTTTAAGGATTGTATGTCTTGCATGTGCTTATCTGTGGTGACAATGGGATATTCACATGATCTACTTTATGTATGTTTTGGTGATCAACTTGCGGGTTCAGTGACCTTGTGAACTTATGCATAGGGGTTAGCACATGTTTTCGTCTTGACTCTCCGGTAGAAACTTTGGGGCACTCTTTGAAGTACTTTGTGTTGGTTTGAATAGATGAATCTGAGATTGTGTGATGCATATCGTATAATCATACCCACGGATACTTGAGGTAACATTGGAGTATCTAGGTGACATAAGAGTTTTGGTTGATATGTGTCTTAAGGTGTTATTCTAGTACGAACTCTTGAATAGATCGATCCGAAAGAATAACTTTGAGGTGGTTTCGTACCCTACCATAATCTCTTCATTTGTTCTCCTCTATTAGTGACTTTGGAGTGACTCTTTGTTGCATGTTTAGGGATAGTTATATGATCCAATTATGTTATTATTGTTGAGAGAACTTGCACTAGTGAAAGTATGAACCCTAGGCCTTGTTTCCTAGCATTGCAGTACCGTTTGTGCTCACTTTTATCATTAGTTACCTTGCTGTTTTTATATTTTCAGATTACAAAAACCTATATCTACCATCTATATTGCACTTGTATCACCATCTCTTCGCCGAACTAGTGCACCTATACAATTTACCATTGTATTGGGTGTGTTGGGGACACAAGAGACTCTTTGTTATTTGGTCGCAGGGTTGCTTGAGAGAGATCATCTTCATCCTACGCCTCCCATGGATTGATAAACCTTAGGTCATCCACTTGAGGGAAATTTGCTACTGTCCTACAAACCTCTGCACTTGGAGGCCCAACAAGGTCTACAAGAAGAAGGTTGCGTAGTAGACATCAAGCTCTTTTCTGGCTCCGTTGCCGGGGAGGTGAGTGCTTGAAGGTATATCTTTAGATCTTGCAATCGAATCTTTTTGTTTCTTGTTTTATCACTACTTTAGTCTATAAAATAAAACTACAATGGAATTAAGTTTGCCACATACGCTTCATCTTTTTAATATCTTTTGTGAGTATGATGGAAAGGAAAATTGTGCCAAAGTGTTAGAAGAAGAATGCATTAAAATGTTTGGTACTAAATCTTTGAATGATGAGCATGATTGCAATGTTGTTAGTATGAACTCCTTGAATATCCATGGTACTAATGATGATTACACTAGTCATGATGAAAATATCTCTTATAAGCATGTCGATATTTGTGGAGTGCATAGAGTTTGCAAATACATACCAAAAAGGGAAGATAGATTTTATAAGAGGCACAAGTACTTAGAAACTAAATGGTTGCAAGAGAGGCTAAATGTTAGTGCTGAAAATTTAAAATATCTTAGCCATACTTGTGAACTTTGCAATGAACATGGTCATTTAAATATCAAATGCAAATTATTTCATGATCGAATCTTGTCCAAAAATTGTGATGACTTGATTTCCCTTGCACATCATAATGAACTTAGCCTGCTTTTGGGTTATGAAGAATTGAAACGTCAAACTAAGTTTATTCTAGAATATAACCTTGAGAAATTCCTCGATATTGATCTAGAAGAAATTTATATGTATTGTGTGGTGAATTGCATTGAAAATCCTTATATTGCCAATTACATAAAGAAAAGAAATCAAATAGAAGATGAAGAGAACACTAATGAAAGGGAAGAGACTTCCCAATATCCTCCTATTATTTCTTACGATGAATCAGGTAACGAGGAGGAGCTTTCTATTCAACCAATCTCATCAATAAGGAGCTCAAAAAAGAGGGATAAACCCGCACATGATGTGAAGAAGAAAAAGAAAAAACGGAGAAGCAAAGGTAAAAAGGTATCCCTCCCGAATGATGTTGCTCCTACTACTCATTGTGATGATGACAATTGCTATACTATTGGTGCTATCCATACTATTAATAATGAGAGTGATTATGCTTATGATATGAAAAGGCCCAAACTTGGGGATGCTATGTTTGATGAGGATGACACATTTGAGATTATATTTGCCGAAATTAATGTTTGTCCCAAGCTTGGGGATGCTACGTTTAATGAAGATGATATTTTTAGCCTCCCAAGTTTTGATATGCAAAGTTGTTATGATGATAGCATGCCTTCTACCCATGATGATTATAGTGATTAAAGTGGGTTTGGAAGAGTGTCAACTTTAGGAAGTAATGATCCCACTATTTTGGAGGATGTTGAATCTTATAATATTTATGAAAGTGGATTTGGAGAGGTCATGACTTTATTTAGTGATGAGTCCACTATCTTGGAAGAGGTTTCAATCGATTATGATGAGAACAAAGTTTCTACTTATGATGAAACTTATGCTATAAAAAGTAGTGATGATTATATTTATAAAACCTGTCATGATTATGATTACCCTTTATCTGAATATTACTCTTTTAATGTGGAAACAATTTATAGTATTCGAGTCTCTTATGATACTCCCACTATTCTGAATGAGAAGAAATTTGCTTATGTGGAGAGTAATAAAAATTCTATGCTTGTAGATCATGAAAAGAATGCCTTATGTGATGATTATATTGTTGAATTAATTCATGATGCTACTGAAAATTATTATGAGGGAGGAATATATGCTTGTAGGAATTGCAATAATATTAAGTTTCCTCTCTATGTGCTTAAAGATTCGAAGTTATGCTTGTTTTGCCTTCCTATGCAAGTTGATTCTTGTTCCCATAAGATGTTTGCTCACAAAATCCCTATGCATAGGAAGTGGGTTAGACTTAAATGTGCTAGTCATATTCTTCATGATGCTCTATTTATGTTTCAATTCTTATCTTTTATGTGAGCATCATTGAAATCATCATGCCTATCTAGGGGCGTTAAACGTTAGCGCTTGTTGGGAGGCAACTCAATTTTATTTTTGTTCTTTCTTTTTGGTTATGTTTAGTAATAAATATTTCATCTAGCCTCTGGTTAGATGTGGTTTTATGTTTTAATTAGTGTTTGTGCCAAGTATGACCTATAGGATCTTCTTGGATGATAGTTATTTGATCTTGCTGAAAATTCCAGAAACTTTATGTTCACGAAAACAATTGTTTAAAATCACCAGAACGTGATGAAATACTGATTCCAATTGCAGAAGATCAATAATCAAATTATCTAGGTCTTCCTATTTTGGTAGAATTTTAGGAGTTCCAGAAGTTTGCGTTAGTTACAGATTACTACAGATTGTTCTGTTTTTGACAGATTCTGTTTTTCGTGTGTTGTTTGCTTATTTTGATGACTCTATGGCTACTAAAATAGTTTATAAACCGTAGAGAAATTGGAATATAGTAGATTTAACACCAATACAAATAAATAATGAGTTCATTACAGTACCTCAAAGTGGTGTTTTGTTTTCTTTCGCTAACGGAGCTCACAAGATCTTCTGTTAAGTTTTGTGTTGTGATGTTTTCAAGTTTTGGGTAAAGATTCGATGGACTATGGAATAAGGAGTGGAAAGAGCCTAAGCTTGGGGATGCCCAAGGCACCCCCAAGGTAATATTCAAGGACAACCAAGAGCCTAAGCTTGGGGATGCCCGGATGGCATCCCTCTTTAATCTTCGCTCATCGGTAACTTTACTTGGAGCTATATTTTTATTCACCACATGATATGTGTTTTGCTTGGAGAGTCATTTTATTTTCTTTAGCTTTGCTTTCTGTTTGAATAAAATACCAAGATCTGAAATTCTTAAATGAGAGAGAGTCTTCACATAGCTACATAATTATTTAACTACTCATTGATCTTCACTTATATCTTTTTGGAGTAGTTTGTCATTTACTCGTGTGCTTCACTTATATCCTATGAGTAAATGGTTGAATGATTTGAATGTCATAAATCTGAAATTATATATGTTTCATATGCCTTTCCCATGGGGAGTAATGTCTTCACATATAAGAAGTAGAGGTGGTAAATTTATTGAAGGTTAGCAAACATTGTATTGGTCATTTGAACAATTCATGAAAGAATATTGAAGGAAGAGAGATTTCACATATAAATATACTATCTTGGACATCTTCTATGATTGTGAGCCCCATTAATTAATTTCAGACCTGAGCAAATTAGTTGAAGTTGGACAAGGGAGACAACATAATGAGTTATGCTTGGGTATATTTGTATAGAAGTTATATTGTTATGGATCCTCTAACATGTGGTGCTTGCTATTTAGAATCCTTTGCTAGCCAAAATATCTGTACTAAGCGGGAATACTGCTTGTGCATCCAAATTCCTTGAACCAAGTTTCTTCCATGAGTGTCCACCATATCTACCTATATCACGGTATTTACCCATTGTTCCAAGTAAATTTGCATGTGCCAAACTCTAAACCTTCAAATAATAATCTGTTTTGTATGCCCGAATCGCTCATGTAGCGACTAGGGGCTGTCAGTATCTTCCATGCTAGGTGGGTTATTCTCACGATGAGTGGACTCCGCTCATCATTCACGAGAAAATGGCTGGTAACTGGGATGCCCGGTCCTATGACCAAAAGATCAAAAACAATTTCGCAAATAATTTAAACAAAACTCCCCCAGGAATGTTGATAGTTGGACGACACCCGTTGTTTCGAACAAGCCATGGAGTGTGAATGTTGGTGCAGGGGGAGTAAAAACTTTACCTTTCTGCGTGGGAACCGCCTATAATGTATCTAGTATGGAAGATATTGGGAACTCTTGGTCGTTATGTTGACAATGAAAGCATACCTCTCAAAATTATTTTCATCTATGTTTTTGCTTCGAGCTCTGGCACCTCTGCAAATCCCTACTTCCCTCTGCGAAGGCCCTATCTTTTACTTTTATGCAAGAGTCAGTAGTATTCCTTCTCATTCCAACCTACTCTTTAGTTGGCAAGCATCATGTGATGGAAAGATCTAAGCATATGTGGCCATTCAAATATATTTGAGCATGAATTATTATTGTTGACATTACCCTTGAGGTAAAAGGTTGGGAGGCGAAACATTAAGCCCCCATCTTTCTCTGTGTTCGATGAATACTATTTGTTCTAAAAATATGCTTTGAGTGGTAGCAATCATGGAAGACTAAATGATAGTTGAGTATGTGAAGTTTGCTGAATCAAAGCTCTGACATAGACTCTTCCTGAAAATAAGATGAATTGTAATTGTTTGATGACTAATAACACGGTTTGTTAGTTTTCAAGAAAGTTTATGATCTATACTTTAACATGTGAATAGTTTGTTACTTGATCATGCAAAGTTTTATGATATGAGCTACTGTTATGACATATAATGATGCTATAAAAGGTGATTGAAATTATCATTGATCAAACTTGTGCACTGATAGCATTCACACTTCATAAATTATTTCTTTTATCATTTACCTACTCGAGGACGAGCAGGAATTAAGCTTAGATGATGATACGCTCCAACGTATCTATAATTTATGAAGTATTCGTGCTATTATATTATCCATCTTGGATGTTTAATGGGCTTTACTATGAACTTTTATATTATTTTTGGGACTAACTTATTAACCCGAGCCCAGTGCAGGTTTGCTTTTTCTCCTTGTTTCAATGTTTCGCAGAAAAGGAATATCAAACGGAGTCCAAACGGAATGAAACCTTCGGGAGAGTTATTTTTGGAACGGAAGCAATCCAGAAGACTTGGAGTGTATGTAAGGGAAGCAACGAGGAAGGCACGAGGCAGGGGGGCGCACCCTCCACCCTTGTGGGCCCCTCGTGGCTCCCCTGACCGACTTCTTTCGCCTATATATATATCCATATACCCTAAAACCATCGAAGAAAAGAATAGATCGGGAGTTCCGCCGCCGCAAGCCTCTGTAGACAGCAAAAACCAATCGGGACCCTGTTTCGGCACCCTGCCGGAGGGGGGAACCCTCACCGGTGGCCATCTTCATCATCCCGGCGATCTCCATGACGAGGAGGGAGTAGTTCACCCTCGGGGCTGAGGGTATGTACTAGTAGCTATGTGTTTGATCTCTCTCTCTCTGGTGTTCTTGATTTGGCACGATCTTGATGTATCGCGAGCTTTGCTATTATAGTTGGATCTTATGATGTTTCTCCCCCTCTACTCTCTTTCAATGGATTGAGTTTTCCCTTTGAAGTTATCTTATCGGATTGAGTCTTTAAGGATTTGAGAACACTTGATGTATGTCTTGCATGTGCTTATCTGTGGTGACAATGGGATATTCACATGATCTACTTGATGTATGTTTTGGTGATCAACTTGCGGGTTCAGTGACCTTGTGAACTTATGCATAGGGGTTGGCACACGTTTTCGTCTTGACTCTCCGGTAGAAACTTTGGGGCACTCTTTGAAGTACTTTGTGTTGGTTTGAATAGATGAATCTGAGATTGTGTGATGCATATCGTATAATCATACCCACGGATACTTGAGGTGACATTGGAGTATCTATGACATTAGGGTTTTGGTTGATATGTGTCTTAAGGTGTTATTCTAGTACGAACTATTGAATAGATCGATCCGAAAGAATAACTTTTAGGTGGTTTCGTACCCTACCATAATCTCTTCGTTTGTTCTCCGCTATTAGTGACTTTGGAGTGACTCTTTGTTGCATGTTGAGGGATAGTTGTATGATCCAATTATGTTATTATTGTTGAGAGAACTTGCACTAGTGAAAGTATGAACCCTAGGCCTTGTTTCCTAGCATTGCAGTACCGTTTGTGCTCACTTTTATCATTAGTTACCTTGCTGTTTTTATATTTTCAGATTACAAAAACCTATATCTACCATCTATATTGCACTTGTATCACCATCTCTTCGCCGAACTAGTGCACCTATACAATTTACCATTGTATTGGGTGTGTTGGGGACACAAGAGACTCTTAGTTATTTGGTTGCAGGGTTGCTTGAGAGAGACCATATTCATCCTACGCCTCCCACAGATTGATAAACCTTAGGTCATCCACTTGAGGGAAATTTGCTACTGTCCTACAAACCTCTGCACTTGGAGGCCCAACAATGTCTACAAGAAGAAGGTTGCGTAGTAGACATCATTGACCCCGTATGTCGATGAACACAAGAACAGTCTGCGCTCCAAACACCCGGAGCAATGTGACGACTGGATTACATGTGAACACATCAGGACATTCGGCACCTGGTTGGAAACACGTCTCAGAGGTGACAACACTGTTTGTGATGAGTTGTACTCGTTGTCCAGGGGACCATTTTTGACTGTATTGACTTACAAAGGATACGAGATAAATGGGAATACATTTTACACGATCGCCAAGATCAAAAGAGCACCAACCAAAACAGCGGTATCCGCTTTGATGTAGTAACTAAGAGGAGAAAGGACACATATTATGGTTACATAGTGGACATATGGGAACTTGACTACGGATATGATTTTATGGTCCCTTTGTTTAAGTGCAAATGGGTCAATCTGTCAGGAAGCGGGGTACAGGTAGGCCCACAGTATGGAATGACAACAGTGGATTGAAACAATCTTGGGTACACTGACGAACCGTTCGTCCTAGCCAATGATGTGGCGCAGGTTTTCTATGTGAAGGACATGTCTACCAAACCGAGAAAAAGAAAAGATAAGGAAGCGAATACATCATACGATGAGCCAAAGCACCACATAGTTCTTTCAGGAAAAAGAGACATCATGGGAGTGTAGGGCAAGACAGACATGTCTGAAGATTATGAAAAGTTTCATGAAATTCCTCCCTTCAAAGTCAAGGCTGACCCAAGCACCCTGTTAGACGATGAAGATTATCCATGATTACGGCGCAATAAGCAAAGGACACAAGCGAAGAAAAAGTGAAGACTTTCTCTCCACAACTATTATGATGATGCCTTTGATCTAGAATATCCATGTAACAGACGAGTTTCCGTATGAAACCCTGATACTTCGAAAGAGAATGTCCGTTTTGTACACGAAGTGCATCTAGTTTTTGCCGTAACCCTCTCAACTTTTTAGCAGATGCTATGTGGGTGAAATGATGATACAATGCCAACTTTCAACCTTTTCAGAGTTCATTTGTAGTGCTTTTCAATTTCAGGGTCATTTAGCTCAAAGAATGAACTAATAGCAAAAACAAATGAACTAATAGCTAAAAGAATGAACTAAATATCTCTACTCTTATAAAAAAACCGAGTTGGTGATGATGGTGTGCCTGCCATCTTGTAATATAGACCGTCCAATCTATATCTGACGGATAGAAAGCAAACTATGACAATTTTACAAAAGATACCCGCACCTCTCTCCACATTTACAGATAAGGCCTTGCCTCGTTCATCCTTATCTCCCACAACCTCATTGCTGAGCAATTAAAAAAGATAGTCTCTGGAACAATCTGGCATGGTGGCCGTTGCTGGCGCCGTCCATCCCCATGCCTCCGCCCAGTCCGACCACCAGTCACCACCACTTCCCACTCCTCCTCACCTTATCTCTCATCTTTCTCGAGATATCATTTTTTCGATGAAATTCTGGAGATACCATTTTTCCGATAAAGTTCTCGAGATATCATTAGTTTCTACACATGGGATTACTCCTGCCTGGGTTAATCACAACAGGTGTTTTGTAAAAAAATGCATCTTGATGTTCCGTGCAATGCACGGGCATCTTGCTAGTAATCAATTAGAATATTCTGTTATGATCAACTAAAACAAAACTATAATATTCTTCAATAGCTAAAAGATTTTTTTTGATAGAAACTAAAATAACAAAATCTGTTTTTGAATATAATGATAAAACGCAGTAATATTGAATAGCAGGAAAAAGAATCACTCAAAATATATTTTTATAGTGAAGTTATTCACAAACTAGTGATTCACACAAATTTCAACGAATTCAAATTTAAACTATTCAAATTTGGAAACTAGTGATTCACACAGAAAGTTTATAATTATTCTGACCTAAAAGCAAAAAGAATTAAAAAATAAAGCAAAAAACTAAAGAAAATAAATAATTCAAAAAACAAAACAAAAATACTGGAAAAAATAAAAACTGCCGCCTAATGGGCCACACGGCCTGCATACGACTAGAAACCCATGTGTACATGGGCCAGGATGCAGGCCCGCAGGTCCAATAGGCCCAACATGGTAGTGACAAGGGTAGGAAAGTACTACCTGCATATTAGAGAGGAGCTCAGCACCTGAGCCGCAACGCAGCTTATAAACAGGTGTTGAGCTCTCTCAGCTAGCGAGGTGGGACTAAACTCCCACCACACCACCGTTGTGCCACCCTTTCGTCCAGATTGGTGGCACCAACCCGGACCAATGCCCACCTTTTGTCCCGGTTGGTGGGGCGAACTGATACGACTACCCCCTTTGGTCCCGGTTCGTGCCACCAACCGGGACCAAAGGGCTCTATTTCCCGCCCTTTGGGCTGCTGAAAAGAGACCTTTGGTCCCAGTTGGTGGCATGAACCGGGACCAAAGGGTGGCATTGGTCCCGGTTGGTACCACAAACCGGGACCAAAACTCTGGCTATATATACAACACTTGTCAAAATTTTCATTCAGTTCCTCCCCCGACGACGCCGACGACATCGACGCCGCCAGGCTGCCCGACGCCGTCCGCCGCCCCTGCCGCCCCTGCCGTCACCATGCCTCGTCCTCGCCGTCGCCGTCCCCGTCCCTCACAGGCTCCCAGCCTCGCCCGCCCCTGCCCCGCCCGAAGGCGTCGGTCGGCCGTGCCCTGCCCCAGCCAGCCCTCCGTCGCCATGTCCTCACCGTCCCTGCCGTCGCCGTGCCCTCGCGGCCCCGCCGTCGCCTCACTGTGCCCCCGCCGCCCGCCGTCGTTGCTGCCAGCGCCTGCTATGAGCCGCCGTACTTGTCAAATTTTTATGCGATTTTTTTGTGACGATATTTTTTGTTCATGTATATAATGTATATATGTATGTGTGGATGTGGCTATGTATGTATGGATATAATGTTCATATCAATTTTTCTTCATATATGTATTAATTTTTTTATTTAGGTTGTTAATTAGTAGATATTAATTTTGTTCATATATGTATGGATGCATGTATGTATGGATATAAGAAGAGGACGAAGGAGGAGAAGAAGGAGAAGAAGAGGAGAGGAAGAAGAGGAGAAATAAATAAGAAGAGAGCAAAAGAAGAAAAAAAGAGGAGAAGAAGAAAGGAATAGAGGAGAAGAAGAAAAAATAGAATAATATTATTCTATATTTTTTTCTTCTCCTCTATTCCTTTCTTCTTCTACTCTTTTTTTTCTTCTTTTTTTTTCTTCGATTTTCTCCTCTGTCCTTTCTTCTTCTCCTCTTGTTTTCTTCTTCTTCCTCTTCTTATTTTTTATCGGGTATGTCGTTGTCGACCCCCTCCCCGATAAGTTCAACATGAGGGGGAGGGGGTTTCGATATACCCCCCTCCCCGATAACTTCGACATGAGGGGGGGGGGGGGAGGGGGTCGTCGAGGGTTGGAGGGGGCGAGGGTCGGGAACTAGCTAGGGTAGAGGGTCGAGGGTCACCGATGGTTCGAGGGTTCGAGGGGTAGAGGGTCGAGGGTCGCCGTGGGTTCGAGGGTCGAGGGGTCGAGGGTCGAAGGTTCGAGGGTTGTCGAGGGGCCGAGGGTTCGAGGGTCGAGAGTCGTTGTGGGGCCGAGGGCCGAGGATCGTCGAGGGGTCGAGAGGTTGCCTAGTGTCAAAGTATTGAAGAAATCCATGCCTTCATCATTAGCCGGAAGTAACCGGGGCATGTTGGTATGAAGTTCTGCAAAGTTGTTCTGGAACGAGTCCCGGATAGGATAATCCGCCTTTTGGTACGAATTTCAGCAAAGGCCTTCCAAATAGCGATATTCGGAAGGCTCTTGCTGAACTTTGTACCAAAAAGCTAATTATCCTATCTCGGGACTCTGCCTGCAACAACTTTGAAGAGCTTCGCACCATCATGCGCTGCATTTTGCCTAATGATGAAGACATGGTTTTATTGAATCCTTTGACACTAGACAAACTTGACATGAGGGGGTCGAGGGTCGGGAACTAGGGTAGAGGGTCGTTGAGGGAATCCCGGATTAGGGGGTGTCCGGATAGCCGAACTATGACCTTTGGTCGGACTCCTGGACTATGAAGATACAAGATTGAAGACTTCGTCCCGTGTCCGGATGGGACTTTCCTTGGCGTGGAAGGCAAGCTTGGCGACACGGATATGTAGATCTCCTACCATTGTAACCGACTCTGTGTAACCCTAACCCTCTTTGGTGCCTATATAAACTGGAGGGTTTTAGTCCGTAGGAAAAACAACAATCATACCATAGGCTAGCTTCTAGGGTTCAGCCTCTCTGATCTCGTGGTAGATCTACTCTTGTACTACCCATATCATCAATATTAATCAAGCAGGAGTAGGGTTTTACCTCCATCAAGAGGGCCCGAACCTGGATAAAAACATCGTGTCCCTTGTCTCCTGTTACCATCCGCCTAGACGCACAGTTCGGGACCCCCTACCCGAGATCCGCCGGTTTTGACACCGACATTGGTGCTTTCATTGAGAGTTCCTCTGTGTCGTCGCCGTCAGGAAGGATGCCTCATCCCATCTTTAAATACGGCACTGTTGCTAAAGAAGCTTTGGCTGTTGGCCAAACTCTCCGGCTAGGCGGTTTTCTTATGACCGCCTGTTCGGCCGCCGCGCCGACGATGACTTCTTGGGTCATCGAAAACAATCTTCAGGTTAACTCGGAGCTCGCCGAGCAGTTAGATCCAATGGAGCTCTCTTCCTTAAACGAGCTCTTGGATCGCATCACCACCCTGGGAGTCGCTACAGACTATGATCAGATTGGGCGTAAACCCGATCTGAGAGAGATTAACACTTCCCAGGTTACCCACCACGTTGCTGTGGTAGAAGAACAATACGGCGACCCTTCTTCTATCTTAAGGACTAGGTATGTCCGGACTCCCAATCCCTCCATGCCGGATTCCCGCGGAGGAGAGGACGTCACTCAAGCCCTGAACCTAAAGTCAGGCAGCGGGCTAGATTCATTGGACAACATCCAAGAATCCAAGCTTCCAAGTTCGGAAGCTCCTTGGCCCTTAAGTCTCAGATTGGGCACGGTTCCGGATTTAATTCCACCCGCCCACCCAAACATAAACGACCTATCTCAAATTCGGCAAGAGCCCACAGAAACAGTACACCATTACTGGGCCAGATTCCTCCTGGTTATGGACAGGATAAAGGACTGCCGCGAGGAGGACGCAATCTCATTCTTCTGCAATAATTGCACGGACAACGGGATCATCAACGCTATAAGTCGCCGTGACATTACACGCTTTGCCGACTTGGCGTCCATAGTACGAAAGTACCGTGCGATGGAAAGCGCATGGAAAACTGAAGCAAGATTTTGGGACAATCCGGCCTTGAACACAACCCTAGTCGGAGATAAAAGGGTGCACCATCGCCAGGCACCTGGGTTAAATACGAAAAAGCAAAAACCCTCTATAGAGCATGGAACCGTACTGGAGGGATGGCTCAATGGACCCCGTAAAATTCATAGTACAGAGGGCGCCACTCCAACTCATAGCCTTAGAGCATGTTGGATACTACGGCAGGTGGCCAAAAGTGGCGAAGAGCTTCTAGCTCTAGAGCACCAGCCCAGGGATACCAGTACGGTATTAACAGTCTTCGAGACTTTCGCATCAAATAATATGCGGAAACAAACACTCTGTAGCCTTGCCGAGGTCTACCAAGTAGCAACAATAAACCCAGGGAGTGACACGGCTATTACCTTTAATTGCAGTGACGAACCTAAATTCCGAACAGCCCGAGCACCAGCCGCATTGGTCCTCAGTCCGATAGTGGATGGCTTTCGCCTTACCAAGGTACTCATGGACGGCGGTAGTGGGTTGAACCTCATTTACGAGGAAACCCTCCGAAAAATGGAAATAGACTGGAGCCGCATTGAGCGAAGCAGCACAACCTTTAGAGGAAAAATCCCCAGTCGGGAAGCACGCTGTACAGGAAAAATCACACTGGATGTGGTGTTCGGCACGCCGGATAATTACAGGTCCGAGGAAGTCACGTACCAAGTGGCCCCGTTCAGCAGCGGATACCACGCTCTATTAGGGCGAGAGGCATTAACAAATTTTCAAGCTATACCCCATTATGGGTACATGAAGCTCAAGAAGCCCGGGCCCAATGGAATCATTACTCTTGCTAGTGACCCGGACATAGCACTCCGCGCCGAAAATAAGACGGCCGCACTGGCCCTTGAGGCACTATCCGAAGCCCTAGCGGCCGAGGAACTCACTGCGCTGCGCTCCACGGTGAATAGGGACGATGTGATACTCGATAAGAGATCCAAGTCCACTTCCTTCAAACCAGCGGACGAAATAGTCAAATTCCAAGTCCATCCAACAGACCCTACAAAACGGCCTCCATCGGGCACAATTAAATCTGATGTAGACGCCAGACTAAGAGAATTCTCACGAAAATTGGGACATTTTGCCGGCACCCTTCAGACATGCCAGAATCCACGCCGGCTGGCCGAGCACAGCCTAAACATCCTAAAAGGGTTCAAGCCAGTCAAACAGGCTCTTCGGCGTTTCTCCGAACCCAAGAGACAGGCCATGGGAGAGGAGCTAGCCAAACTATTGGAGGCCGGATTCATCGAGATATAAAACATCCGGAACTGGCTAGCAAACCTGGTGATGGTACCAAAGAAGGACAAATCCTGGCGCCTATGCGTCGATTTCAAGGACCTCAACAAGGCTTGCCCAAAGGATCCCTTCCCACTCCCGCGCATCGATCAAATCATCGACGCTACCGCAGGACACGATTCATTGTGTTTCCTCGACGATACTCGGCTACCACCAAATTAAGATGGCAGAGCCTGACCAAGCCGCAACGGCATTCATCACTCCATACGCCCATTTCGCTTCAACACAATGCCCTTCGGCTCAAAACGCCGTGCACCATATCAGCAAGATGATTCGGACATTTCGCAAACCAGATCGACAAAACAAAGGAAGCATACATAGACGATGTGGTCGTCAAAAGCAAGCATGTCGAAACTCTAGTAGATGACTTGAGGCTCACATTCGATAATCTCCCAACATATGACATCAAGCTCAACCCGAAAATGCATTTTGCGTATCAGCCGGAAAGCTCTTGGGCTTCATTGTATCCGTAGAGGAATTGAAGCAAACCCAGCCAAGATCCGAGCTCTGTCACAATTGGATATCCCAAAAGACCTCAAACAAATACAAAATTGATGGATGCGTGGCGGTTTAAGCCGCTTTATCTCCGCTTGGGAGAAAAGGCATTACCCTTTATCGCCTCCTCCGACGCACCAACACTTCGAGTGGGCGGATACGCCACGGCCGGACTCAAGAAATAAAAGCCATATTGGCAACAAACCCGGTCCTGGCCGCGCCCAACATGGGCGTAACCAATGCTATTATACATCGCGCAACTCATCAAGTTGTAAGCGCGGTGCTCGTTGTCGAACGAGAAACGGACGGACGAAGTTCCCCTTCAAAACCAGTTTACTATGTGTCCACCGTCCTAACTCCATGCAAGTCACGGTACCAAGATTATCAAAAGATAGCGACGGTGTTTATGGCATCCCGGAAGCTGTGACACTACTTTCAAGAGTGTTCGATAACAGTAGCCTCCGAAGTACCCCTTAACAACATTATAAACAACCGCGACGCGACGGGCCGGATTGCCAAATGGGCCATTAAGCTCCTCCCGTTCGACATAACCTATAAGCCACGGAGAGCTATTAAGTCACAAGTTTTAGCCGACTTCGTCGCCGAATGGACCGAAGCCGAACTCCCTAAAGAATACGGCGCATATTCCAACTGGATAATGCACTTCGACGGCTCCAAAATGTTGGCTGGCCTAGGGGCCGGCGTCGTTCTGACGTCCCCAACCGGAGATACAGTTCAATACGTACTCCAGATAATGTATACGGACTCCAACAACGCAGCCGAATACGAGGCCCTTCTACATGGTCTCCGGATGGCAGTCTCCATGGGCATTCAACGCCTAGAGGTGCGCGGGGATTCAAACCTCACGATATCCCAAATAAATGGAGACTTTGATGCCAAGGATCCGAAAATGGCAGCCTATTGCAATGCCGTCCTAAAAATGTCAGCTCGGTTTGAGGGGATCGAATTTTACCATATAGCCCGGGATAACAACCAGGCAGCAGACGTGTTGGCACGCATCGGTGCAAAGCGCGATGTTGTGCCCCCCAACATCTTCCTAGAGAGGCTGTTCAAGCCATCCGATATGGGAGGAGAGTCCGAAATAACAACCCGGACCCAACCGCACTGCCCCACACCAACATTCTCGACACGCTTGGTGGTTCTACCAACGAAATAACACCCTCAGCCCACATAATAATGGCAGTCATTGCCCCGTGGACAGAACCATTCCTAGCCTACCTAACCAGGCAGGAACTTCCCGAGGACCAAAACGAGGCCCGTTGCATAGTGCGGTGATCTAAAGCCTATGAAGTCCATGAGGGAGAGCTTTATATGAAAAGCACAACCGGAGTCCTTCAAAGGTGTATCTCCGAAGAGGAAGGGCAGAATCTTCTGGCTGAAATTCATGCCAGACTCAGCGGGCACCACGCCGCAGCCCGGGCCCTTGTAGGCAAGGCCTTCCATACAGGATTTTATTGGCCGACGGGCCGGGCAGATGCTTAGGACTTAGTCCAACGATGCGTCGGATGCCAGCTCTTTGCTAATCAAAGCCACATGCCACCCACCGCCCTCAAAACTATACCCATCACCTGGCCCTTCGCGGTCTGGGGGCTTGACATGGTCGGACCCCTTAAAGGGGGAACCCACAAGCAAAAATACCTACTGGTCATGGTGGATAAATTCACCAAATGGATAGAGGCCAAGCCTGTCAAGACGGCCGAATCCGGACCGGTGATAGACTTCATATCAGGGGTCGTACACCGTTACGGTGTCCCCCACAGCATCATCACTGATAACGGCACGAACTTTACGGCCGACAAGGTCAAACTCTGATGCAAAAACATGGGCATTAAGCTAGACTACACTTCAGTCTATCACCCTCAAACTAACGGTCAAGTTGAGCGAGCAAATGGTCTAATTATGAGCGGCATCAAACCCAGATTAGTGCGGTCCCTCAAGGAATCTAACAAGCTTTGGGTAGAGGAGCTCGACCAGACTGGGGCTGCGGACCACTCCGAATCGCACGACCGGATTCACACCATTCTTTATGGTATACGGCGCAGAGGCAGTTCTGCCCTGCGACATAATTCATGACTCACCTCGCGTGCGCATGTACGAAGAAAGAGAAGCGAGCTCGATCGGTAGGACAGTTTGGACGCCTTGGAGGAAGAGAGTGACGTAGCAAAAGCCCGTTCCGCATTCTATCAACAGCAGGCTCGAAGGTATCAAAGCAGAGAAGTACGGGCCAAAACTTACAATGTTGGCAAGCGAGTTCTACGCCTGCCGGACAAGAAAAAGGACAAACTAAAGCCCAAATGGGAAGGTCCCTTTATCATCGACCAAGTCGTGACCGGTGGAGCGTACCATCTGCGAGATGCATCGGATAACTGACTCGAGCCGAACCCATGGAACGCAGCCCGTCTCCGAAGATTCTACGCCTAGCGCCGGATTCTGAGTTCGTCTCCTTCTTCTGTCCATATTTTACATTTTAGCTGTCTTCTATTTTCTCCTTCTCCTCCTTTTCTTTCCAGCCTTTGAAGGCTCGTTAGCGCATTGTTCGCACACACTTGACGCGCTATCCGCGCTCATTGTACCTGGGGGCTTCTTTCACAGAAGCTTAATTATAAGGGCTTCATGCCCAATACATGTGTCACACTTCTGCATCTACCTTTTATTCACCATTATATGCATCCATATGACTTAAGTTTTGGCCAAGCTGCGTTGCCTGGCTCCTGTGCTTACCCCTACGTTCCCGATTGTTCGACTAGGTGGTAAAGGGAGCACCTCTGTGATTGTTACTGCCGGGTCAGCCGGATGTGTACCTCAGACTGGGTGAAGCCAAAAGCTAGCGTTCTTAAGAGAATATTCGGTCAGTGAACTAAAAGAAGATTTCTTACCTATTTATTTATCTGCCCCCAGATGTTTTTCTGCTTTTTTGCAGTCCGGACATGCACTTTAGGGCATGCCTCCTGTGGAAAGGAACCCTAACGGAACTATTCTCCTGCAAGATGTTTCTTACTAACCATGTAATATAACATAACTAGTTGGGCACTTGTCCGATAAAGCACTAATGACCCATACGCTGGTCTCCACGCATGCCCCGTTTTTATATAACCGCGAGGGTATTCGGACACTCAGGACTATTGGGTCCCGAGGTTGAAGCGAAAAGGCCCGCTAAGACAAACGATCTACAATCCGCTAGAAGGCATTTTACATGTCACCTTAAATTACATAGTCAATTTGACTGATTGTATTCCTCTTCAATGCCATCTAACAGCTGTCTAGTTTCTGATCCTGCTGGGAATACTTTGTGGCCAATTCTACCTGGTCGTACACTAAGCTCACAGGATCTCCTTCCCATCGGGCCCCACAGTCCGACTCGCCATGTGGTTTGGGTCAACAACCGTGTACCGCGTCTTCACCATGGCCCAGCCTCCTGGCGCCTTTGACGGCAGGTCGATATCTTCCATAATCGGAAGCGCCATCGCGCTCCTCGAGCAACTCGCAAGCTCCCAAGGCCTTGGGCTGGGAGACAGATGGCCACAAGGCCGGGCGACGCTTTTCATCACTGCCGAACTCGCTCGTGCAGTTGTAAGAGCTCGAAGAAGGTCACCCAGAACTGGCATTTCTCCGGGCGACACTGTGAGCATACCTACTGAGACATAACTCGTTAGTCGATCGCCTCGCCGAACTTTTTTTCAAAGTTCGTTTAAGCACTTACTAAAAATGCCGCGTGGAAGCCGCCGATTCTCCTTAACAGAGTCAGACAGCTGGGCACGAACATCTTTTAGTTCCTCACCCAGCTGGGTGTTGGCATCTTGGAGATTATTTTCTCCCGCCTCACCCTCATAAGCATCGTTCTCGCCGCCTTTAACCGTGCAAGAGTTGTTGCTTGTCCGGATCTACCCCGGCGCCATCTGCAATGTTATTATCAGATCTATATACACGCCGCACTTCACAACATACTTATCTTTTAAAAGCGTATGTTACCAGAGGGGGTCTCTTTGGCTTCCCCTGTCACGGCTTGTGCGGTCTCAAGTTGGGCTTTGCACTCTTCAAGCTCCTGGGGCAGTTGGGTATTCTTTTCTGTAAGATCCTGCACAATAAATGATCCTTAAATCAGTTATTCTAACTATTTCAAGTCTCGGGGGCTACTGGCATATATAACCGTTAAATTTCCTCACGTATGTATTTTACATACTGCCCGTGGCTCGCTAGACCATCTTGAGCGGCACGGAGGTGCGATCTCCCAATTGAAGGCGTTCAACGCCTCTTGGGAGAAACATGTGTCACGAAGAATTGTCCGCGGCTTTGTGATTCATGGCACTCTCCACCTCGGAGTTGTTGGCGGACAATCTGTCGGCATCCTTTGTCGGAGGAGCATCCGACGCACGCCTCGTGTTCGCCTCCGCTTCTGGGCCTGGCTTTGAAGCCTGGCTGGCGGAGGCTCGATTGGCAACCTTTCCGGATATAGTTCGACGAACGCTCTTTTTCCTGAAGAGAGCACGAGCGTTAGTATGCCTTCGGAATAAAACCTGGGAATAAGGTGACACGCCATACCGTTGCGTCGGCGCTTCAATCCGGACCGCACTTCTTTTTAGCTTTCCGTTGGCGTGCTGCCTTGTTGGCTAGTCGCCGCAGCTCAGCCTTCCGCCTCAAGGGCTCCCCCTGCAAAACACCGTTGGTGTACGGTGATAAAAATAAGCAAGGATGAATCATTATCAACGATTGGGGCTTTGGTCTCGCCACTGCGAGGCTGGAAGTATTCCGGGGTAATCGGCCGTAATGGCAACCAGGGCATTATCAATGCTCAGCTGGTGAAATACCCCAGACATCAACTCCACCGATATGTCTGGATCCTCTTGGGAGGCCGGATCGAGGAACCGTTCCGGATCTTCGGGTTGTGGAGGCAGGCTGTTTATATCCTTTACGGCCTGGCGCAGTTCCTGCATCGAAATCACAAAATGAGATACTTTACTATGGGAATATGGATCGGACGGGCGAAAAGAAATGTCCGCTTACCCAGCTTGGAGGATTGTTCATAGAAAACCCGTCCTGTGGATTGACGCGAAGAAATTCCTCCTCTTCTCCCTTGTACAATGCGGACAAGGTCTTCATCAGATCGGAGACCGATCCCGGTCCCTTACGGCCATGGCGGGTGGCATCATCCTCCCCGTTGAAATCCCACATGGGGTGGCCTCTATACTGGAGCGGCTGCACCCCCCACATAATGCATGTGGCCATGACTCCGATCATGGTCAGTCCGGAATGAGCCAACAACCTTATTCAGCTCATCAGGTAAAGGACGTCCCTGTCATTTTCCCTCTGAGGGCTCCGTGGATGCCAGCTTAGGCATTTCTTCAAAGGAGCATTACTGAACTCCGGCAGGCCGATCCGAACAGGGTCCGGCAGGGGGACATCTTCTATATAAAACCATTCCGAAGGCCAGTCTTCGGACGCCTTCTTCGGGGTTCCGGATAGATATCCGGTCCCGATGATGCGCCATAGTTCGGCTCCGCCCACTTGAAATATCGACCCCTCCTGAGAACGGGGTACGAGGCAGAACAACCTCTTCCACAGCACGAAATGAGCCCCGATGCCCAAGAACAGCTCGCAAAGGGCCACGAAGCCCGCAATATGCAGAATGGAGACAGGCGTAAGGTTGTGCAACTGGAGGCCATAGAACTCCAGGAGCCCCCAGAGAAACAGATGAATTGGAAATCCGAGCCCTCTTATCAAATAAGGGACAAGGCATACCCGCTCTCCTTGGGAGGGACTGGGGACGCTCTCTGCTTGTTTTCCGCCCTTATAGGTGGCGAGTTCGGCTCGAACCGGAACCATGAAGGCTGGGGGAAGAAACCCCTTGGTTTGGAGCGTCACTAGCTCGCTGTGTGGGACGGAGCATCTCTCGCAATCTCCAGGCTGAGGACTGGGAGGGCGAGAGGAGGAGCCGCGTCGACTGTCCATGATGGAATGGGTTTCATCGAGATGCGCCCGATGAAAGCTCATGAAGGGAAGATGGTGTGATTCGGATCTAGATCCTCGTCTCTTATATAGGCAGCTCATTTGCGCAGCTAGGGGGTAAATGTAAAAATACCCTAGCTTTTCGCATTCATTCAACAAGTGGAAGATGGCCATTATTGGGCGTGGAAGCCAAGGAGCGCGATATTTACGATAAGTCGGACACTATTCAAACAGGTACACAGGATTTGGAGAAGAACCCGCCTTTGCAATGTCGAAGACAATCTACGCGTCGGACTCGTTGTCATTGAAGCCTGGTCCGGGGGCTACTGAGGGAGTCCCGGATTAGGGGGTGTCCGGATAGCCGGACTCCTGGACTATGAAGATACAAGATTGAAGACTTCGTCCCGTGTCCGGATGGGACTTTCCTTGGCGTGGAAGGCAAGCTTGGCAACACGGATATGTAGATCTCCTACCATTGTAACCGACTCTGTGTAACCCTAACCCTCTTCGGTGCCTATATAAATCGGAGGGTTTTTGTCACAGCCCTAGAATTGCTTGACATTAGTTGCATTAAGGCATTCATGTCATCATGTTAATTTCCATAAAAGTTGAAATGGGGATTGTTGAAACCCTAGCACCAATTGAATTCTAATAGGTTCAACTTCAAGATATTTTCAATGAACCCAAAATGCCTTTGGAGATGTTCATGATTTTTGATAAAGGTAAAACCCTCTGCCAAAAATGATGAGCATATTCCTTGGCCATTTATGGATTTTGAATTAATTCGTGAAGTATTTGAATTTGGGCATTTGAACACTATAAATAATTTAAATGCTCAAATAATGTTGGAAGTATTTGTGGGCCATAGAAATAATTCAGAAGGTGCCCACAATTATTTTCAGGATTTTTAAAAGTGCCCTGGTATTTTTAATAAAGCCCTAAAACCTACAGAATATTAGAAAACTAAAAAGAAGTAATAGAGAGAGAAGAGGCCCTGTGCCACTTACGGCGCCACTTGGCCCAGTTTGCCAGGCGGCTCTGGCTGGCCCAGCTGGCCAGCCCAGCCCACCACCGCCACCCTCCCTGTCTGCCTTCCTCCTCAGGCCAAGAGGGGGGGGCGTGTCGACGCTGGCGGCCGAGGCCTCCACCTCCTGCTTGCCGCTTCCCTCTCGCCTGGGACGCGCCACGGAGACGCCCAAGCCCCTCGCTCTTCCCCTCACTCTCTGCTCTCTCCTCGCCCTCTGCTCCCTCTCCGAGCACACCCGAAGCGGCTCGCCGCCACCGCCGCCGTAGCCACGGCCACCGGCCCTCCTCGCCTCGCCGACATGTCCATGGCCTCCGCCGTGGACGCCCTGTCCTCCTCACCGAGTCTTCCGACGCCGGAGCACCCCGAGGCGCCGCCCCACCATTTCCCCCTTCTCGGACCCGCCGGTCGCCGTCGCCCAATTCGCCGGCTCCGGTGCCCACCCGAGCTCACCGACGGCCTCATCGCACCCACGGTGAGCCCCCGAGTCATTCCCCCTTTTCTCCGACTCATTCTCCCCCTCGAGCTACCACTTCCCCCCCGTGACCGAAACCCGCCGCCGCCACTGCACGTCGCCGTCGTGGCCACAGCCACGATGGCTCGATTCCGAGCACGCCATCGCCTTCACCGTACTCGTAGGAGTCCGTAGCACCCACCCTTTCGGCCTACTGTGCCCCCTAGCGCCAACTCCGACCTCGCCCGAGCTCCGGCCGCCGCCAAAGCTCGACGCCGGCGAGATTCCGGCCACCCCCGCACCTCCCGCTAGTTCCCTTAGATGCGCGCGAGCCCGGGCGTCACGTAGCACCCCTCCGCCTCTCATTTGGTCGCCGGAGGAGGAAACCCGCTCCCCTCCGCCGTCTCTGGCTCCACCGGCGACGAGCCGCGGGTCAACTCCGGCGAGTTGGCCCGGGTTTGGCCTAGTTTGACTTCCCCGGAGTCACTGACATGCGGGCCCTGCCCGGCTAACTAATTTAGTTAGGTTTAAACTAATTTAACTAACCCAGGTTAGTGCTAATTAACTAGGTTAGTTTAGTTAGTCACTGACGTGTGGCCCCCACACGTCAGGTTTGACCTGAGGCGCCCAGTTGACCCGCTGACGTCACATCGGCGTCAGGCTGACGCAATATATATTTTATGGATTTAATTTAATTCAGTAAATTTCAGAAAATACTCTAAACTTCTAAAAATCATATAAATTCAACCGTAACTCGGATGGAAATAATTTATATATGAAAAATGATCAGAAAAATATGAAGAATCTGTTTATGCCATGATCATGCATGTTTGAACAAGTTAACATCACTGAATAGGATGAATCATGATTAGGGTAACTTAGGAAATAGCATTTTGAGTTGGAATTCAACCTTGTTTGAATTCCACTCCAATTAACTTGGATTATTATTGCATTAGGTGAATTCAGTACCTTAACATGATCATGCATCATATATGTGCATTGCATTGATTGTGCTCTCTCTTGTTTGCCGGTAATTGTCCCCTCTCGATAGACGATGTACCGACGATGAGTTCGATGACACCGATGAAGAACTATATTATCTTCAGAAGTGCCAGGCAAGCAAAACCCCCTTGTTCATTCCGATATAATCCCACTCTCTCGCCCCTGCTCTATTTTACTGCATTAGGACAACAACGATTCATGTGTTACTTGCTGTAGCTGAACCCCTTGATCCTTTGCATGACTGTCATTCCACAAGAATTAGATGAAACCCACTAGCATGAGTAGGAATTGTTTGAGCCATGTTGTGCCTACTCATTTATGCTTGTTTGTCATGCCTGCTACGCTTAGAGTTGAGTCGGGTCTGATTCATCGGGAATGAATTGGAGTTGTTATGAACATGTCCTATTGTGTGTGAGCTAAGTGTGTGAACACGATTTGGTAAAGGTAGCGGTGAGAGGCCATGTAGGAGTACATGGTGGGTTGTCTCATTGCAGCCGCCCTCGTGAACTGAGTTCTGTGTTTGTGATCCATGATACAGATTACTACCACGCATTGGGCCCAAACCAATGGACCCTCTCGGCTTCTTGACCACCCTTGTCCTCGGTCAGGGAGTTGCAAGTAGTTTCGGTGTTTGTAGCATGTTGGGGCCGCACATAACGCTGACCTTAGGGGTGGGTTGTGTTGCGGTAGGCACTGTGGCCCGTGTACCGAAAGTGCCCGATTGGTATCTCGGGAACCCTGCACACATCGCTCGGGCTGTATGGGAAACCTCGGCGGACTCCTGCGGATGGAACCCGAATAGGCGATAAACCTGGACTAGGGATTTGAGTGTTTAGGTAGGCCGTGGCCGACACCCACGCTGGGCTTCCGCTGAAGGTTGCCGAGTACATGTCGTGTAAACGGCGGTAAGTGGTGAGAGCGTGTGTGAAGAAGTACACCCTGCAGGGTTAAATATGATCTATTGAATAGCCGTGTCCACGGAGAAGGACTTCTGGGTTGCCTATATCAGTTCATAGACAAGTGAAAGTGGATACTCTAAAATGCGCAAGATAGCGTGAGTGCTATGGATGGCGTTCTCGAGGTAGACGGGAGCGGATCCATAGTGGTGTATTGATATGGTGAATATGTGGACTCGTAAAGCGCCAC
Source organism: Aegilops longissima (assembly GCA_021605205.1). Taxonomy (NCBI): domain Eukaryota; kingdom Viridiplantae; phylum Streptophyta; class Magnoliopsida; order Poales; family Poaceae; genus Aegilops; species Aegilops longissima. Next base: position 584,267,866 of record CM038676.1, read on the forward strand.
CTCAAAAGAGTTACTTGCAATCGTAGTTCAGGATAGCCACCGAGTCAAAGCTGGCTTGCTGCGGTCAAACTCCACCACCCCCTTTGATAATGATGCATATGTAGTTAGTCCCGATGTAAGTCTTGCTGAGTACAATTGTACTCACGCTTGCTTATTTTATGTTTTGCGAGAGACGCGGTCTCGCTAGTAGTTCCACGTGGTCTTCGACGCTTAGCTTGTTACCTCAGCTACGATCTTGTGCCTCGGCAGGATTTGGTAGATAGTCGCTTCTCAGCCTTTTTCATTTATAGTTGTCTCGTACTCGGACATGTTTAGCTTCCGCTTGTGTTTTGACTTGTATGTTTCGAGTGTTGGGTCATGAGACCCATGTTTGTAATATCTCGCTCCTGAGCCTAATGAATAATATTTTGAGTCGAGAGTTATGTTGTGGTGCCACGTCGTATTTACACATATTGAGCATATTGTGTGTATGTTTGAAATGCTTGGTATGTGTGGGATCCGACAAACTAGTTGTTTATCCTTGGCAGCCTCTCATATGGGGAAATGTAGTCTCGTGATTCCGAGCGATAGTAGTCCGCTTAGCCGGTTCACGGAGTCCTGCTAGCCCAAAGACTACTGCTTGGACACTTGACTGGCCGGCATGTGTTTCACTTCGCCTTATGTCTGTTCCCTTCGGGAAATGTCACGCGGTGTTATTCGAGTCCTGCCTAGCCTGCTACAGCCGGGATACCGGAGTCCTGTTAGCCAGTGCTACAGCCCGAGTATATACGTTGATGACCGACATGCTCGATGTGATTCATGTATGCCTGTCCCCATGGGTTAGTGCCGCTTTGGGTTCACGACTAGCCATGTCGGCCCGGTTCTTTGTCATATGGATGCTAGCAACACTATCATATACGTGAGCCAAAAGGCTAAACGGTCCCGGCCATGGTAAGGCGACACCGTGGGAATACCGTGCGTGAGGCCGCAAAGTGATATGATGTGTTACATGCTAGATGGGTGTGACTTAGGATCGGGTCCGACAGCGTTGGTATCGAGCCCGATTGCTCAGAGGATTACCAAGCCAAACTGGTCAAGTTGAGTCTAAAATGCTTTAGTTATGTAAGGGAATTGATTGTGGAAGGGAACGTAAGGCTCTTTTTACTCCTTATACCTCATGGCCTTCTGATCTGAGTCATCCTCTTCTCTTCTACGGGGCTTAAGAACTAGGCTTCTCATCTATCTATTAGGATGACGTGTTCCTAATCCATAGACCTTTAAGATTGTTGGATTTAATCCCCAGTTCAGTTCCTACTATTCTGAATGATAACTGTTGATCTCAGAATCTTGTTATGATGTTGTTGAGTGCTTATGCCACCCTTTCTGCAGGATGTCTCAAATCATTTTGAGCATTTACAGCCGTTATGCTGTCCGAGTCATCCCAGGTCTCTAAATAGTCTGATGCATTTGCAGATCCTTTCTTCTGTTCCCGATGTCCTTTTGGGCCAGATTAAGCACACTAACCAGTCAGTCGAGGTACTCCGTTGCCTCGACATATACGTTGGAACTACTATTATGACCCTAGGTGTTTAGGAAGTCACCTAGCAATTTAGCAATGTTTTTGTATCCCTAGTGTGATGACTCTGGCCATCATTTTCGAAAGCATCCCGTGATGCCATTTAGTAGTAGGTATTCTACTCCTGGGTTGTTGAACCCGAGATTCATCCTACTTCGTGTTGTTAGTATTTATTAGTGCCTTTAGGATATTAGTAACCTTGCGATAGTCCTCGAAGTCCGTGGTATTCTCCTTCTTCCAAATACCATGAACCGCTTATGGCAGAAGTTCTTTTGAGCCAAAAGATCACAATAAGAGTGCTCTTGAGGAGTTCTCCATTCATAATTGTGAATCTGCCAATTCTACCTTTCTGCATGGGTTATCCGGAAGTAACGTTGAGCTTGCTCGACATACTAATCTGTGCATCCACAACTCAGAAAATTATATGTTCCTCTGAGTTGCTCTCTTAGATGCCTTCTGACCTTCATCTATCAATTGATAGCCAAGGGTATGTGTGCATTTATGTTCATCACTGCATTTTATCCTCGCGGTCCGACAAGCCATTCTATCCCGGAATGACTAGGAGAAACAAACTCCAGTACCTCATCCATTTCTAGGATTGGGTCAAAGTAGTTGTATCCCGCAGATCATAACGCCAATTCAGCTTTTGATTATGTTCTACCCTGAAGTATTGTCATCTTATGTCAAGAATGTCATGGGAATTGCACAACCTCCTAGGAATTCTTGATGCAGTGATACTTCTCACCATCATCATTCATTCCTCGGTCTTCGTGTTGTTGTAACCGGAATGCCGACAAGTGAATTGTGATGTGTGAAATCAATACTCCGAGCAACTTGTTGCTTGGCAGCTAATGGACATTATCCTCATTCTTGGCATGTTGGTTATTAAACCATCATCCTAAGATTGATCGTGCTACCTAGTCCTTATTTCTGGTGCACACTTCGATTGATGAGTTAGGATTGTGTCAAGTCCTCACTCGTTCAATCATATCGTCTTGCCCTCAAAAGCAAGATTGCTCTCGAGTTTAGTAACATGCGGTGGTTCGTGACTTTCCAATTATCTTCTTGGAAGTGTTACCGGGTTGTTCCCTGACTGTTATGTTGAGCTCGTGATCAAGTTGGTTCCTTGTGAACCACCCCTTCTCCAAGAATCTGTGTTGGTTATCCCTGAGCTAGTTGGTTAAGCTAGACAATAACTTGGAGAGTTGGAAGATAAAAGCTTGCCTAACCTAGTTCGATCCAATGGGATATTCTTGTGTAGGGAGTGTTGAAGAAAGATGATATCTTCATCGATTGGTCCTCGTGATCAGTTGTTGGATCTATTGTCCTACCAATTCTTTGATTTGAGTATGGGCCATTGTCAAGTCAAATCAGAACCAACGATATTCGTAATGCTGTCTTACTCGTGGTTAATCCCTCGAGCATAACCATTACATCTTTGGTCTGACCAATACTATCACGTGTTCACATGATGGTGGAAGTCCAGTGATATGGAAATTCCGATGAGTTGCTGTTGAGCCCATCAGTAGCATTTTTGTCTCCCCCATGAGTCATGTGGAACACCAACGTAGTATTGGGAACTTGTGTAAGCAATTCTTCGTGATTCGTTCATGAAGCATATGTTTGGATGAAAGTAGTGACTTCCTCTAGTTCATGTGCATCTGATGTAAGTTGCCGCCATGAACTTGAGAAAGGTTTGTTTTGTTCCTTTGGAATCATCCCAAGCCAGTCATGCACGTGCGAAGTATTCTATGGCATGATAGACTGATCATCTTCATTTCATATGAATTCCATAGCACACCAAGCCACTGATTGACTTGTTCAAGGAAAAGAAGTCTATACCTGGGATCTAATCCATGGTCATGCACAAGACTTCGATATCCTCAATGATGGTCCCCCCACCTGAACTCGGTAGTGTTTTATTATAAGACTACCATGTGGTCATGCTTGTCTGGGACAACGTGTTCACCTGTTTGTAGCAAAACCAGCTCATGTTTTGGAGCTTGCTATCGTAGTTCATATCCCGAGAATCTCGCAACGTCATCGCGTCAAATTGTGTTGCAACCTTTCCTTTTCAGACATGCTGAGTCTGAAATATCCTAACACCAACCAGATCTGAATCTCAGGCAGATATGATGGTTGGAACATTCGAACAGTTGCATTTCGTTCCCAGCTTGCACCGTCCTTGTGCTATCTCGCTATAGACGGTCTTATTAGCAATTCTTGTCCAGGTTATCTTCAAAGTGGACTTACCATGGGTCCCCCCCCCACCTTCGATGATAAGCAAATCATCCATTGCGTTGTCTTCAACAAGGTAGTCCACATCATTCATTTTAGTCCGGGCGTACCATTCCTTTGCACTCCGTCAAGCGATCATTGTGATTGCCTTAGGCTGGTATACAGAGTTTCAATGATGTTATATCAAAAGTAATTCTTTTTGCCACTTTAGGGAATAGTTCCTTGCGTCACCTTTCTCGAGGTGCCCCGTTATTGAATCATGGTAAATATTTCCTCGCCACCTTGACACCATCCACCATCTTCCTAAAGCGTGGAATTGTGCCACCAATCAAACCTCGTTGTTGTTCCCCCATCCCTCACGATGCATTTTATGTCTCAACTCAAGATGTGTCACCGTCTCAGTCCGTGAGTCGATCATATTTGCTTGATCTTCGTGAAGATCGAATCATGTAGGGTTTCCCCTTCTTTCTGTTGTCGTGTCGGGTGAAGATCTCGAAGACGTCAAGACCAAGAAGATAGAGTGAACCAACATCTTCGAGAAGGCAACTGGATCATGGAGATTGTAATAGTTTGTGACCTCCCTTTTCCTCTTACTCACGCCTTGAATCTCGGGCGAGATTCTTGTTTAGTGGGGGTGAGTTGTCACAGCCCTAGAATTGCTTGACATTAGTTGCATTAAGGCATTCATGTCATCATGTTAATTTCCATAAAAGTTGAAATGGGGATTGTTGAAACCCTAGCACCAATTGAATTCTAATAGGTTCAACTTCAAGATATTTTCAATGAACCCAAAATGCCTTTGGAGATGTTCATGATTTTTGATAAAGGTAAAACCCTCTGCCAAAAATGATGAGCATATTCCTTGGCCATTTATGGATTTTTGAATTAATTCGTGAAGTATTTGAATTTGGGCATTTGAACACTATAAATAATTTAAATGCTCAAATAATGTTGGAAGTATTTGTGGGCCATAGAAATAATTCAGAAGGTGCCCACAATTATTTTCAGGATTTTTAAAAGTGCCCTGGTATTTTTAATAAAGCCCTAAAACCTACAGAATATTAGAAAACTAAAACAGAAGTAATAGAGAGAGAGAAGAGGCCCCAGGCCACTTACCTGGCGCCACTTGGCCCAGCGCTGTGCGGCCTGGCTGGCCCAGCTGGCCAGCCCAGCCCACCACCGCCACCTCCCTCGTCGCCTTCCTCCTCCCGCCAAGAGGGGGGGCGTGTCGACTGCAGCTGCCGAGGCCTCCACCTCCTGCTTGCCGCTTCCCTCTCGCCTCGACGCGCCACGAGACGCCCAAGCCCTCGCTCTTCCCCTCACTCTGCTCTCTCCTCGTCCTCGCTTCCTCTCTGAGCACACCCAGCGGCTTCGCCGCCACCGCTGTCCGTAGCCACGCCACCGCCCCCTCGCCTCGCCGACATGTCCATGGCCTCCGCCGTGACGCCCTGTCCTCCTCACCGAAGTCTTCGGCCGGAGCACCCCGAGGCGCCGCCCCACCATTCCCCTTCTCGGACCCGCGGTCGCTGCCGCCCATTCGCGGCTGCCCGGTGCCCACCCGAGCTCACCGACGGCCTCATCGCACCCACGGTGAGCCCCCGAGTCATTCCCCCTTTTCTCCGACTCATTCTCCCCCTCGAGCTACCACTTCCCCCCCGTGACCGAAACCCGCCGCCGCCACTGCACGTCGCCGTCGTGGCCACAGCCACGATGGCTCGATTCCGAGCACGCCATCGCCTTCACCGTACTCGTAGGAGTCCGTAGCACCCACCCTTTCGGCCTACTGTGCCCCCTAGCGCCAACTCCGACCTCGCCCGAGCTCCGGCCGCCGCCAAAGCTCGACGCCGGCGAGATTCCAGCCACCCCCGCACCTCCCGCTAGTTCCCTTAGATGCGCGCGAGCCCGGGCGTCACGTAGCACCCCTCCGCCTCTCATTTGGTCGCCGGAGGAGGAAACCCGCTCCCCTCCGCCGTCTCTGGCTCCACCGGCGACGAGCCGCGGGTCAACTCCGGCGAGTTGACCCGGGTTTGGCCTAGTTTGACTTCCCCGGAGTCACTGACATGCGGGCCCCGCCCGGCTAACTAATTTAGTTAGGTTTAAACTAATTTAACTAACCCAGGTTAGTGCTAATTAACTAGGTTAGTTTAGTTAGTCACTGACGTGTGGCCCCACACGCCAGGTTTGACCTGAGGCGCCCAGTTGACCCGCGACGTCACATCGGCGTCAGTCGATTTAATATATATTTTATGGATTTAATTTAATTCAGTAAATTTGAAAATACTCTAAACTTCTAAAAATCATATAAATTCAACCGTAACTCGGATGGAAATAATTTATATATGAAAAATGATCAGAAAAATATGAAGAATCTGTTTATGCCATGATCATGCATGTTTGAACAAGTTAACATCACTGAATAGGATGAATCATGATTAGGGTAACTTAGGAAATAGCATTTTGAGTTGGAATTCAACCTTGTTTGAATTCCACTCCAATTAACTTGGATTATTATTGCATTAGGTGAATTCAGTACCTTAACATGATCATGCATCATATATGTGCATTGCATTGATTGTGCTCTCTCTTGTTTGCGGTAATTGTCCCTCTCGATAGAGCGATGTACCGACGATGAGTTCGATGACACCGATGAAGAACTATATTATCTTCGAAGTGCTGCAAGCAAAACCCCTTGTTCATTCCGATATAATCCCACTCTCGCCCTGCTCTATTTTACTGCATTAGGACAACAACGATTCATGTGTTACTTGCTGCGGTAGCTGAACCCTTGATCCTTTGCATGACTGTCATTCCACAAGAATTAGATGAAACCCACTAGCATGAGTAGGAATTGTTTGAGCCATGTTGTGCCTACTCATTTATGCTTGTTTGTCATGCCTGCTACTGCTTAGAGTTGAGTCGGGTCTGATTCATCGGGAATGAATTGGAGTTGTTATGAACATGTCCTATTGTGTGTGAGCTAAGTGTGTGAACACGATTTGGTAAAGGTAGCGGTGAGAGGCCATGTAGGAGTACATGGTGGGTTGTCTCATTGCAGCCGTCCTCATGAACTGAGTTCGTGTTTGTGATCCATGATACTGATTACTACCACGCATTGGGCCCAAACCAATGGACCCTCTCGGCTTCTTGACCACCCTTGTCCTCGGTCCGGAGTTGCAAGTAGTTTCGGTGTTTGTAGCATCTTTGGGGCCGACGCAACGCTGACCTTAGGGGTGGGTTGTGTTGCGGTAGGCACCGGGTTGGTGTACCGAAAGTGCCGATTGGTATCTCGGGAACCCTGCACACATCGTTCGGGCTGTATGGGAAACCTCGGCGGACTCCTGCGGATGGAACCCGAATAGGCGATAAACCTGGACTAGGGATTTGAGTGTTTAGGTAGGCCGTGGCCGACACCCACGTTGGGCTTCCGCTTGAAGGTTGCAGTACATGTCGTAAACGGCGGTAAGTGGTGAGCGTGTGTGAAGAAGTACACCCGCAGGGTTAAATATGATCTATTGAATAGCCGTGTCCACGGAGAAGGACTTCGGGTTGCCTATATCAGTTCATAGACAAGTGAAAGTGGATACTCTAAAATGCGCAAGATAGCGTGAGTGCTATGGATGGCGTTCTCGTAGGTAGACGGAGCGGATCCATAGTGGTGTATTGATATGGTGAATATGTGGACTCGTGTGCGCCACCTCAAAAGAGTTACTTGCAGTCGTAGTTCAGGATAGCCACCGAGTCAAAGCTGGCTTGCTGCAGTCAAACTCCACCACCCCCCTTTGATAATGATGCATATGTAGTTAGTCCTGATGTAAGTCTTGCTGAGTACAATTGTACTCACGTTTGCTTATTTTATGTTTTGCAGAGAGACGTCAGTCTCGCTAGTAGTTCCACGTGGTCTTCGACGTTTAGCTTGTTACCTCAGCTACGATCTTGTGCCTCGGCAGGATTTGGTAGATAGTCAGGCTTCTCAGCCTTTTTCATTTATAGCTGTCTGTACTCAGACATGTTTAGCTTCCGCTTGTGTTTTGACTTGTATGCTCTGAGTGTTGGGTCATGAGACCCATGTTTGTAATATCTCGCTCCTCGGAGCCTAATGAATAATATTTTGAGTCGTAGAGTTATGTTGTGGTGCCACGTCGTATTTACACATATTGAGCATATTGTGTGTATGTTTGAAATGCTTGGTATGTGTGGGATCCGACAAACTAGTTGTTTATCCTTGGCAGCCTCTCATATGGGGAAATGTAGTCTCGTGATTCCGAGCGATAGTAGTCCGCTACAGCCCGGTTCACCGGAGTCCTGCTAGCCCAGCACTACTGCTTGGACACTTGACTGGCCGGCATGTGTTTCACTTCGTTCCTATGTACGTCCTTTGGAAATGTCACGCGGTGTTATTCGAGTCCTGCTTAGCTGCTACAGCCCGGGATACCGGAGTCCTGTTAGCCCAGTGCTACAGCCCGAGTATATACGTTGATGACCGACATGCTCGATGTGATTCATGTATGCCTGTCCCCATGGGTTAGTGCCGCTTTGGGTTCACGACTAGCCATGTCGGCCCGGGTTCTTTGTCATATGGATGCTAGCAACACTATCATATACGTGAGCCAAAAGGCGCAAACGGTCCCGGGCCATGGTAAGGCGACACCCGTGGGAATACCGTGCGTGAGGCCGCAAAGTGATATGATGTGTTACATGCTAGATGGGTGTGACTTAGGATCGGGGTCCTGACAGTTTTAGTCTGTAGGAAAAACAACAATCATACCATAGCACTAGTAGAGAAAAGGGTCAAACGTGAAGCACATTAGTGCCGGTTTGTATTAGAGCCGGCACAAATGTATACATTAGTGCCGGTTCCAACGGCTAACCTTTAGCACCGGTTCGTGCCACGAACCGGTACTAATGAGGGTGGTGGCAGGATGTTGTCAGTCTAGGCCCCCTCCAGCACCTTTAGTACCGGTTCCTGCCACGAACCGGTACTATAGGTCCTCCTGCATATAAACCCTTCGTCCAGCTCGCTCTGTTCTTCCCCCTTTCCCCTCTCCTCTCCTCTCTGTTCTTCCTCTTCTCCCCTCGAGCTCATCACACATTTTGCCCAAAATTTGTCAAGATTTGAAGGCCCCCATCCATTCAAGTGATCACAAAGGTTAGCAACTTTGTCCTTTCATCTCTCATTGCTAGATTAGCTCTTGCATTGGTTTATATAGTTATTAATTTGTGAGTTTAGTAATTTGGGAGGAAATATATATATATGTGCTAGTATTTGATTTATATGCAATTTGAGGTCAAAATAACACTTAGTTTGCATATGTAGGTGTGGTTTACTTAGTGCCTTCTAAATCTCTGTCAGTAACCACCGTCGATCGCCTGCACCGTCTGTCGCGGCACCACCTTGTGGTGAGCCTCTTGTTCATGAAATTTTATATAAAAATTGATGTTTGTGTGATTTGGATATATAGTTACTCGTATAATAATTATCTTACCCGACGTTGTTTGTTATACATAGTGCCATGGTTTTGATATCCGCCCCGTCGGCCCTCGTCTTTGTTATGATTCGGATGTGGTATATTCTCTTTTAAAACTATTTGTTGCATTTCGTGTTTATGACAAATTATGCCCATCAAGTTGACATAGATATTTTTATCTTGGAGGTATGTGAACCGAAATTCCAACCGACCCTATTGTCGAGAGGTTAAATTTAGTTGAAAGAGAAAACGAGTACTTGAAAGAAAAATTGAAAAGAATTGAGGGGGAGAAGATGGAATTGGAGTTGCATGTTGCCGATGTCGTCGATGATCACAAGATCAAGATGGATAAAATGCGCTTGAAGATTAGAAAGATTAGAAAATATGCCATCGATAGTGAGGCTTGGTATCATTATTCTGTTGGATCAATTGTTACCTTAGTTGCGATCTTGATCGCATTTGTTGTTGCATTTAAATGCTTTAGCTAGAGAGTTATTTGTTTGTTGCATTTAAGTGTTGTATGAACTTTATGTATGAACTTGTATTAATTTGGTCTATTCGGTGTTGTGTAATGAAGATGAGCCGGCAATGGATGTACGATGACCGATGCTCTCCCAGTTCGTTGAGGGCGTGCATACTTTTCTCGCTTATGGCTGAGGCAAACAAGCGGGCGGATGGTTTTATGCCTTGTCCATGTGCTGGCTGTAAGAATGGTTGCAATTACTCTACGCCAAGAACCATTCACGCCCACTGTTTGAGTCCGGTTTCATGCCCCACTATAATGTTTGGACCAAGCACGGAGAAAGAGGGGTTATGATGGAAGACAATGAAGAAGAAGAGGACGATGACAGCTATCCTGGCCATGGGTTCCCTGAATACGATGATACAACAATGGGGAAGAAGCTGAGCGGTAATGCGGAAGAAGCTGGGCGGCAATGCGGGAAGAACTGAAGAAGAGGCATCGGATGAGCCCGTTGATGATCTAGGTCGGGCCATTGCCGATGCAAAGAGAAACTGCGCAAGTGATTTGGAGAAGAAGAAGTTGCAGCGCATGTTAGAGGATCACAAAAATTGTTGTACCCAATTGCGAGGTGACAAGAAAAAGCTGGGCACCACATGGAATTGCTGCAATGGAAGGCAGAGAATGGTGTATCCGACAAGGGATTTGGAAAGTTCTTGGTAATGATAAAGGATATGCTTCCAAAGGACAACGAATTGCCCGAGAGTACGACTGAAGCAAAGAAGGTTGTCTCGCCCTCTAGGGTTAGAGGTGCAGAAGATACATGCATGCCCTAATGATTGCATCCTCTACCGCGGTGAGTACGAGGATTTGAACGCTTGCCGGTATGTGGTGCATTGCGCTATAAGATCAGCCGCGATGAGCATGGTGATGTCGAGGGCGGCGCCCGGAAGAAGATTCCTGCCAAGGTGATGTGGTATTCTCCTATAATACCACGGTTGAAATGTTTGTTCCAAAACAAAGAGCATGCCAAAGCGATGCGATGGCACGAAGAAGACCGTAAGAAAGACGGAAAGTTGAGAGTACCGGTGACGGGTCGCGCAGTGGAGAAAAATCGAAAGAAAGTACGGGAAGGAGTTTGCAGATGGCGCAAGGAGCGTATGGTTTGGTCTAAGCGCAGATGGCATTAATCCTTTTGGGGAGCAGAGCAGCAACCATAGCACCTGGCACGTGACTCTATGTTTGTATAACCTTCCTCCTTGGTTGTGCATGAAGCGGAAGTTCATTATGATGCGGTGCTCATCCAAGGCCCTAAGCAACCCGGCAACGACATTGATGTGTACCTAAGGCCATTAGTTGAAGAACTCTTACAACTGTGGAATGGAACAGGTGTACGTGCATGGGATGAGCACATGGGGGAAGAATTTGACCTAAAGGCGTTGCTGTTCGTGACCATCAATGATTGGCCTGCTCTTAGTAACCTTCGTGACAGACAAACAAGGGATACCGCGGATGCACGCACTGTTTGGATGATACCGACAGTATATATTTGAATAGTTGTATGAAGAATGTGTACAGGACATCGCCGATTTCTTCCGAGCAGGAATCCGTGAAGAAAGAAAGGCAAGCATTTCAAAGGTGAGGCGGATCACGGACGAAGCCTCGCCACCGCATTGGTGCTGATGTACATGATATGGTCAAGGATTTGAAGGTGATATTTGGAAAGGGTCTGGCGGACAACCTGTTCCAAAGGACGCCGACGGACGCGCACCCATGTGGAAGAAGAAATCTATATTTTGGGACCTGCCATATTGGAAAGACCTAGAGGTCCGCTCCGCAATCGACGTGATGCACGTGACGAAGAATCTTTGCGTGACCCTGCTTGGCTTCTTGGGCGTGTATGGGAAGACAAAAGATACACCGAGGCACGGAGGACCAGCAACGTATGCACGGAGAAGGCGGCATATATCGTGGTCATGCAAGCTACGCTCTTACCAAAGAAGAGAAGGAAATCTTCTTTGAATGCCTGCTCGATATTAAGGTACCGTCGGCTTCTAAATCGAATATAAAGGGAATAATAAACATGGCAGAGAAAAAGTTCCGAACCTAAAGTCTCATGACTGCCACGTGATTATGACGCAAGCGCTTCCGGTTGCATTGAGGGGCTTCTACCGAAAACGTTCGATTAGCCATTGTGAAGCTATGTGCATTTATCAATGCAATCTCTCGAAGGTAATCGCTCCGAAATCATACCAAGGTTCTGAGAATGATTTGGTGCAATGTCTTGTCGATTTCGAGTTGGTGTTCCCACCATCCTTCTTCAACATCATGACGCACGTCCTAGTTCACCTATCTTGAAGAGATTAACGTTTTGGGTCCTGTATTTCTACACAATATGTTCCCTTTGAGAGGTTCATGGGAGTCTTAAAGAAATATGTTCATAACCGTGCTAGGCCGAAGGAAGCATCTCCAAGGGCCATCAAAATGAGGAGGTCATTGAGTTTTGTATTGACTTTATTCCTGACCTTAAGCCGATTGGTGTTCTGAATCGCGGCATAAGGGCAGGCTGGATGGAAAAGGCACGCTAGGGGGAACAAATAATATGTATGGACGGACATTCTCTCACTGAAGCACAATACACAGTTCTATAGAATTCCGCCTTGGTGGCTCCGTATATGGATGAACACAAGAATTTGCTACGCTCCAAACACCCGGAGCGGTCGATGGTGGATTACACGTGAACAAACCAGGAGTTTCGCCACTGGTTGCGAACACGTACCATGCATGACACCTCTATTGAAGATGACCTGTACTTGCTGTCCCAGTTACCATCTTGAATATAATGACTTTCAAAGGGCGAGATAAATGGTAATACATTTTACACGATCGCCCAAGATAAGAAGAGCACCAACCAAAACAGTGGTGTCCGTTTGATGCGAAACCAAGATGGGAAAGGAAACATATTATGGTTATATACAGGACATATGGGAACTTGACTATCGACGTGGTTTAAAGGTCCCTTTGTTTGGTGCAAATGGGTCAATATGACACGAGGCGGGTAACGGAAGACCCGAGACGGAATGACAACAGTGGATCTCAACAATCTTGCGTATGCATACGAACCATTCGTCCTAGCCAATGATGTGGCATAGGTTTTCTATGTGAAGGACATGTCTACCAAGCCAAGAAAAGAAAAGATAAGGAAGCGAATGCATCGCACGATGAGCCAAAGCGGCACATAGTTCTTTACGGGAAGAGAATCATCGTGGGAGTGGATGACAAGACAGACAAGTCGAAGATTATGAAAAGTTTGATGAAATTTCTCCATTCACAGTGAATATTGACCCAATCATCCCGTTAAATGATGAAGATTTTCCATGGTTACTGGCGCAAAGGGACACACGCTGAAGAAAAGTTTCACACCCAAAGATCTGGGATGTGATCGGCTTCACTATCATCACTTTCTTACGTGTTTCACACCTAGAGGGGAATCTCTGTAATAGTTAGGGTAGTTATGTGTTTTGGCATTTGAAGCGAAGAAATTTTATGTGCAAACAAATTCTTTCATGCCTTTACTGATTTTTAAAGTTAAATTATTCACAAACTAGTGATTCACACTAATTTCAAATAATTCACAATTTAAACTATTCAAATTTGAAAACTACGGGCACTAACAGAAAGTTTGTATTTTTTGTACCTAAAGCAAAAATATTCACAAAGAAACTCTAAATACACAAAAAAACAACACAAAAATAAATAAAGCAAAAAAGCCCACCTACTAGGCGTGAGCGGCCTGCATACGACTAGAAACCCAACCTGTTGTTGGGCAGGATGCAGGCCCATAAAGGCCAAGTGGGCCTGAGGCAACAAAGAACACGTAGGCCAGTGGGCCTGCTTTGGAGAGGAGCTCGAGAGAGCGACCGCACGGGGGTTTATAAACCAGTGCGGTTGCCCCTCGGCTAGCGAGGTGGGACTAAACTTGCCGCACCGCACCTGCGCCAGTGCACCCCCTTTAGTACCGAGTCGTGGCACAAACCGGTACTAAAGGGGGCCTTTAGTACCGGTTTGTGCCACCACCCGGTACTAAAGGGGTCGCTTCCCGCTGCTTGGGCTGGCCAAAACAGACCTTTAGTACCGGTTGGTGGCTCCAACCGGTACTAAAGGTGCCTTCTATATATACAACACTTGAAAAATTTCATTCTCCTCTGTTTCTACCTCTGTTTCCCCATTGAACCGCTTCGCCCGATCGATCGACGCCTTGTCACCGACCCGTCGCCGTCGCCACCGCCGTCCCGTCGCCGCCGCCGTCTTCGTCGCTGCCCCGTCCCGTCGCCGTCGCCGCCCCGCCCCGTCGCCGCCTGGCCCGTCCCGTCGCGCCGTCCCTGCGTCGCCGCCCAGCCACGTCACGCCTGACCCGTCGCTGCCCCGGCCGTCGCCGTCGCCCGCTGTGAGCTCTCCCCCTCTAACCCTCTCCCTCGCCCCGGTGGCCACCATGGGCGCCGCCCCTCCCCGAGCCCATACACACACACACAAGCATGATGAACACACACACACATACACGTATATATGTATGAATGCATGTATATATTAGTATATACGTATTTTGTATGTTTAATTAGTTTAGATTTTTAGATTATTGTTTTTCACTAGTATATATGTATGAATGCATGTTAGATGGATATAATTAGTGTTTAATTAGTATGGAATTTTTTATATAATGTTGTTTTTTGTTTTTAATGGATGTATAGAAATTGTTTTTCTGTTTTTAGTGTTAGATGCTTAATTAGTATGAAATAGTATATAGATTTTTGAAATAGTAGAAATGTTAGAAATTTTAGTTATCAAAATCCAATCATTAAAAAACTATTGTTTTTTGCGGGCATATAGCTAGTATTTGTTCTCGACGATGCCCGGCCCGCATCCTCGCCGTCGACCCGTCTGCGACGACGTCCAGCCGGCCCATGTCCGAGACTGGGCTCTGCCGGGCTGGCACTGGGAGGTGCTGCCTGGAGGGGCGCGCCGCTTGATGAGGAACCCGGCCCCGGGTCCCGTCGTCGACCCTGATCTCGTTTGGTGGCGTTCGCGTGGGCCAGTCTCGGTGTGGAGGGACCCGGCCCCGCCGGAGGAGGTACGTCGCCGTGTCAGGGAGGAGGACGAGCACGTCCATCGCTACATGGTTGCGTTAGAGGGCGGCAGGTTCTCCAATACCGGCGGTATCTTGAGGATCTCACATCAGCTATGATCCTGTGAGGTTCCTTCTCTATGGGTGTCCACCGCCATGACGCAGAACCGCGAGTGTCCTAGATTCTTCGTAGTATTTGATCTTTAATTAGCTAGCCAGTGATGTACTATTCAATATTATATATTATTCGAGCGATGTATTCGAGATTGTATCTATTATTCTAGACGAAGTATTGAGATTATATCTATTATTCGAGACGATGTAATTTGAATACTAAATTGTTTTATATTTCTTTTGAATTAGTTAAATAAAAGCTATGGCGGACAATACCGAGCAGAGAGAGGAGAACAGACCATGTTCGATATGATACGCGAGCCAAATGATAATCGAATGAAGAAGATTATGACGGCTCGAATTTCTAAACAACACCGGAGAGGGTGATATGATATTCGATCGCGACGATCGAATTGATGAAGTCATGAACTACGATTATGACGATGACGAAGAACATGTTGATCCTGAAACAACAAAGACGGCGAGGTATATATATTTATATAAGCAGGTTTCGGTGATCATCACATGTTTTAAATGACTTGAAGATATATTAACGAATCGATCTTTGTTCTTTCAGCCATCCGGATCGAGCAAATCTTGAGGCAAAAGGACTAAACGAGGCCCGAACAAAAGTTGAAGGAGGGCGTAAAGTACAATATCGAGGCGATCAGACCTAATGGCGAACCATTAGCGCCTAAGAAGATTGCGGACAAGTTCATTCGTCAAGCGGAGTTCTTGTGAAGGACCAACTCCGATCTCCCTTCAAGAATGGAGAGAGCCAGCAAAAGACAAAGGACAAAAGGCAAAGAGGACGCTGCTCCACGTCCGGATGTTACTTTTGTCGACAAGAATAAAAAGATCTGCTTTGGGATACTCTCATGGAACATTTCACCCTACGGATCATTTCACGAAGCAGATGTGCAGAAAGTCAAGGACGCTGCTCTTAGGAAGATGGCGGTTGCATTCAAGAACCACAAGAATCGTGAATGGGACAAGTACGTCAAGGAGGAAGGAAGACTCCAGATTCGAGGGAACACTAGAGAACCAACGTGCTCATTGGGACGATTTCGTGAAATTCAAGGATTCGGAATTAGCTAAGGAACGGTCGAGAATAAACAAGAAGAATGCGAAAAAAGGATAAGTTCCATAAGTTGGGGCCGGTGGCTATCGCGGTGGCAATGCCTAAGTGGGATAAGTCGAGAAAGAGATGGAGGATGCGGTGTCACTCCGGATACTAAGAGCTGGCCCCCAGTGCAGGACTTGGTTCTATGCGCATGGGGGAGTTGGACCCAAGACAGGCAAAGTTTCAACGAAGGCATGTCGAACGGAGCCGACGATGCGATACTTGTTGCAATAGAAGAGGCACGATCGGGGTGTTCCAGCCCAACAGAGAGAACGACGAGCTTACGCGTGCCACGGGAAATCCTGAACACCGGGAAGAACACGAGGCAAGGGCGCTATTCCGTGGTATGAGGGTTTTCAGGTGGAACAACGACTACGAGAACCCGTGCAAGAAAGAAGATTGCGGAGGAGAAGAAGAGGAAGATGGAGGAGGAGCAGAGAAGCGGGACTATGAACGCCTTCAAGGCCTAGAAGCAAGTCAAGCGGAATTGGCGGTCAAATTCCAGCAGCAGCAGGAGCAGATCGACTCACTTAGCCAGCAAAGGGGTCTCAAAGCAGCTGCAGCAGCTAGCGGATGATCCAGCATTGGATAGCACCGCCCCATCCATGCAGAGAAGCAGCGTGGGTTCCGCCCAGACGACGCAATGCTGGGTAGATACCCGTGGATGAAATCACGGAGAACACTAGCTGCGAGCTACGTCAAAATGAAGAACATATCCATGAAGGTGGCGGACGGAGAAGCTTTTCCATTACCCCAAAGCAACCTACCATTGCATCCCGATTCCAGAGGGCTATGCTCGTGTCATGGTTGACGAGGTGGTGCAGCCATATTCGGGCTAGAGCTTGACATTCACGGAGGTGAGGACGGCGCTTTCGGAGACGCCAACCATCGTATCATCCTATGGAAAAAGGATTGCATCATCTTTGAAGGCCACCGACACGCGTCATCGACTCCTCGTCAAGTCCGCCACCGAGTCAGCAGTCTCCGCTCTCCCGCAAGTCCACCAAGTCCGGAAAAGTGTCAGCCACTCCTCCTCCAAGTCCGGCAAAGTGTCGCCTCCTCCTCCTCCAAGTCCGCCACAGCGTCGACGTCCCTCCTCCTCCAAGTCCGCACAACCTCAGGCCCTCCTCCTCCAAGTCCGGCACATCTTCATGCCACTCCTCCTCGTCCAACTCAGCCCCGTCGGCCGGCGTCTCCGCCGCCAAGCAATCGCAGAAGAGACACCCGCAGCTATGGTGCGTGGCGACACGAAGTCGAGGTAGTATAGGAAGTACAGGCGGAGGCAAGCGATATAAATATGGTCCAAGCCTCACGCCTCTTCCGCAGAGGTCTTATGACAGGTCCGAGGAGGAAATCGCAGCCATATCAAGTCCGAGGTGGAAGCCCATTTTGCACCGAAACCGCCACCGCCGCCAAGGGAGAAAGTGCTGCGGAAGCGGTTGACCACTTCATTCAGATGGCTCAACCACCAGCTCCCAAGCCTGTTGACACAGACTATGAGCGGCACATCGGAAGTTAAATCGAGCACGTCTACGTAAGGAGGCGAGCTCGGGATCGAGCAAACAAGAAGCAGCTGTCAAAAATGCGGAAAACCATTCCCGGCTGGGAGAACAGCGGCGTAATCGATCCCTCGCTTGTTGTGCCAACAACACGTGACAGATCTGTGCGCCCAATATTATTGTGGGCAAACAGTTTATGTTCTGAGGTGGGCAATGTGGTAATAACGGAGGACCATATAATGCAGGCTGAAGTTCTCAAAATCACTGTTGGACAACTCCTCGAGATCGAGCCCATGCCTGTGCTTAGAGAGGATGAAATAAAGCGGAAATATGTCCGGGCCAACCTTTGGTCCATCCAGACAAGGTCAAGAACCTCCCAATGAGAATGTATGAATTGCATCAATGGTACATGCACATTACCAAGATTTCGATCGATTGTCCCTCATGGTGAATGTCAAGGAGGAGCATTACTTCCATGAGAAAGCTGTGTCCGTTGAGTATTCTGAACTGTTTCAGTTATACAATCAACACGCACTCGACAAATCTATAAATCGAGTTGCTATTATGCGTAAGTGATTTCTTTCTGTAATTTAAGTCTCAAGCTAGCTGTCTTGATCCTTTTGATCAATCATTACCTGTAATTATCCTCACTATATTCTTTTGTGTGGTATTATATGCAGGATGAAGATATATGAAATGAGAAAAGGTGGGCGCTTTGGCATCGGGTTCATTGACCCAAACACCGTTAATGAATACACATGGAATCTAAATCCACGTTATCAAAAGGACGAGAGGACTACATGCTAGAGTTCTTGAAGCGCCTCAAATACAATGAAGATATACTACTTCCTTACAACTTCCAAAGTGAGTCACACTGTCTTGTACTACAAATTCTCTTTTTTGCCTACTAGCTAGCTACATGTTTTTGCTTTACATATGCCCGCTTAATTAAGACATGCAAGCGTGTGTGCATGCAGATATCACTTGGGTTTTGTGTATCATTAAAGTTGGCCTTGAACAGTTGAAATCTGGACTCACTACTCAAGAAAAAACTGACTATAACATCTTGTTTGGGATAGTCAACAGGTAATTTCAATCATTATTAACTATATATCTCGGCCTATTTAGTTCGTCATTTTCATGATATGCACTATTTAATAACCCTTTATTCATTTTCTTTGTCGGTGGGCAGGGCTTGGGCAAGGTTCATCAGCGTGACCCTGGAGAATGGAAACAAAAGCTTAAATGGTTTCGACCCAAGGTAAGTAATTAAGTAGTACTAGCTAGCTAGCTAGCTGCCATCTCTTTAATTATCATGCTTGATTAATTATTATCTGATCAAATTCCATTCTCGTAAAGGCCACGAAGCGGTAGCAGGGTCTGATCTGTGTGCATTCTGCGTTTGCGAGAACATTCGCATGATGGCGTCCGAAAGGAGCAGATCTCAAAGACAGGAATGGGTACTCTTGTCAAAACACTATTCACAATTTTACACCATTATCGATATCTAGTCACACAACTAATACACATGCATATTGATCTCCTTCTTAACAGTTCACAGAGGTGCGGAGAAGCTCCTAGAAAGCGGGAGCGAGAAGCACTTCAAGAGGAAATAGCGGGATTTTTGCTCGATGAAGTCATAAATCGAAGGAGAATACTATTACCGCTACGCCCCCATCGTGCTCAAGGCACCAATTAGGCTAATGCCACTGGCTCCAAGGCAACATGCATATGTAGGAGAAATTGTATATAGCTATACATGTGTGTATGTGTGAATTAATTAATATGATGGTTTGTGAGACATTGATGATATATATATATATATATATATATATATATATATATATATATATATATATATATATATATATATATATATATATATATATATATATGCATAACGTGTACAATGTGTAGTATTGTAAAATACCAGCAAGCGAAAAAGAATTAAATTGATAACACAAATTTAATTGAAAATAAAAATAAAACAAAACCCACAAACATTTAGTACGGTTGGTGTTACCAACCGGTACTAAAACTCCTGCCCCGGAGCTGGCTCGTGCCACGTGGTTGGCCTTTAGCACCGGTTCGTGCTGAACCGGTACTAAAGGGGGGCTTTAGTGACCACACTTTAGTGCCGGTTGTGGAACCGGCACTAAAGGGCCTTACGAACCGATGCTATTGCCCGGTTCTGCACTAGTGTAGGCTAGCTTTTAGGGTTTAGCCTCTCTGATCTCGTGGTAGATCTACTCTTGTACTACCCATATCATCAATATTAATCAAGCAGGAGTAGGGTTTTACCTCAATCGAGAGGGCCCGAACCTGGGTAAAAACATCGTGTCCCTTGTCTCTTGTTACCATCCGCCTAGACACACAGTTCGGGACCCCCTACCCGAGATCCGCCGGTTTTGACACCGACAGTCGTGGATCGCCGAGCGATCGGGGGTCGAGTGTCGAGGATCGCCGAGGGGTCGACAGGTTGCCTTGTGTCAAAGTATTGAAGAAATCCATGGCTTCATCATTAGCCGGAAGTAATCGGGGCATGATGGTACAAAGCTCTCCAAAGTTATTCTAGAACGGAGTCCTGGATAGGATAATTCGTCTTTTTGTATGAATTTTAGCAAAGTCCTTCCAAATAGCGATATTTGGAAGGCCTTTGCTGAAATTCGTACAACAAGACGAATATCCTATCCGGGACTCCGTTCCAGAACAACTTTGGAGAACTTCGTACCACCATGCTGCTGTTACTTTCGCCTAATGATGAAGACATGGTTTTGTTGAATCCTTTGACAATAGACAATTTTCTGCACATCCAGAATGGCGCCATTTTGTTAAATCCTTTGTCGGTCCGGACGTCGGACAACTGCCGAGGCCACCCAAATTTACCAAGTTAAAAGAGCGTTGTCGTCGAGGCCACCCCGAACCCTATAAGCGTTGTCGAGGCCACCCTAAACCCTAGAGAAGCGTCGAGGCCACTAATATGATTCCTTGTTGTGATTAGCTAGCTAGGTCTACGTTTGCCACTAATATATCCACCTGCTGTCATGTTTGTATAATAATTGCCATGTTGTAATATTTGCAGAAACAATGGAGCACGGACGAGACGAGGAAGCAGAACAGGTGTTGGGGGACATAATCGCAGCCGGAGCTGATGTCTTGTCGTATCTCAACGACAGCGATGGTCTAGAAGGACAGGGTGAAGAAGTAGGCTACGGTGATCGAACAATAGAGGAGGAGGGACATGATTATGATGGCTCCGGTGACCGAATGCCGGTGGAAGAAGGACACTGTGACGACGGCTCCGGTGACCGAACGGAGTCCGGCCAGGTATATATATTAATTAAGCATGTGCTAACTATAGCTAATTGATGCATTAATTGTTTTGTTATGTACACATATTAACTCTCTTCTTTCTTCTTTTCTAGCCCTCCGGATCGAGCCAAACTTCGGTAACGAGACGAGGCCCAAAGAAAAGGTTGCGCCAGGATGAAAGGTTCACGATCACAGCAATCGTGCGCGATGGCCAACCGATTGAACCCATCCGGACCAGGGACGCATTTTCTGCTCAGTGCGGGATTCTTGTTAGGGACATCATCCCGATCAGCATCCACCAATGGTACAAGCCTAAGAAGGAAGACCCTCAGGTGTCTTATGTCAACGATAGGCAGAAAGATGTTCTTCGGACCGAGCTGAAGGCAAATTTTACCCTACCACCAGAGGTGGATCCGGAAAAGCAGTTATAGAGCCATTGGTCAAGGCTGATGCTCTTAAGAAGATGGCGGATCTATTCAGGAGGTGGAAGAATGAGCTGAAAACAAAGTTTGTAGACAAAGACAAGACTCCATAATTCACCGGCCGGTTTGAGAAGATGAGAGATCACTGGGACGCATTTGTGGCCCACAAGACATCGGACAAGAGTAAGAAGATGTCAACGACAAACAAGAAAAATACTGCGAAGAAGGAGCATCACCATCGCACGGGTTCAGGTGGCTACCTCAAAGCCCGGCCGTTGTGGGCGAAGGCTGAGAATGACCTGCTTGATAAAGGGGTCGAACCAGAGACATTGAACTGGCTCGACCATTCAAGGACTTGGTTCTTCGGGGTTGGGGGAACCTTGGAGCCTGAAACAGGTAAGTGCGTTTGGACGAACGAGCAACTGCGAATACCCGTCACGATTGCTTCAGGAGTATATCGCGCAGCGCAGGAAGGGACGTTTGTTCCCGACGGAGAGAACGACGAGCTCATAATGGCCCTCGGGAATGCTAAGCATCCTGGACGGACATGAGGCACGCTAGGCTCCGTTTCGTGGAAGGCTGGGTTTCCCGACGTAGGCGGTTACAAATGCCAGGAGAGGAAGAAGAAAGTGGAGCAGACCCTACTGTAGGTGCTGCACGCAAGGGTACAAGCGCTAGAGGAACGAGACGCAGTTCGCAGCAAGCGACCTACCGAAGCTACCCTCGAAGCTACCCCGCCATCTTAGTGGAGAAGCAGCGTGGCTTCCACCGATCTACTTCAGGAGCCTGTCTTCACGCCTCCTGCTAGCTACCCCATGGATCCTATCATGGAGTCTCAACATTGCAACATGGCAGCATTTCAAAGTCAAGGCGGATGTCGGCTCTGTTGCAGCTCCTGAACACGGCGCGACTTTTCACTGCCGCCCGATTCCAGAAGGATGTGCTAGGGTGATGGTGGATGAATAATGGAGGGATTTGAGGAGCTCGAGCTTGACCACCCTACCGGTGAAGGGGAGACTCGGCTAGGTTCTGCACTGAAGACTCCATGCCTATGGCGGAAGGAGCTCATCAACCTTCCTAACTGGATGCCTCCGCTGATACATCTCCAACGTATCTATAATTTATGAAGTATTCATGCTATTATATTATCCATCTTAGATGTTTTATATGCATTTATATGATATTTTATATGATTTTTGGGACTAACCTATTAACCTAGAGCCCAGTGCCAGTTTCTGTTTTTTCCTTGTTTTTGAGTATCACAGAAAAGGAATACCAAACGGAGTCCAATTGACATGCCAATTTTTGATGATTTTTTATGGACCAAAAGAAGCCCCCGGAGTAAAAGAGTTGGGCCAGAAGAGTCCCGGGCTGTCCACGAGGGTGGGGGCGCGCCCACCCCCTGGGCATGGGCCCCTATCTCGTGGATGACTCGGAGACCCCCCTGACGTGAGACCTAAGCCAAAAATTCCTATAAATACAGAAACCTCCAGAAAATAACCTAGATTGGAAGTTCCACCGTCGCAAGCCTCTGTAGCCACGAGAAATCAATCTAGGCCCTCTCTGGAACCCTGCCGGAGGGGGCCATCATCACCGGAGGCCATGGGGAAGGATCCCAGAGGGGCCATCATCGCCATGAAGGCCAAGATCCAGAGGGCGAACCTCTCCCCATCCAGGGGGGGAGGCCATGGAGGAGGAAGCACAAGGGGGAGAACCTCTCCTCCTCTCTCTCGGTGGCACCGAAGTGCCATTGGGAGGGGAATCATTGCCGTGGTGATTGTCTTCATCAACATCACCATCCTCATCTCTTTTACGCGGTCCACTCTCCCACACCTCGCTGTAATCCCTACTTGAACATGGTGCTTTATGCCACATATTATGATCCAATGATGTGTTTCCATCCTATGATGTTTTCAGTAGATATCCTTTGTCTTTGGGTTGATTGATGATCTAGATTGGTATGAGTTGTATGTTTTATTTTGCTGCTTTCCTATTGTGCCCTCCGTGTCGCGCAAGCGTGAGAGATTCCCGTTGTAGGGTGTTGCAATACGTTCATGATTCGCTTATAGTGGGTTGCTTGAGTTACGGAAGCATAAACCCGAGTAAGGGGGTTGTTGCGAATGGGATAAAGGGGACTTGATGCTTTAATGCTATGGTTGGGTTTTACCTTAATGATCTTTAATAGTTGCGGATGCTTGCTAGAGTTCCAATAATAAGTGCATATGATCCAAGAAGAGAAAGTATGTTATCTTATGCCTCTCCCTCATATGAAATTGCAATAGTGATTACCGATCTTGTTAACGATTGCCTAGGATAGTTCCGCACACCGACCCATCATTATTCCACACTCGCTATTTATAATATTTAGTAATGTATTCTAACTTTATGATAACAGCACATACTTTTATATTTTAGCTCTCCGATACCATGCAAAGTTACCCTCTTCATGCCCACAACGTAGTTTTATTTCTCGTTTCTAGTTGGAAGCAAACGTTTGGTGTACGTAGAGTCATATCAGTGGCAGATAGGACTTGAGAGAATATCGATCTTACCTTTAGCTCCTTGTGGGTTCGACACTCCATACTTATCACTTCCACCTTTGGGAATTGCTACGATGATTCCCTGCACTTAGGGATTATCAAGCTCTTTTCTGGCGCCGTTCACAGGGAGCAATAGCATGGGGTTAATATTCTCGTGTGTGCTTGTTTGCTTCCTTCACTAAGTAGATTTTGTTTTTCCTTTTTGTTTCTGTTTAATTGTGGGTAAAACATACAAAAAAATTTAAAGAATGAAAATACAAAAAAATCACTTGCCTCTCATGCCTAAAAAGTTTTTTCAATAAGAGAAGTGATTGGAAGGTTATGCCTTGGAGAAGTGAGGGTCGACCTTGAACACTTGTGTTCATGCTCATGGAAACAATGTAAAAATTTGCATGGAAGATTCTCTGAAAATAATAATCCCCTTGTATATATCCATTGTATTATAAAAATAATGTGCCGAGCTTTGGTTTTAGGATGATTAGATTGCTTGTTTACTATGTGCAGTACAAAAACAGAAACTTTGGCTGTAGCGCGTGAATTTACATTTTTTACTGGAAGTCAAATGGTCTGAAACTTTTTGCACATTACTTATGTACAATTTGTTTAAATATTCATATTTTTTTAGAATTTTTGGAGTTACAGAAGTATACTAAACTTCCATATTACTACCGACTGTCTTGTTTTTGACAGATTCTGGTTTCTATGTGTTGATCGCTTGTTTTGATGAATCTATGGGTAGTATCGGGGGGTATGGACCATGGTGAAGTTGAAATACAGTAGATATAGTTCTAATATGAATTTGGAATAAGTTTGCAACAGTACCTAAAGGTAGTGATTTGCTTTATTATACTAACGGATCTCACAAAGTTTTTGTTAAAGTTTTGTGTGGATGAAGTGTTCGAAGATCTAGGAGCTATCAATATGAGAAGAATAAAGAGAGGCAAGAGTTCAAGCTTGGGGATGCCCATGGCACCCCAAGTAAATATTCCAAGGATATTCAAGAATCTAAGCTTGGGGATGCCCCGGTTGGCATCCCATCTTTCTTCTTCAACAATTATCGGTATACCTCGGTTTTTTGTTTTGTTCACATGATTTGTGACCTTTGTGTTTTTATTTTTCTTTAAGAACCATGCTAGTATGAGATGTCCCTTAATCAATTTATAGAATGATTCATGTGCTTCACTTATATCTTTTTAGTATGACCTTATAGAATGCTCTTTGTGCTTCACTTAAATCTTTTGAGTATGGTTTTATAGAATGCTTCGTGTGCTTCACTTTTATATTTTGAGCTTGGATATTGGTTAGACTATATTAATTGTAGAATGCTCCATGAACTTCACTCATATATTTTGGAGTATGAATAATACTATCTAAAGCAGGTTTGGAAGAGTGTCAACTTTAGGAATTAGTGACCCCACTATTCCGAATGAGAAGAATTTTGCTTATGCGGATAGTAGAAAATTCTCTATGCTTGTAGATCATGAAAAGAATGCTTTATGTGATGGTTATATTGTTGAATTCATTCATTATGCTACTGAAAATTATTATGAGGGAGGAATATATGCTTGTAGGAGTTGCAATAATATCAAGTTTCCTCTCTATGTGCTTAAAGTTTTGAAGTTATACTTGTTTTGCCTTCCTATGCTAGTTGATTCTTGTTCCTATAATTATGTGCTCACAAAATCCCTAGGCATAGGAAGTGGGTTTGATTTAAATGTGCTATTCATATTCTTCATGATGATCTCTTTATGTTTCAATTCTTTTCTTTTATGTGAGCATCATTGAAATCATAATGCCTAGCTAAAAGGCACTAAAGAAAAGCGCTTGTTGGGAGACAACCCAATATTTACCCTTACTGTTTTTGTGTGTTTACATGATTAAGCTACTGTAGTAATCATGTTTTATAGATTTTGTTTCAATAAAGTGCCAAGTAAGACCTTTGGGAAGACCTGGGGTGACAGTTAATGTGACCTTGCTGTAAAAAACAGAAACTTTGCGCTCATGAGATTAGCTGCCATTTTGAGTTGATTCTTTTTGTAGAAGATTAATAGACGAATTACTCAAGTCCACCAATTTATTTCATAATTTTTGGAGTAGCATAAGTATGGTTTCTGTTCAGATCATTACAGAATGTTCTGTTTCTGACAGATTCTGTTTTCATTGCATAGTTTGCTTGTTTTCTAGTTTCTATGGATTATATTTCTCAGTATAAATTATAGAAATGATATGGTACAGTAGGCATTGTGTGAGAACAATTATGAACCTTGTCTTTGACAGTACCAAAGTGAATGGTTTACTCTTTATCGTACTAACCTATCTCACGAAGTTTCGTTAAGTTTTGTATGATTGAAGTTTTCAAGCTTTGGGTGAGATATCGATATGAGGAGAATAAGGAGCGGAAAGACCCTAAGCTTGGGGATGCCCAAGGCACCCCAAGGTAATATTCAGGGAAGACTCAAGCGCCTAAGCTTGGGGATGCCCCGGAAGGCATCCCCTCTTTCGTGTTCAAAACTATTGGTATACCTTACTCGGAGCTATATTTTTATTCGTCACATGATATGTGTTTTGCTTGGAGCGTAGTTTCAATTCTACTTGCTGTTTGAATAAAATCATTGGATCTGAAATCTTGAATGAAAAAGAATCCTCCCATGGCTAGTTAATTATTTGACTACTCAGTGTTCTTCACTTATATCTTTTGGAGTAGTTTGTCATTTACTCATGTGCTTCACGTATATCCTGTGAGTAAATGGTTGAATGAATTGAATATCATAAATCTGAATTTATATATGTTTCATATGCATATACCATGGGGACTAATGACTTCACACAAAATAAGTATAGGTAGTAAACTTATTTGAAAGTTAGCAAAGGCGGAATTGGTCACTTGAACAATTCATGAAAGAATATTGAAGGAAGAGAGATTTCACATATAAATATACTATCTTGGACATCTTTTGTAATTGTGAGCACTCATTAAAATATGACATGCTAAAAGGTTGATGTTGGGCAAGGAAGTCAACATAATGGGTTATGTTTTCTTATATCCGAAATAAAGTATATTGTCATGGATCATCCAACATGCTGAGCTTGCCTTTCCCCTCATGCTAGCCAAATTCTTTGCACCAAGTAGAGATACTACTTGTGCTTCCGAATATCCTTAAGCCCGGTTTTGCCATGAGAGTCCACCATATCTACCTATGGATTGAGTAAGATCCTTCAAGTAAGTTGTCATTGTTGTATGCAATAAAAAAATTGCTCTCTAAATATGTATGATCTATTAGTGTGGAGAAAATAAGCTTTATACGATCTTGTGATATGGAAGCAATAAAAGCGATGGACTGCATAATAAAGGTCCCTATCACAAGTGGCAATATAAAGTGACGTTCTTTCGCACTAAGATTTTGTGCATCCAACATTAAAAGCACATGACAACCTCTGCTTCCCTCTGCGAAGGGCCTATATTTTATTTTTGTCTTATACCTTATACAAGATTCATGCTGATCTTCACCTTTCCTTTTTACATTTTATCCTTTGGCAAGCACATTGTGTTGTAAAGATCCTGATATATATATCCAATTGGATGTAAGTTATCATGAACTATTATTGTTGACATTACCCTTGAGGTAAAAGGTTGGGAGGCAAAACTCTATGCCCCTATCTTTCTCTCTGTCCGATTAAAGCTTTGAACACACAAATATCACGTGAGTGTTAGCAATTGTGAAAGATTAAATGATAGTTGAGTATGTGGAGTTTGCTAAATCAAACCTCTCTTACATAGACCCTTCCCAAACATAAGATGAATTTCAATTGTTTGATGACTAAGAGCACTGTTTGTTAGTTTTCAAGAAAGTTTGTGATCTATACTTTAACATGTGAATAGCTTGTTACTTGATCATGAAAAGTTTTATGAGATGAGCTACTGTTATGACATTAATGATGCTAGAAAAGGTGATTGAAATTATCATTGATCAAACTTGTTCACCTGCTAGCATTCACACTTCATGAATTATTTCTTTTATCATTTACCTACTTGAGGACGAGCAGGAATTAAGCTTGGGGATGCTGATATGTCTCCAACGTATCTATAATTTATGAAGTATTCATGCTATTATATTATTCATCTTAGATGTTTTATATGCATTTATATGATATTTTAAATGATTTTTGGGACTAACCTATTAACCTAGAGCCCAGTGCCAGTTTATGTTTTTTTCCTTGTTTTTGAGTATCGCAGAAAAGGAATACCAAACGGAGTCCAATTGACGTGCCAATTTTTGATGATTTTTTATGGACCAAAAGAAGCCCTCGGAGTAAAAGAGTTGGCGAGAAGAGTCCCGGGCTGTCCACGAGGGTGGGGGGCGCGCCCACCCCTTGGGCGTGGGCCCCTATCTCGTGGACGACTCGGAGACCCCCCTGACGTGAGACCTACGCCAAAAATTTCTATAAATACAGAAACCTCCAGAAAATAACCTAGATCAGATGTTCCACCGCCGCAAGCCTCTGTAGCCACGAGAAATCAATCTAGGCCCTCTCTGGCACCCTGCCGGAGGGGGCCATCATCACCGGAGGCCATGGGGAAGGCTCCCGGAGGGGCCATCATCGCCATGAAGGCCAAGATCCAGAGGGCGAACCTCTCCCCATCTAGGGGGAGGCCATGGAGGAGGAAGCACATGGGGGAGAACCTCTCCTCCTCTCTCTCGGTGGCGCCGAAGTGCCATCGGGAGGGGAACCATTGCCGCGGTGATCGTCTTCATCAACATCACCATCATCATCACCATCCTCATCTCTTTTACGCGGTCCACTCTCCCGCACCCCGCTGTAATCCCTACTTGAACATGGTGCTTTATGACACATATAATGATCCAATGATGTGTTGCCATCCTATGATGTTTCGAGTAGATATCCTTTGTCTTTGTGTTGATTGATGATCTAGATTGGTACGAGTTGTATGTTTTATTTTGGTGCTGTCCTATTGTGCCCTCCGTGTCGCGCAAGCGTGAGAGATTCCCGTTGTAGGGTGTTGCAATACGTTCATGATTCGCTTATAGTGGGTTGCTTGAGTGACAGAAGTATAAACCCGAGTAAGGGGGTTGTTGCGTATGGCATAAAGGGGACTTGATGCTTTAATGCTATGGTTGGGTTTTACCTTAATGATCTTTAGTAGTTGCGGATGCTTGCTAGAGTTCCAATCATAAGTGCATATGATCCAAGAAGAGAAAGTATGTTAGCTTATGCCTCTCCCTCATATGAAATTGCAATAGTGATTACCGATCTTGTTAACGATTGCCTAGGATAATTTCGCACACCGACCCATCATTATTCCACATTCGCTATTTATAATATTTAGTAATATATTCTAACTTTATGATAACAACACCTACTTTTATATTTTAGCTCTCCGATACCATGCAAAGTTACCCTCTTCATGCCCACAATGTAGTTTTATTTCTCGTTTCTAGTTGGAAGCAAACGTTTGGTGTACGTAGAGTCGTATCAGTGGCAGATAGGACTTGAGAGAATATCGATCTTACCTTCAGCTCCTTGTGGGTTCGACACTCCATACTTATCACTTCCACCTTTGGGAATTGCTACGATGATTCCTTGCACTTGGGGATTATCATCCGCCTCCTCCTCCTCCTTCTCCGGCGAGTCAAGGCACTCCGCCTCCTCCTCCGTCGAGTGATCAGGGCACTCCGCCTGCTTCTCCGGCTGCTCAGGCGCATGGCGGCACTCCGCCTCCTTCTCCCCCGCGCCGGCGCGTCCGAGCAGCCCGCCTCCTCCTCCGCCTCGTCAGCAAGGGCAGAAGAGAGCCGCCGCTGCCGGCTGCTCCGGCGCGTAGTAGCACCCCGCCTCCTTCTCCGCCTCGTAACCAATGAAAGAAGACAGCCGCAACCGCTCGGCCTGCTCCGGCGTCTAGAAGTTCACCCAGAGGCAGGAGGCAATACAGATTCAGTCCATCTCTCAAGCCTCTAGAGAAGTTACCATACGAGATGACCGAACAGGAAAACGCGGAGATCTGTCAAGCCCAAGTGAATGACTTCTTTGAAACGGTGAAAGCTAAGAAATATCCACCTCTAGAGGAGAAGATAGATCCGGTGAAAGCAAAGCACACTATCAATGCCCTGAAGAAACCACCACCGTCTCTGCCGCAAACCAAGTATGACCCTATTATTGAAAGGTCATATATCGAAGCGGAGCGGTCGGGAACTACTTGCAGTGATCGAAAGTTAGCAGAACGAAGAAGTGGGAAAAAATTCCCCAGCTCGGCGAACATGCGAACCAATCGTGCCCCCCGCTCAAGGTGTCTAGCGATATCGTCGCTAATCATTCAGGGATATTGCCCGGTACCAATCCTGCAGATTACATGCACGACGACGATACACATTTTGATATAATGGAGGTGGACGAATTCAGATACCAGTACGGGAAGCCTCTCGTCAAAGATGAAATTACTCTAACAACGATGATGCGAAGATTCCATATTGGTACATGAAAACCTGTAGAGAGTCTGGGGGGAAGGATACTTTGACGCTGAGAGTTAAAGAGGAGCATGACCTCGTTGGAATTGATCTGTTGTCTGTTCCATTTGAGGAGTTCTTCCAGTTTTTCAATCAAAAGGCCCTCAATAAATTAACGGTCACTTGCTACTGTCTATATGCACTACTTCTGTCATTAAGTCTCTATATATAGCTCAGCTCTTTCATTGAATGTATATATAATTATCCTCACTATATTATGCAGATTGAAGATCGCCGAATGCAAGAAAAGACAAATCAGTGATATTGGGTTCATTAAGACAAATCTCATAGATGAATTTACGGTTAAATTTCATGCCAAAGAAACCAATGCCAACTTGCTACGATCATTGGTAATAAATCGAAACAAAGATATAATACTCTTTCCTTACAACTTCAAGTGAGTGTTACTGTCTTGTGCATATTCGGTTTCCCTTATTAGTCGAGGTTATAGTAATGTAATTGATGAGTTATGCATGCGTGCGCAGGTTCCACTATATTCTCCTAGAGATTAAGCTTGATCAGGGACTAGTAACCGTCTTAGACTCGAGACGAAAAGATCCCCAGGAGTATGCAGACATGACTGAAATGCTCGAGAAGTAAGTTAAATTGATCATTATCGCACCATATCGGCAACTTTGTTCATTTCCTGATATCAAGTAATTGTTTTCTTTGCCTGGTGATGTCTACTACACAACCTTCTTGTAGACGTTGTTGGGCCTCCAAGTGCAGAGGTTTGTAGGACAGTAGCAAATTTCCCTCAAGTGGATGACCTAAGGTTTATCAATCCGCAGGAGGCGTATGATGAAGATGGTTTCTCTCAAGCAACCCTGCAACCAAATAACAAAGAGTCTCTTGTGTCCCCAACACGTCCAATACAATGGTAAATTGTATGGGTGCACTAGTTCGGCGAAGAGATGGTGATACAAGTGCAATATGGATGGTAGATATAGGTTTTTGTAATCTGAAATTATAAAAACAGCAATGTAACTAATGATAAAAGTGAGCACAAACGGTATTGCAATGCTAGGAAACAAGGCCTAGGGTTCATACTTTCACTAGTGCAAGTTCTCTCAACAATAATAACATAATTGGATCATATAACTATCCCTCAACATGCAACAAAGAGTCACTCCAAAGTCACTAATAGCGGAGAACAAACGAAGAGATTATTGTAGGGTATGAAACCACCTCAAAGTTATTCTTTCTGATCGATCTATTCAAGAGTCCGTAGTGAAAAAAACACAAAGCTATTCTTTCCGTTCGATCTATCATAAAGTTCATACTAGAATAACACCTTAAGACACAAATCAACCAAAACCCTAATGTCACCTAGATACTCCAATGTCACCTCAAGTATCCGTGGGTATGATTATACGATATGCATCACACAATCTCAGATTCATCTATTCAACCAACACAAATAACTTCAAAGAGTGCCCCAAAGTTTCTACCGGAGAGTCAAGACGAAAACGTGTGCCAACCCCTATGCATAAGTTCACAAACGGAACCCGCAAGTTGATCACCAAAACATACATCAAGTAGATCACGTGATATCCCATTGTCACCACAGATACGCACATGCAAGACATACATAAAGTGTTCTCAAATCCTTAAAGACTCTATCTGATAAGATAACGTCAAAGGGAAAACTCAATCCATTACAAGAGAGTAGAGGGGGATAAACATCATAAGATCCAACTATAATAGCAAAGCTCGCGATACATCAAGATCGTGCCACCTCAAGAACACGAGAGAGAGAGAGAGAGAGAGAGAGAGAGAGAGAGAGAGATCAAACACATAGCTACTGGTACATACCCTCAGCCCCGAGGGTGAACTACTCCCTCCTCGTCATGAAGATCGCCGGGATGATGAAAATGGCCACCGGTGAGGGATCCCCCCTCCGGCAGGGTGCCGGAACAGGGTCCCGATTAGTTTTTGATGGCTACAGAGGCTTGCGGTGGCGGAACTCCCGATCTATTCTGCTCCCCGATGTTTTTAGGGTATATGGATATATATAGGCGAAAGAAGTCGGTCAAGGGAGCCACGAGGGGCCCACGAGGGTGGGGGGCGCGCCCAGGGGGGTAGGGTGCGCCTCCCTGCCCCGTGGCTTCCTCGAAGCTTCCGTGACGTCTACTCCAAGTCTCCTGGATTGCTTCCGTTCCAAAAATAACTCTCCCGAAGGTTTCATTCCGTTTGGACTCCGTTTGATATTCCTTTTCTTCGAAACACTGAAATAGGCAAGAAAACAACAATTTGGGCGGGGCCTCCGGTTAATAGGTTAGTCCCAAAAATAATATAAAATTGTTTAATAAAGCCCATTAAACATCCAAAAAAGAATATATAATAGCATGAATACTTCATAAATTATAGATACGTTGGAGACGTATCATCTGGCAGGGTTTGGAAAAAGTTCACCGCGCTCCGGGACTGCCAGGGGAACTGTGATTTAAACACCCGAAAGTAAGTACTACTAGCTAGTTCCGCGCATCTCCCAGTGATTCTAGCGCTAGTTTCATCAATACCATTTAGCATGCTTGCTTATCAGTTTGATTGAACTCTATTTCTTGTAAAGTGGTTGTGGTAGGAACCCAGGAATAATTACTGTGGATACTACGTTTGCGAGTCCATCCGCCACACGACCTGTGAGCGGGGCTACTCTAAAAAACAAAAAATATGAAGTGCATAAGCAATAATATTCACAATTTTATTTTATTACCATCATTTGTGTTGAGTTTCATTCATTCATATATATGTATTGACCTCCTTCTTCAAATTAGAGGTTTCAGATGCGGGATGAACTCCTAGCACAAGATTGCATGCGAGCAATTCAAGAGGAATTGGCGGTATTCTTTCTTGACCACATCATCAATAAAGACGGAGAATACCATGTGGAACTTGAGTTCATATATAATTAGGGGATTATATTGTAAGAGATCTTATATTGTATATATGTAGCCAGTAGCGTCGGATAGATATACGAAAACTTGTTGTTCGACCAATCTCTCGGAGAAGGAGAGGCCGATCACTTCTCTCTGTATATGTTCATGACGATCTTCTGTACTTAATGGTTTCCTTCATTTGCTTACTAGCTAGCGTGTCGAGTCCTCTCTATACGTATAGTACGTAGCGTCGACCAAGCACGGAGATAAGAGAGGACACTTCTCTCTATTAGCTAGCTAACACAATATATGAAACCCCTAAATTAACCATACAAAACCCCCAAACCCCCCCCCCCTTTCAAAAAAACCCCAGCCCCTGAACTGCTGACGCGTGGATGCCTTTTAGTCCCGGTTGGTGCTATCAACCGGGACAAAAGGCCCTCCTGCCTGGGCAAGCCGCAGCGGCCACGTGGAGCCCCATCTGTCCCGGTTCGTATAAGAACCGGGACTAAAGGTACTGGGCTTTATTACCGACCCTTTAGTCCCGGTTCAGGAACCGGGACAAATGGGCCTTTTTCTACTAGTGTCACCAACTCCAGGATGATCTTCTTGAGCACTTGTGGGCATTTCACAACACTTGGTTGTTGTGCTTTTATCATGGTTTTTTTTATTGTTACTTCCTATACCCTATGTTGTGTTCGAATTGGAATATTGAAGTTTGAAATGTTGTTGGTATATATGAGCACTAGAAATATCATCTATTGAATTATTACATTGTGCAAATATAGTTGAAATAGAGTTTGTATGCAAAGGATGAAGGAAGTAGCAAATGAAATTATAGGGAGTTAAGTTATGAAGCAGGGCTAGGTGCTCAAAAGTTAAACTCCTCAAAATTGGCGGTGTTAAGTTCTAGGGGGTTCTCTGAGGAGTTGCACATTACAGGAGAAGGGCTAGAGATGCTATACGGCTATATAATCGGTAGCATTATCGGTATAGCGTGCAGCCAGCGAGACATTTTCTATTTTTTCAACCAGCGAGACAGTTGACAAATGAACTCTCATCAATCAAGTGAACTGGAAGCTCAGTCGTCGCCGAACACTAGATATTTTTTCAAGCTCACTGGCCATGTGGATGCGGTGTCTAGATTAAGGCTAACTACACAGGGGTTACTTCTAGGTTGGTGCGTGGCCTCACATGTGCGCGTGTAGTGGAATGGGGCGATCAAAGCTGGGAGGAATAGCGGCCCGGCCGTGGCTGACCCTCCTGCTCGGCCTCGCCGCCGGCGTACTTCAAGTCCTCGGCCAGCGAACGCCCAGCATCACAGGTGAGCTTAGAATCATCCACGGATGCCTGTTTTCGGTAGCTAGGAATGGATGATTATTCGTCGTTCCGTTCGTCAAATCTATACATGCAATGCAGGTTTCATCAGTATAGACTGCGGGCTGCCGCCGGAGCAGAGCGGCTACGTGGACGCGGCCACCAAGATACCGTACACCTCCGACGCCGGGTTCACGGACGCCGGCACCAACCGCGACGTCTCGGCCGAGCACATGGATCCGCCGCATGTCCAGAACCCACCTCAACGTGCGCAGCTTCACGGACACGGCCCGCGGCTGCTACACCCTGCCGTCCCTCACGCCGGGGTCCAAGTACCTGGTCCGCGCCACGCTCAGGTACGGCAACTACGACGGGCTCAACAAGCTCCCCGCCTTCGACCTCTACCTCGGCGTCAACTTCTGGCGAACCGTGAACATGTCCAAGGTCGACGCGGCGGTGGTCGCCGAGGCCATCGCCGTGATCCCGGACGACTCGGTGCAGGTCTGCCTGGTGAACGTCGGCTCCGGGACGCCATTCATCTCGGCGCTGGCGCTGAGGCCTCTCGAGAACTCGCTGTATCCGCAGGCGAACGCGACGCAGAGGCTGGTCCTGATCGACCGGCGCAGACTGGGTGACACGGGCGTGTTGCCTGTCAGGTACCCGGATGATCCATACGACCGGGCTTGGGTGCCATGGAGCGACCCGGAGGTGTGGACGGACATCTCAACGACGGAGAAGGTCCGGGAGACTATCGGCAACCTCCGCTTCCATGTGTCGTACGCCGTGGGAAAATATTCTGTAGAGCTTGATGCAGACCGCCATCACCGTGCGCAACGACTCCAGGAACAAGGCCATCGACTTCTCGTGGCACGTCGAGCCAAACCACGCCTACCCACTTCCTGGGTACGTAGCTGCATATCACTTGTCCCACTTCACAACATCGAGATCGAAATATTGTTTTTCCTAATGGGTATTATTGTTTTTAGTTAGCTACTAGTACATTTACACCAAGAACCTAATCAATCTTCTATATTTAGCAGGATCCCCACTTACTTACTTAGTGCTCATGCAAATATGCACCATTGTCACATCATCCCAATTATATAGTAGTTGCCAACAACTCAACAAAAATTTCATGGAAACCACGTTTAGAAGTTTCAAAAAAATCTTAAAAGAAATACGGGATGTTAAGAGGGCGAGGTTTTATTGCCCTGAGAAATTCCAAGTTGAAACACAAGATGTGAGCTATGAAATAAACCAAATTCATCAATGAATAGTGATGTTGCTGTTCGGCACTATTCAATGCTAATTTTGTTATTTTCATAGCTCATATCCTGTAATTTGAACTTGGAATTTTGCATATCAATACAACACCAACCTCTTAACATCATTAAATAAAGTTCTTTTTAAACTTCAAAACATATTTTTCATGTGGTTTGGTTTTCATGTGATATTCTCGTTATTATAAAATCTTACGTAAGGAGGCCGTAGGTTCACATAGGTGTAGTTCCCTTTTGCCCACACTACTATGGGAATTTTTTTCAAATTCCTTATGAAGTGGTTACTGAGGGCACATATGATGAATTAGATAATTTGTATTTAGGAGTGTCACAGCTGTTTGATCGACCATGAGACCTGTAATATGACTCGTGATCTTGCAATGAATCTCTTGACTTAAAAAAGAGTCTCATTTCTTGATACATAACATTGTACAACCTCCGTCCCAAATTACTTGTCTTAGATTTGTCTACATATTTTAATTTGGGACGACGGGGTACAAGGTCAACTCTAGTCGCTTGGTCTTGAAGAATATGGTAAGGTACTTTTGGAACATCAATGGGCATATTAATTAGAGAAAAGTATACTTTTCGTCCTTCAACTCTTGTTGAAGTCTAGATTTGGTCCCTCAACTTTGAAACCGGACAACTTACATCCCCAACTACCAAAACCGGACAAGGTTCATCCCTACTCTCGGTTTTGGCCGGTTTTGGTGCTGGCTCACCCGTCTTTTGACCGGTGCTGACTCAAATTCACGTAATTTTTTCATATCCATGAAAATTTTGAAATTCACATACTCTTTTAAAATCCATATAGTTATTTCAAGGTCGCGTAATTTTTCAAAAAGTAAACATACTTTCTTCAAATCTGTGAACTATTTAGATATTTGCGTACTTTTTTAAAATCCATGATTTTTTAAATTTACATATTTTTTCAAATCCGCATATGTTTTCCATGTTCATGTAATTTTATCAAATCCGAGTATTTTTTTCAAATCCATGAACTATTTTTGAAAATCGCGTACTTGTTTCAAATCCGCATAATTTTTAAAGTTCACTTATTTTTATCAAATCCGTGTTCATTTCCCAATCCATGGACTTTATTTTAAATTCACGTACTTGTTTCAAGTTGAGATAATTTTTTCAAATCAATTTTTTTTCTCACTTGCGTAAAAAATCCAAATGCGCATACCTTTTTCAAGCCCGCATAAATTTCTCAAACTCATGAATCCTTTCCAAAAAATATACGTGAATATGAAAATTACATGAATTTTTAAAAAGTATGTGGATTTAAAAAAAGTAGGTGAACTTGGAAAAAGTACGCGGATTTGAAAAAAGTACACTAATTTTTAAAAAGTTCACGTCTTTGATAAAAGTAGCCGAATTTGAAAACATTAGGTGGACTTGGAAAAAGTATGCGAATTCGAGTCGTCACGGTTAAAACCGGGGTGGCACAGCACCAAAACCGGTCAAAACTATGACCAGGGATGAATCTTGCCCGGTTTCGGTAGTTAAGGGTGCAAGTTGTCCGATTTTGAAGTTGAGGGACCAAATCTAGACTCCACCAAAAATTGAGGGACGAAGAGTATACTTTTCTCTATTAATTAGATTAATATTGTTAAATTTAAGTAAGAAAACATAACAAATAGCATGACACTATAACATCTGGGCTAAAGAACATTGTAACTGTGCATATCAAAGTTTCTTAACATCTACGAGGAAGGACTGAATGCCTGTCACACAATCGTTTACTTTATGTGGCTTACAACTTTTACTTCCTATAAATATCCGCTGCAACATGCGGGTTATCATCTATAGTACTACCAATATAGGAGTGTACTTAATTAGCTTAACCCTTTAACCTACCGCAGGTGCATTGGTATCTTGTACGTCGCGGAGCTGCAGATCCTGGCTAGTAATGATGTGCGCGAGTTCAACATCATTGCCAACGGCAAGAAGAACAAGCTCCCGTACACGCTCGAGTACCTCGT
This sequence comes from Aegilops longissima, assembly GCA_021605205.1. Lineage (NCBI taxonomy): Eukaryota > Viridiplantae > Streptophyta > Magnoliopsida > Poales > Poaceae > Aegilops > Aegilops longissima. The sequence continues at coordinate 584,305,698 of CM038676.1, forward strand.
CGCTGACGCCATATCTAACAGGGAACCACATCATGGCTATAACCAATACAACTACACCATGATCGCCACTGCCAACTCGACACTGCCACCGATCATCAACGCCTTCGAGTTTTTCTCCGTCATCTCGACAGCCAACATTGGAACAGACAGTCAGGACGGTAAACATATGGAAGCTTATTTTCGTACATCAGATCATATTTGGTCTTAGTTTAGTAAGCTTTTCATAAAACAGAGCTTACCTGATCTGATAGTTGTGCTTCCTTGTCTATTGTGTTACTGCTGGGGAAAAGTTTCTGCCATCAATGCCATTAAGGCTAAGTACCATGTGAAGAAGAATTGGATGGGTGATCCATGCGCCCCGAAGAATTTCGCGTGGGACGGGTTGACCTGCAGCTATGCTATTTCTGGGCGTCCAAGAATTACAAGCATGTAAGTTCAAATTTAATTTGCCCTTTTGGAAAAAAATTACAGCTATGCTTTGAAGAATTTAATTTGTTGTCGCACACAAGAAATTATTCCAAGAACAATGCTGTTTCAACTGAAAAAAAATTGTGTTCTGCAAGAAATATGTCATCTGGCGGTTTGAGCGGCGATATATCACCTTATTTTGCTGATACCAAAGATCTCCAGTATTTGTAAGTAGACATTTTAAATCTATTTTCCCTGTGAATTTTGTTAGGGAAGTGGTTCACATATTTCGTATGCTTTCTCACTTATTATTTCAGGGATTTATCAAACAATAAATTAACAGGATCAATTCCTAATGTCCTTTCACGACTACCCACTCTCGTTGTGCCGTAAGCAGCTCTGCATCTATAATATCTAAATAGTTCATCCCCACTAACCTATTTCTCTTCACATGCAGCCTATCCACCTCAGCAGCATTGCCACATCAGCGTTTCCTTACAGGCTTACATGGGGACCCATCACCGGTTAACTAGCGTACAAAACAACAGCCACGATAGAGCATTCTTATAAAACAAAAAGAAAAACAGCCACGATAGAGCATGCCGTGCCGCGCACACGTTTTTCCGGTACTTACGTCCGCAACGTTTCCTAATTAACTGCGTTTTGCACGCTAGCTTCGGATCTCAATAGTTGGCATCACATTTATTATCTTCCTAATTAACTCCCACTCTGATTGATTTCCCGTAAATCTCTCCATCTTCTAAACAGGTGTCTTTTCTTCTTCTCTAGCGGATAGACTAGAGGAGTACTAAGACAGATATGTTCTACGCCACAACCAGTAACCGTTCTGCACGAGAGGCCGAGTGGATTGATCACGTATTTAGGCTTAGCCCTTGAAATTTAGTCTAAGACTATAAACTTGAAGCCCCCATGTTCGATTCCCATCACCTGCTGTTACAGGTCTCGAAGAGGAGACGGAGGTTGGAGGCTTCTAGAACCAGCTAACTATCCGTGGGAGAAGATGCTTCCGCCGCGCAGTAGCCGCGTCTGCGGCGTTACCCTCTTCTCGGCCGTGTTTGCCAACTCCCTGCTCCTCGTCGTCGTTGTTGCGTGCGCCATCACCCAGTCCATCACGGTGTTCAACACATGGTAGGCTTTCGCCTCACCCAGGATCTGAGCTTTCTATCATGGCGTTTGTCTGTGCATAGGTACAATTGAACCGGTGGGACGCGAAGTAGATGCTGGGGCTCGCTGGGATTTCGGCATCATTTTCGACCAACTTCGCCATGCACGCCGAGCCCGTCGGCCTACATGAATGGTTCAGCATGTCTTCTCCTGTGTGGTTAGCGCTGGTTTTCTCTTGATTGTTCTAGCTGTTGATTTTTTTTGGATCTTTTCATATTGGATCACTGATCTGATGAGTAGTACCCTTTTTGATAAATTTTATAAACGTACATACTCCTAGATTAGTTCATTTCTTGGATCACTTCAGTATTAAATTTTAAGTGGAGATTGAAGTTTTAGTAGGGACCAGAATATTGGTTATAAGTATTGTACATGTGAGAAGAAACTGGGAGGGCCTTACAACGTTCTGAAACCTTTGATTACAGAGGATAATGGACGTGGTTGGGGCCATGGTGTATATTTTTTTGTTTCCAGTGGTATATACTTGGCCACACGAATTTGAACATTTGTCTGCAGATAAACAAATGCCTCATTTGAAGTCACTATAGGCCAACAGTGTACTAAAATTAATTCAATGATCTTACAAGCAAACCTAACTATTTAGGAGATGAATCCATGAACGTTAGGGATAAACCTTGGTATATTTTGTGTAGAAATGTATTTGTTCCAACATTTCAAATGTAAATACCAATATTTCGTCAAATTCCTAACATCAAAATTTCAAATGTAAATGTATTTGTTCAATTTCAAGCCATACTTCCTGTTCATTCATCCAATATATGCTATTCATCTAAACTACTCATCAACGTAAGAAAGTCCCGCAGCAACGCGCGAGGTATCATCTAGTTTATGATATCTTTGAGGACTACTAATAACTATGTACACTATTGTTTGACTGACGTGAACCCTATTTGTCCCCCTTAGATATTTGACTGCCAACCAGTTTAGTGGATCAATTCCTCCCGGGCTTCTCAAGAGAACTCAAGGTGGTCCCCTAGTTATTAGGTCAGTACATCATATATATATATATATATATATCCATGGCCTGGTCAAAATTCAAAACTGATATCTAGTTTTTCTTCTTATTGGCAGATATGGCAACAATCCAAACCTTTGTAGCAACAACGGTTCTTGCCAGCTTACAAAAAAGAAGACCAACTCTATGCTTGCCGCCTATATTGTTGTTCCCGTATTTCTAGTTCTGCTGATAGGAGCACTTGTAGTACTACTGATCTTCAGAGTGAGAAACAGGAAAGGTAACACTTCGCATAAACACTACATCGGTATACATATATATGATATCCGCACATGTGCAATGAATAATTTTGCTCAAAAAGAATGGAAAGTAATACTTTCATTCTTGAAATTTGAAGGATTGGCGAGGGAAGGCAATGGACATGGACATCATGAACTGGAGAACCGCCAGTTCACGTATAGGGAGCTGAAGGTCATAACAGACAACTTCAAGGTAGTGCTCGGCCAAGGTGGGTTTGGCACTGTTTATGACGGCTTCCTGCATGATGGTACTCACGTCGCAGTCAAGTTGTTGTCTCAGTCGTCCAGTCAAGGTATCAAAGAGTTCTCGACAGAGGTAATGTCTGGTCAAGTATAATAAGAGCATGGTACATTTGAAGATTTTTTTAAAACTTATGACATATTTCTTCTCCTCACTCAGGCTCAGACATTGACGAAGATCCATCACAAGAATCTTATATCCTTGATTGGTTACTGCAAAGATGGAAAGTATTTGTCACTTGTCTACGAGCATATGTTGGAAGGAAACCTATCAAGGATATGCTCGTAGACAAGTGACAAATACTTTCATTGGTTACTGCAAATTTGGGAACTGGGTAATTATTTATATTGCTACTAATATCTATGTTTCGGTAGAAGTTTACATATGTTAATATGTGATTTTTTATGTCACTATTGACAATATGGTGTGCATGCAGGGCTCGACTATCTGCACAAGGCATGCAGCCCTCCCTTCGTGCATCGTGATGTGAAGACATCGAACATCCTACTGAATGCTAATCTTGAGGCCAAAGTTGCCGACTTTGGCTTGATGGAGGCTTTGAATTATGAAGATGATACCAACGTATCCACAGCGTGGGTGATTGGCACAAGAGACTACCTCGCACCTGAGTAAATAGAAACCTAGCTTATTACCTTCTTTTTAGTCGCCTACATGTCAACTGTAATGCAAATGCATCTCAAGCATGTTGTACGTATATATGCAGGTATGCAACAGCCCTACAATTGAATGAAAAGAGCGATGTGTATAGCTTTGGCATCGTACTACTAGAGGTGATTACAGGGTGCCCAGCCATCCAACAATCTGGTGAGGTCATCCACATCATCCAGTGGACACGACTACGCCTCACAGGAGGCAACATCGAGGAAGTGGTAGACGCACACATGCAAGGTGACTACAACATCAATGGTGTGTGGAAGGCCGTGGATCTCGCGCTCAAGTGCACTGACCATGCTCCCACGCAACGTCCAACAATGGCTAATGTGGTGGCCCAGTTACAACATTGCCTCGAGCTAGAGGGTGAAGACCACACAGGCAAAAACCGTAACGGTAGCTTCTACATGACAGCCGATTGCAATGGCGACCATGGTCTACTAATGTAAGCCATGACACAACTTCATTTGAGATGATCAACATTAATTTCTTTTGGGAGGGAGCCAACCATGGTCAATGGTCCCGCATTTCAGGTGCATGATAAATCTTCCATGTATTATTCATTCGTAATAGGTAACTTTTGACATTGAGACATGCCTCATCTTCACTTGAATACAGAAAGTTTGCAAATGTCGCTTTCCAAACCTTTTTCCCATCAGACGTGTTCTGGTTATTGCATCTGCTATTAGTCAAAACATTAGTGGGAATCCTTCCCAACGACTTATTTAGCAACAAATACAAAATTGGAGTTGTTTTCTTTAGAAAATGGATGTATTTGTGTATATGTAATTTCAATGTCAAAGAAGGTAGCTGTAAATCTTGGAAAAGGTATTCCATATGTTTATACTAGATGAGCAATGGAATTTTCATCAAGCGGCATACCTTTGCAAAAATTCGCTCCACCTCAAAGGCTTAATTGCATTGTTGCTCATCTAGCTCACGACACCCTTGCAACTACAATACCATGTTGATCATCTTCAGCTGCAAAGCGTGAGAGCTTGTGTGGTTCCTTTGAGAGTTACACGATCGACCTTCCACATGTAATAGACATAATTGTCTCCTCGCATGAGCAAGCCCGCCACATGTTTGATGTTGCCTTGGTAAAACCACCATCGAGCCCATTAAACGATATTGGTTGGTTTTGGGCATCATAGGTTGGATAGTTGCCTCGTTAGGGCATCTCCAACCCCGACCCCCAAATCGAACACCGTATCCGTCCACGCACTGATGGGGACCAATCTCCGGACAGTGATGCGGGATCCGACCATCCAACCTTACCCGCATATATTTTACACCAGATTTCAACAAACTGGACGAATTGCATCAAACATGATGGAATTCAACAAAGTTCGGATATAATTTACATAAAACAAATGATATTTCATCCGTTTAACAAAATCAACCCTGCAACACTCAACATAATTATAGAAAATAGCAAAATTCATCCATAAATAGCATGCAAATATCTCTAGTACAACAATTGTTTAAATTCAACGAGATAATTGGATGTTCAACAAGTTTTTTGATTTCATCGATTTCAAATACAACGATACTAGAATAACCTGCGCTGGCACATGTCGTCCCTCACAGGTTGCCCCATGAGCTTCATCCAACTATGTATGTGTGTGAATTGCCTGCCCTCGATCATGTTGTACATCACGATATAGCGTGCGGGCTATACAACATGTAGAGCAACATTGAGTAAATGAATGAATTAACCAACATGTAGAGCAACAAGAAGCAAAACTTACGATCTCCATGGTTGACTCGCGCAATGGCCACATCGCCTCCACTCATTCATCTGTGTTGTTGCAGATGATGTACCATCAATGCCCTAATGACCTCACATTGCGTTCATGGATTATTTGCATGTCGTAGGGCGCAAAGTACTTTCGTGCATGGAACGAAGCATGCACGCGTAGCCAAAAGACCAAGCCCCTTTATTTCATGCTTACAAAGTCCATAGATACAGCCAACTACGCATTGCATAAGAAATTATCCTCTTTCATCAAGTACCCCGCTATCGTGCTTACCCTAGAAAACGACGGCAGCGGCGGACGAGGTGTGGGTGCGGATGGGAAGCAAGGGGATCAGGGGTGGAGTTGAAGATAAGTGGCCCGGGAGGTAGAATTTGAGTGGGCCAGGGGTGTTAGAGTCCTACGTGACAGCGTATGGAAGCCCGCAAAGCCTCCCCCAGACTGCTCCGCGGACTGATAGGGTACCGCGTTGGATGGCAGAATTGGTCCGGACAGTTCAGTCCGGACGAATGCAGGCGGTTTGAGGGTCAGCATTGGATATGCCCTTATCATCTCCAATAGCATGATGTCAAAGATGTACAGGTCACTCTCCTCGCCAGTTGTGAATCACTAAATTTTGGCGGGGTTTTTCCTGAACCAACAAGGCCACCACCATCATCAATCTTTGTTTCGGAGTCTTTCCAGAGTATGATTTTATTCCATTTTCGAGAGAGGAATTCCTCACCATTGATACTACCACGCTCTTCTCCATTACCTCCATCATGTTTTCCATTCATGTGCAAGTAATCCATTATGGGCATATGGGTTGGATGAGAATCAGATGAAGTCAATCATGTAGTAGTATCTAGATGTTTGGTGTTTTGATCCCTGGTATGATTATTGTTCTTAATATACCGTTACTTTGACTTTGTTATGCTTAATTAATGCATATTACTAGGAACTGGGGTACTAAGATTTTAGATCTGAACCATAAATGTTTTCATAATGTTTATGTATTTGGTTGTACATGCAAGCTTGGTGGTGATCACTGTTTACCCCCAAGTGCAAAGGATAATTACACCACTTTACAGTTATGGTGGAAATATATATATATATATATATATATATATATATATATATATATATATATATATATATATATATATATATATATATATATATATATACACACACACACACACATACATACATACATACATAAACACTATTCTGATCATGGGATCAGAATAATATTCTGATCACAACCTGAACTACCTGAGTAACGCGTCTGAACTTCCCTCTGTACGAACCCGACCTTCGGGCTATCTTCGCAACCGTGGCTTCCCCCGTGAATTATTCTTGTTAGTCGTGTTCTATATGATGTTAGGGTAATCTAAAAACGTTCTTTAGCAACTAAATACCGGTTTTAAATAGGAATCTCGCTCGTTGACGGATTTTGCTCTCGGGTCATGATGAAATTGTGTTTTTTTTGCAATTTTACTGCCTAAGTTGTTCGATCTAAACTTCTCACGGTGCTAGGTTGAACTTCCGACAACATTGCCCAAATGGGGCTCGCGATATACCGTTGGAAAGCTATGGACACCAGTATCATGACCCAAGTTAAATTTTTGGCAAAATGTAAGCGGTTTAAGAGCAGTTTTGAAAACTGTTTTTTCTTCATACAAAAAACGTGAATAGTATTTTCGATCGCATTTCTAAAACGTATATCGGAATGAGACAAATAATATGGCGTTGGAAAGCTGCTGCAAAATCGCTCCTTCCACATGTTGAAAGTTTTCTCTAATGACCTACGGTTAAAGAGTAATTTGGAAAATCGTAAAATTTCACAAACCAAACAACCGAGTTCGTATTTTCAATGTCATTTCTAACCGACTAATCCAATTGAGGCAAATGATATGGCGTTGGAAAGCTTATGAAAATGCGCTACTTTTCATGTAGAAAGTTTTTTGTAATTTTGAACGGTTTAAGAGTAATTTAGAAAACGGTACAAGTTCCGCCGAGTTTGTATTTTTGATCTATTTTTTAACTATATGTCCGAATGCAGCAAATGATATGGTGTTGAAAAGCTTGACGAAATGCATAACTTTTTGGTATATATTATTTCTCCCAATTCCTTACTGTTTTAAGTTAATTTTGAAAATGGTTAAAAACGTATTTTCGGCATAATTTCTACAAACTTCATCGGAATGGGGTAAATAATATGCCGTTCAAAAGCTAAGGAAAATGCGAAACTTTTTCATGTTGATGGTTTTCTGTGATTCCTAACCGTTTTCAAGTAATTGCGGAAATGGCGAGATCATTCGTTCAGCCTTTATCGCGAAACAGATTCTTCGAAAATGCACCACGTGAAGAACCTGAACTTCTCGGCATGTCTACTTGAACTTCACTCTATTTTTCACGTGCTTTTTTTGCTCGTGGATCTCCATCCACTGCTCGTAGCTCTCCATCCACTCACCGGAATTGAGCAAGGGATATACCGATGGAAAGCTGTTGTAAACACGCAACTTTCCCGTGTTGATCGTTTTCTCATACTCGCGACAACTTTAAAAGTTTTTCATCTCAAATTCATTCACTATAGTAGTCGAAATTCGTGTTGTTTTCACGTTGAACTTCTGTGACATAATTTTGTTTGTAATTTTCTCATCCATTTCGTCAGTGTTACACCTATGATATTTTTTTGTACAAACCTCTCTCACAATAAACTTTTTAATTTTTTTCGACCGAGGACTTGAACTTACACAGATGATATTCCTATCGTTTTGAAGTAAATTAGAGAAATGACGAGATCATGATTCCTGCCTTCATTGTGAATGGAAACGCACTGCGTGAAGTAGTTGAACTTCTCGGGCATGTTTATTTGAACCTCACTCTGTTTTTGACGTGTTGTTTTTTGCACTGCGTGAAGTAGTTGAACTTCTAGGGCATGTCTATTTGAACTTCACTTTGTTTCACTTTATTGTATTTTTCTTATATGAAATACACACCATGTAGTACTGAACTTCCGGTTATTATCACTTTGAACTTCTCTCTGGTTTGAGAGAATTTTTTTAAAACACAAAAAACAACATTTTTTTATGTATTTTGGACATCTAAATACGCGGTGAACCTCTCTGACAAGAATTTTTTGAACTTTTCCTCGTCGAGCACTTGAACTTCCAGCAACCATTTTTTTCGTTTATGAGTTTTTTTAAAAGTGCAAAAAATGGCATTGAGTTTTTTATTTTTGTACTGGTAAATCCTATGTTTTAATAAACTCCAAACCTCTGTGTTATTTAAATTTGAACTTCACCTTTTTATATTTTTGAGTAAAGAATTGTATTGGATTTGTATATGGAAAAAATCGAACATGGAAATACAAGGTGAACCTCTCTCGCAAGAATTTTTGAACTTCTCCGGACAGAGCACTTGAACTTCTTTCAAAAAACCTTTTAAGCTTTTATTTTTCTATACATTTTATTCTCACCTGAAATGCATTCCTTGCAGTACTTGAACTTCTCGTTGTTTTCACTATGAACTTCTTTCAACAGGTAAATTTTTTTAATACATCAAAATGTGTTTTAAATGGTATACATGAAAATTTTAAACGTTCATCAAAATGTGGCACATAATATACCCGGTGGAAAGCTTACGAATCGCAACAGGTTTTTCATGTAGACATGTGTTACATATTCGTTGTCGTTTGAGAGCAGTTTTTAAAATGGAAAAACAACATTGTTTTTGCTTTTTAAAACAACATGTAAATGAACGACGGACATCTCGTAAATATAATTTTTTAACTGTGCTGGGTGGAGCACGTGAACTTCTTGCAACAAACCTTTTAGGCTTTTAGTTTTGTATTCTTTTATTCTCTTCTGAAATGAAGTAGTTGAACTTCCCGTCGTTTTCACCTTGAACTTCTGTCAAGTATTTTTGTTCAACCTCTCTCACAAGAATTTCTGAACTTTCTCGGGCCGAGCACTTGAAATTCTAGCAACAAAACTTTTAGCCTTTGCTTTTTCATTCCTCTTTGAATACAAAATGCACACTATGTAGTAAATGAAATTCTAGCAGTTATCATAGGTTTTTATAATCTCTGAACTTCTCTGTTTTTTTAAGTTGAACTTCTTTGTTTTATTCTTAGGAAAAAATGATTTTTAAGTAAACATCAAACAACCTTTTTCTAAATTTAACTTCATACTTCAACTTTGCATAGAAAGAAGAAGAGTCTGAGTTTTTTATATACATCGAACTACTCCATTTATAATTGGGATAATTAGATTTATGCCCCTAGTTGTGTCCCTCTAAATCATTTTACCTAATTCGAAAAAGTCACGGTTCATTAAGTCACTTTGCTCCTCTTATGCTTTTGCCCTTTGACCGTTTGACCGTCAGTTTGAAAACTTCATAACTAATTCATACTAAACCAGAAAAATGCAAATAAGATACCAAAATGTTCGAAAAAACATCACCTCTATGTGAGTGTCATTTGCATTCATGAAAAAAGTGTTGGAAAGTGCCCATCCGAGTTTTAGCTCTTTTGATACCACCATGAATAGTAAAATCTAAAAAAATTCAAAAAAAATATGCTGGCAAAGAACGACAAATGTTCTAAGTGCTTGCCAAGTTTCATCAGGGAACGACATTCGTGGAAGTCGTGGCAAAAAAATAATCTATTTTGGAGTGCTGATTGTTTTTTTTTTGCCACGGCACCCGCGAATGTTATTCCCTGATGAGCAGGCACTTAAAACATTTGTCATTCTTTGCCACCAATTTTTTTTTTAATTTTTTGAACTTGTATAGATTTTACTATTCATGGTGGTAGCATAAGAGCTAAAACTCGGATGGGCACTTTCCAACACTTTTTTCATGAATGCAAATGACACTCACATATATGTGATGTTTTTTCGAACATTTTGGTATCTTATTTGCATTTTCTGATTTAGTATGAATTAGTTATGAAGTTTTCAAACTGACGGTCAAACGGTCAAAGGGCAAAAGCATAAGAGGAGCAAAGTGACTTGGACAGAACCGGTGACTTTTGGGAATTAGGGGTAAAACAGACGAGTGGGACACAACTAGGGGCATAAATCTAATTATCCCTTTATAATTTGAAATTCTTGATTTTCTTTTTAAAATTGTATTGCTCCATTAAAAAAACAAAAATGACATAACCCTTTACCAACGAAAAAACTGATTTTTTTACAAACATCAAAATGCCCTTTGTTTCAATTTAAATCTCTCTGTGTATTTCTAGAATTGAGAAAAAATGGAGTTTTCTAAATAAATATCGAACTTCTTCATTTTTTTAAATTGAACTTCTTGAACTTCTTGGTTTATTCGTTAGTAAGAGGAAAAAAATCGAGTTTGTAATAAATGTCAAAGTGCTCCGTTTTCTAAAATTGAACTTCTTTGTTTATTATTTAGTAAAAACTGAGTTTTTCATATACATTAAACTCCTCCATTTTTTTAATTTGAACTTCCTCATTTAGCTCTTCCTTTTATTTTAATTTGAACTTCTTCATTTTATTCTTTAGTAACGAGGAAAAATCTGAAGTTTCTATAAACTTCGTACTTCTCTATTATTTCAATTTGAACTTCTTAGTTTTATTCTTGAGAGAAAAAATTATGGTTTATAATCATACAATTTTCTTAAAATTGAACTCCTTACTTTTATTTTTCCGACAAACGAAAAGAATTTGAGTTTTCTGTATACATCGAACTACTCCTTTATTTTAATAAAATTCTTCATTTTTTTCTTTAGTAACAAGGAAAATATGATATTTTTATAAATATCAAACTTCTATATTTTCGTAATTTGGACTTCGTGGTTTATTTCTTTTATTAACAAAAAAATCCTAGTTTTGTAATAATTATTGAACCAAACCGTTACTTAAATTAGTACTTCTAGAGTTTTTAATTTAGAAACGGCGTAAATCCTTTTAAGATTTTTGAACTGCTCTATTTTTAAAATACAAACTTCTTGTTTTTTTTTTGAACTTCTTGTATTTATTCTTTTATAATGAGAACAGTCTAAATTTTATATAAACATATATAAACATCAAATTGCTACTTTTCTAAAATTTGGACTCCTTGGGGCTTTTTCAATTATTTATTTTAACATGTAGCCGCTCATATTTGTTTATTTGAACTTCAACAAAAACTCAATTCTCTTTTAGACATTGCAACAAATAGTAGAAATTACAAAACTTTTTAGATTGGTTACATATATTTTTTTTGTTTTGGATCATTGTAGTTTCGAAAACATAGACACATACAGGAACGAGAATTATGTGTGCACAAACTAGATAGCAATACTTCAACTCTCTAGGGAGTAATACAAGAACTCTCAGGGAAGTGATACACGAACTTCTTTTGTACATATTCTTTTTCTCTTGTTCACACGCACATTTTTTTCAATTAAAACACAAGCTCAGTAGAATACAATTGGAAATAATACAACCCAATCTGAATCTGCAGTAGTATTTACAAGAAGCAAATTGCAAACAGAGATCGTAGTATCGTAGAGGCCTGAGCAATCAATGAGGCTGCACATCGAGAAGCAGCGGATCCCAAATCCTTGCTGCCCAGCACATCACCTTTGCCCTGAAACAGAAAGCATGGCAAAATCAAACTTTTGAGCTTAAGAAATCGAGCATGCCTAGTACAACATGTAGTAGTAGATGCTAGTTGAGATGTGGCGGACCGGCGTCCTGTGTAGAAACAGCGGAGATTGTCATAACACCTTCCGATGCACCTGAAAACACTGCACGAAAAACACAAATATGAGCTCCAGCAGCAAACATACCCCCACCCAAAATAAACAAACACGCTGCAAACCAAAATAAAGGGGAACGACTCGTCTTTTTCATTTAGCTAAAATAAGAATAATAATTTAGAAGTGCAATCTTTTATTGATGGATCTGTATGTACTGCTGAACACACTTGTGTGCGCACATGGGAGAAAAAAAAAGAGGTATGCAATCTTTTTTGTGTGTAGTAATACATGAACTTCTTCATACATATTGTCTCTCGTCAACATGCACATACTTTTCAAACCAAAATCAGAACATAGAATAAGAAGAAACAGGGCATGAACTAGCATGAACACAAAGCATCACCTAATCAGTTTTTGGTCAAGGATCTGGCACAAAGAATCGGCGCCTTTCAACTCCCAGATGCAGCAACCACAAACAAAATCAATTTGCATTCATTCATCCATCACTATCAAACAATTTTTCACAATACATCCTAAAAGTGTAGTTCATCAGCATCATTGCATTTTTCCATAAGTTTTCACGGAATGTTGTAGTCCATTCTTCAGAAGTAGAAGAACAAATTCACATTAAGTTTTATATGCACATACAAACAAGTTCGGACCTTGCACAGCTAAATCTTGCCAAAGATAGAGAATGTTTTTCTCATCTCTGATATTCTTCGCTTCTGTTAGGCATCTTACCTTCGTGAGTGTGTTTCATAGTACAATTTTTGTCTTGCCTAACTTGCAGTTGCATAGCATGGCAGTCATCAATGACCACCATATCTCTGAATAAATTGGGTGCAAAATACGGACAATATGGAATCGAAAATACGATCCTGCAAGAAGATGAACCTGGGCCTTGTTCGGGCGCTCAAGTAGTGGGACCTGGGCAGCTGAGGGAGTGAACGTCTTGGTGCTGCGGCCTTGAACGGCCGGACGTGGCAGCAGTGAATGGCCTGAGTACTGCCGCGGAGGGGCCCCACCAGGAGGAGGCTGCGTGGCGGCAGGGGGAGCCTCGCCGCTGCCATGAATGAACACAGCAAAGGATGCTGCATGTGGGAGAAGGTCCAAGGATGAACCTTCCTCTGGAAGGTCAAGGTGGCGCTCGCGAGAAGGTCGATGTGGCCGGAGACGGAGAGGCGGCGGATGTGGCGTCGGCCAGCGGCGACGTATGGAGATGGAGCATCGTGTGGTTGGTGCGGTTACCCTCGTCGGCGCCTTCAGGCTTTGTGGCGGCGCGAGGCGGCGAGATTAGGCGCGCGGAGGTTCAAGAAGCTTCCACGGCGGCGGCGGTTGGTGCAGGGGAGTGGAGGCATGATGGGGGATGGCAACGCCGGTGATGTGCAGGCATCGGCGGAGCATGTGTATGGCGCTGGAATCTGGGGCGGCGGCGGTTGATGGCCGGTGGTTTGCTAGCAGCGCACGGGAGGGAGGGCGTCGCTGCGTTGGAAGCAGAGGAGGCTGCCTCCGGCGTGTATCCAGGGGGAGGAACTGAGGGAGGTCATCGCCGTCGCCGTGGATCCAGGGGAGGGAGGCCTCCGTCGCCGCCATGGTTCCAGGGGGGAGGCCGCCGCCGCGGCTGTGGATCCAGGGGAGGGAGGCGCCGTCGCGGACGGGGACCGGGGGACGGCGGATGGAAGCGCGTCGGGAACGGGATGGGTGGCGGCGGAGGCGCATCTGGTCAGGGCTGGGCGGCGGTGCCCTGGGGCAGCTGGCGGCGGCAAAGATGGGGATCGGGGAGAGTGAGAGGCGTGGGAGGTGGGGGGTGGACGGCCGTGGGTGTTTTTCTTTTGTCCTATTCTGATAAGGGAAGTGTTTGGGTACGGCGCGCCGGCCGAACGCTCGGCCGGTCGCGAGCGCCACTTAAATGCCATGCGGCCATAAAGGCCCGCACGCATCTCTTCTTATGTCTCAGCCACTCGAACCTTATCCTTTCATCCTCTGCTCGTCTCTCCTTCATGTGCCTCTGCATCTCGCGCATATTTATCCCCTTCTCGCCTCTCTCCATGTGCCTGACTCCGGCCAGTGCAGCTGTTTCTCCGGCGAGCACACCACCAGAGAGGCATCTCGCCATCCCCTGCTCCTCTCTTTAACTCTCTCTGACCAGGACTTCTCCTTTTATCTTATAGATGTCGTTGGCCCTCTCCTTCCTGCTCCCCGATGGCGATGCCCCCGTGTGATAGGCCACGGGTCGGCGGTGAACGGAGGAGAGAAGCACGCTGCACCTTGTGGACGGGAACAGGTACAACCGGCCTCGCCGGTCTTGCAACTTCGCCTCGCCGGGAGCTGCAACCGACCACGGTGGGGCCGCAACCGTGGATGGAGGAGTCTGCGACGGGTGGGTGACCACGACCATAGGCGAGCAACGGGTGGGTGACCATGAATCGAACCAGTGCTACAACCGCGGTGACCAAATGCTCGGACCAGCGCCTAATTGTGCTACTACAGGTGTTTTGATTTGATTCATATGTTTTTGCTGGAACCATCAACTTTTTTTGCTACCATCAATGTTTTGCTTTTTGTTGGGACCAATCCCAATTTTCACTTTTGCTACAACCATAATATGTTTTTGCTGGAACCATCAACATTTTTTGCTACCATCAGTTTGTTTGGTTTTGTTAAAAAAACACCAAAATTTTGCAAGTTTGCTACCACCGGTTTTTTGGTTTGCTGGAACGAGCTTCATTTTTTGCTACCACCGGCATTTTCTTAATTTTTGCTGGAACAACATTCATTTTTTCAATTTTGCTACCAGCTTTCTCTATTTTCTTTGGAAGCAGCGCATTTTTTGCTACCACCGCTATTCGGATGCGAACCATGGCGTCGCCGCCATTTACGGAGGGTTGAGGAGAGGGATGGGCAACACCGGCGAGGGGCGGCGTTGGCGGCGAACACACGCCGAGGAGGGAGTCTGGGCGCCGCCATGTCTCCCTGCTTTTTGTTATTAGTTTTCGATCGCGATGTGAAAAGACGATGTGGAACGACGCCCATCAACAGCTGTGCGGGCCTCAATCGAACGGCTGGGGCGCGACCAGCCCAAATTTGGGCCGGTGCGCCGGCGCCTAGCATTGGCCTTCTGATAATATTATCAGAATAGTTATTCTGATAACACTTCCGCACTGCATGCTCATCGCGAGGGCACTGCACTTTCTTTAGCGAGAGCATTGCATTACCGAGACTAGTGAACTTCGTGTCGGAAAAAACTGCGCGTAGTTTTTTTGGGTACTGTTTTCGCTTTAATTTTTTAACCGTTTATCGGAACGAGACATGTAATATACCATTGGAAAGCTACGGATTAGGCGCAACTTCTCCATGTTGAACACTTTTCGAGATTCCCCGCGGTTTAACAACAGTTTCAAAAACGATGCAGCCCACAAAGAGTGGCAGCGAGCGTTTTTTCGCATTTTTTCTAAATTGCTCGTCGGAATGAGGCAAATGATACACCGTTGGATAGATATCGTCGAGGCCCATCTTTTTTATAACTATTGTTTTCTCTAATTCGTTATGGTTTAAGAGCATTTTCAAATTTACAAAATCGCGGAATTCTGTTTTTCAAATTTTTTTCAAATTTTCAGTACTGTTTTCGCTCCAGTTTTTTAAACGTTAGTCAAAATAAGGCGTGTAATCTACTGTTGAAAAGCTATGGACGAGGCGCAACTTTCGTATGTTGAAATGTTTTTAAGATTCCCTATGGTTTAAGTTAATTTTGGAAATCATGCGGCGGACGACGAGTGGCAGCGGCCGTTTTTCGCGAAAATTTTACAAACCGCTGATCGGAATGATTCAAACGATACGCCGTTGGAAAGATATCGACGAGGCGCAACTTTTCATGTAGAACACTCTCTGTAATTCTTTACGGTTTAAGAGGAATTTCAAATTTACCGAAATGCGGACATTTTCGCGACACCTAAATCGACGTGGGTACTTCATCCGACTAAAAACCGCACTGGATCGGATGAAAAGCAACACTGCATCAGATGGGTAAGAGAACTGCATGGTTTCTTTTATTCAAACGTAATTTTTTCAAGGACGAGAAAGTAGAGTGCACTTCACATCGGGTGTGAATAAACCACAACACTATCAAGAAGTGAACCGCATTACTTTTTTTGGCTTCCATAACAATTTTTTTGCACTTACGGGATGAATAACATCATACGGCCGACCACACTGCTTTAGACGGAAAACCACACTGCATCGGACGAGCAAGTGCACTTCATGATTTCTTTTGCTGGACGTAATTTTTTTCAAGACGAGCGAGTGAATCGCGCTTCACGTCGAACATAAGTGAACCGCAACAGTATCGAGAAGTGAACCTCATTATTTTTTTGTTATTTTTCTAACATTCTTTTTTGCACTTCATACCTGGTGTAAGAGAACCACAACAATACCAAAACTGAACCGCAACACTTTTTGAAACTGAACCACATTGTTTTTTGCTAGTGAACTTCGAAATGTTTTTTTTTTCAATCATCCTGGAATGAAAGAAACTTCATGCAGTGCACTACAAAGTGAACCACACTGATACGTCCATTTTGCATCATGCTTTTATACCGATATTTATTGCATTATGGGCTGTTATTACACGTTATGTTACAATACTTATGCCTATTCTCCCTTATTTTACAAGGTTTACATAAGGAGGAGAATGCCGGAAACTGGAATTCTCAATGGAAAAGGAGCAAATATTAGAGACCTATTCGCACCACTCCAAAAGTCCCGAAACTCCACGAAAGTCATTTTGGGAAATAATAAAAATATCCAATGGAAGAAGTTCACGGAGGGCCCCACGCCACGAGGGTGGGGCGCGCCCTACCTCGTGGGCCCCTGCTGGCCCTCCGATGCCCATCTTCGCTATATGAGGTCTTTCGTCGAGGAAAAATCATAAGCAACCTTTCGGGACGAAACTCCGCCGCCACGAGGCGGAACCTTGGCGGAACCAATCTAGGGCTCCGGCAGAGCTGTTCTGTCGGGGACACTTCCCACCGGGAGGGGGAAATCATCGTCAACGTCTTCACCAACGCTCCTCTCATCGGGAGAGGGCAATCTCCATCAACATCTTCACCAGCACCATCTCCTCTCAAAACCCTAGTTCATCTCTTGTATCCAATTCTTGTCTCCAAGTCCGGGATTGGTACTAGTAGGTTGCTAGTAGTGTTGATTACTCCTTGTAGTTGATGCTAGTTGGTTTATTTGGTGGAAGATCATATGTTCAGATCCTATATGCATATTAATACCCCTCTGATTATGAACATGAATATGCTTTGTGAGTAGTTACGTTTGTTCCTGAGGACATGGGAGAAGTCTTGCTATTAGTAGTCATGTGAATTTGGTATTTGTTTGATATTTTGATGAGATGTATGTTGTCTAGCCTCTAGTGGTGTTATGTGAACGTCGACTACATAACACTTCATCATTATTTGGGCCTAGAGGAAGGCATTGGGAAATAATAACACTACAAAAAAAGACACATCCGTGACATTTTGGGCCAAACGAAATTTTTTCCTGTCATACATATGACACTTCTATGACGATAATTGTGACAAAACCCGGTATCATCATAGATGTGGTGGGCTCCTACTTCTATGACAAAACATCATGACAGAAAATGGGATTTTCGTCTGGCGGGCGGAGACGCAGCTGCATGACATTCTTTGGGCCGTCCATGATGGAAAAAACCGTGGTAGAACCGAGGGGAAGAAAATTTGAGGAGTTGCGGTTACGGTGGGAGGTCGGGGGCGAAGCGATGCGCTGCTTTTTTCGTACACGTGCTGGCGTGTGTGCGAGGCGTTAGCTCTAATCGAACCCGAAGCGAGGCGTTGGGCTCTAGCGAACCCGAAAGCGATTGACTGCAGTTACGCGTTCATCGAACCCGAGCGATCGGTCGATGGTGTTAATCGAACCCGATCGAAGCGATTCTTCGCTATCGCTGCTAACTAGAGCCGATCGATGCTGCCTCTGGGATGAATAAAGTGGCGTTATGCTGGAGGGGGGGGTTGGATGAACAAGTGGCGGTGGCATTTGCCTCTGGATGAACAGGACCCGTGGTGTGGAGGGCTGGATGAGCGATGAGCGGTGGAGGGTGCCCGTGGAGGGTGGTTGAGCAGACGCCGTGGTGTGGAGGGCTGGATGAGCGATGAGCGGTGGAGGGTGCCCGTGGAGGGTAGTCGAACATGACCCGTGGTGTGGAGGGCTGGATGAGCAGAGACGGTGGAGGGTGGTTGAGCGATGGCGGTGGAGTAGCGCTCGGTGGAGGCTGGATGAACATGAGCCCGTGGAGGCTGGAGGAGGACGACGGTGGAGATGAACAGTATCCCGTGGAGTCCCGTTTTGCGGTACGCCACAGCCCTCCCGATGAACAGGACCCCCGTTTCGACCGTAGCGCTCCAACACAAGTCCATTTCGTCCATTTTGCGGTACGCCACACCCCTCCCGATCAGCATGACCCCCGTTTCGACCGTAGGAGGTCCGTTTCCTCCGTTTTGTGGTACGCCACACCCCTCCCGATCAACAGGACCCCCGTTTCGGCTGTAGGAGGTCCGTTTCCTTTGTTTTGCGGTACGCCACACCCCTCCCGATCAACAGGACCCCGTTTCGAACGTGGCCGGTCGAACACAAGGCCATTTCCTCCGTTCTGCGGTACGCCAGGCCTCATTTCCATCGCCTGTTCCGTCCAAGCCGGTTGGCTCCCACGCGTTCTGTTGCCTCCCGATGAACACGGCGATTCTTTGCCTCCCCATGAACACGACGCATTCCGTTGCCTCCCCATGAACACGACGACGACGCTGTTTCTCCGTTTCGACCCAGCCATGTACACGAGCCCTCGCCGTACATATGCGTGAGTAGGCGTTCGAGACCCCGCCCGTATGTACGTACGTGGCCGTATTTTCTTTCTTGCACCCTGGCCGCTGTACGTACGTGTACATGCTACGTGCGCGCCTCTACAACGACCAGTATGTACGTACACGTTCGCGACCAGAATGACAACGCTACGTACGCTTCGACCAGGTGGGTCCCGACTGTCAGGCACTTCCTTGCGTGCGAAAATGTAGCTGGTGGGTCCCAGCAGTCAGAGGGGCGAATAGTAATATTTTTTTTGCGCGGACGCACTTCCTTTGCGTGCAAAGATGTAGCTGGTAGGTCCAGCCAGTTAGGGGGGCGAATCATTTTTTTTGCCCGGACGCACTTCCTTGCGTGCGAAGATGTAGTTGGTGGGTCCCAGCAGTCAGGGGGAAACATTTTTTCACGAAATATGGTGGCCCGTCCGGTGGGTCCCCGCTGTCAGGTGGAGGAATCATTATTTTGCGCGTAATAAGGAGGCACTCCTTGTCTGCGGCCGTGGACCCAGCTGTCAGCCTCTCCACGTACAGTCCACGTCCGATGGAAGTCATTCCTTGACCACGTTGACCACGCCGCTCCGAGAGCACCACGGCGGTGGACGACAGCGAGGCCTAGGAAGGGGATGACTCGGAGCCGGGGAAGACGCAAAATTGGATTCCCACGCGAAGAGGAGTACGAGGGTTCACTGGTTCTGCTGTGGTGTGAGGCTGCTGTCGCCGCAGAATAACAGGGGATGTGGGTGAGTAGAGGGATGGCCTGGCCAGCGGTGGGAGTAGTAGTGGGCGGTGAGGCCTCCGCGGCATCACAGCCGGTCACTGGAGGCAGGAGCACGTAGCACGACCGCGCTGGTTTGGGCGGCTGGAGCAAGAAGACCAGAGGTTGAAGAAGTACCACGGCCGTTGGATGAACATCATACGGTAACAGGTGCTAGAATCGTTCATATTGACTAAGTTGACAAAGCACTCTGTTCCCGTCAACTTGGTAGGCCCACAAGTCAGCCTCCCACTATGCTGGGTTCCAGCTGGCAGGGGGAGTATTCTTTTTTTTGTGCGTAATAAGGAGGCACTTCCTTGCGTGCGAAGATAGCTAGTGGGTCCGACATGTCAGCGGGGGGGGGGGCACGTTTTTTCGCGAAATACAGAGGCCCTTCCGGTGGGTCACAGATGTCAGGTGGAGGAATCATTATTTTGCACGTAATAAGGAGGCATTTCCTTGTGTGCGGCCGTGGACCCAGCTGTCAGCCTCTCCACGCACAGTCTACTTCCGACGGTGTCGTTCGTTGACCACGTTGACCACGCCGCACCGAGCGCATCCATGGTGGTGGACGACGGCGAGGCCCCGGACAGCAACAAGCCGGAGATGGGAAGACGCGGGAGTAGAGACGCAGACGGAGAGGTGTACGAGGGTTAATTGGTTCTAGTGCGGTGTGGTTCGACAGTCGGTGGAGAAGAACAGGAGGTGTGGAGGGGTGGAGGGATGGCCTGGCCAACGGTGGAGTAGCGCTTCATAGCAAAGCGTGCTAAGCGAGCCGCTAGCAGCAGGAGGCGGGAGGTGGTCGGCGGCTGGAGGAAGAAGACGAGATTGAAGATGGATGCGGTCGTTGGATGTAAATCCAACGGCTAACATGTCGAATCATTTGTTGACTAAATTGACAACCACTTGCGTTGGCTTGACCTATTGGCCCACATTTCAGCCTCCAAAAATGTGGCACGTATTCAACCCATTTTTTCAGAATTCTATCTTTTTTTGCGTGGTAGAATTTACAGTCAATTTGATCTTTTTTTTGAATTACAGCCATTAGTTGGGCTGGGTGAACAAATAATGTAGCGTCCATGCGGCCCGTTTATTTTATTTCCTAAAAAATTACAGGCCATTTACACTTTCTCGAAATACACGATTTTGCTGGGCTGATTCTAATTATAATGTTGGGTTGGGCCAGCAATGTTATCAAAAAATAAAAAGGGGTTGAGCATTTTGTTATAAATATATTTAAATAATAAGTGATATTATTACATTCTCCTTAAATCTTACCAAGCTTTTGTACACAATCACTAGGATTTTCATGCCAAAACCATCCAGGATTTTATTTGTTAAGAAATTATTTTTATAAGTTAATAAGATGTGGGATATTGTTTTCTTACATATGTAAGTATCTGTTAAATATATGATGACAACAAAAATAATATATAATAACATATAAAATATTTTTTTTTAGAAAAATAGGGAGCATCTCCCCGGTTCCATTGCTGAGAACGAAACCACAACATATTCTGATACAGCAGCTCAAAGAGCAGTTCGAAAGCAAAGGTAGAAAAGCTACAAACTAGGGGGGGGGGGGGTGGATGAACAAGTTCTTTGAATAACACAAATCACCTGAGTGGTGCCAAAGGCAGAGCGGATAGAGCACTCAAATGACACAAGGAGGGTCCAGCGAAGCCTTCATGGTCTTCAGCCGAGGGGCCGTGTTAGCCTGCGGCGACCAGTAAGCAAGCGGAGACAACAGGCTGGAAGGTGTAGCATGGTGGATGTCCCTCTTTTTCGGCGCCAGGTGCCCATCATCTTCATCAGAGATCTTGAGACGAGCCCACGGGTCCAGCCCTAGAGCAGGCCGAGCCTTGTTTAGCCACAACTGATCGCCAACGATTTCTGGAGGGATCTTGTTAGGGTTTCCACGAAGCTCATCAACTTGTCCTTGTCCGATCCGGAGGAGGGAATCACCCAGTTCCTCACCATGGTCCTGATCAACCTCAAGACCTGCAGAATGGAAATCCAGGAGGTGTTACTGAAAATCATAGCATTTCTATATTTCCAGAGGCACCAAAGGACAGCTGAGCTAACGGTGTTTAAAAGCGAGCACTTTTGGTAGCAATCCGAATCTGGCGGCAGATTCAAGGATGAGCCAATCTGACTAGAGAAATATTCCTCAATGTGGGCGAGAGATGTTTAGCAACTATACATTCAAAAATAGGTGAGAACAAGACTCTTGTTCCAAGCGATAAACACAATCAAGGGGTTTGATGATGTGTCTCTTCCTAAGGTTATCCCTAGTCATCATTTTGTTTTTGGAGAGAAGCTAGAGAAATACATGAATTTTAGGGGGAACTCTCAATTTCCAGACAGCAGGGATAAACACGGGTTGAACCCCTCTAAAGTTGATAACATGATAGAGGGAGCTGGAGGAATACTTCCCCTTATTGTCCATTTGCCAAATCAGGGCATCCGGCTCGGCAGTAAAGGTAATTCTTTTGGCAATTTCCTCCAACTGGAACCATTGTTCCATGAGACTATCACTAAAGTTCCTTCTAAAAGAGAGTTTTAGGCATTGACCGTCCCAAACTTCATTGACACTTTTGTTAAGCTCATTGCGCAGACAGAGTAAATAGGCCAAAATTGGACTTCTAGGGGATGTGCCAAACCAAGTATCTTCCCGTAACCTGGTTCTGCTCCCATCCCCTATGTTCCATCTGTAGCCAAATTTCACAAGATGCATAATAGATTTTAATCCTTTCCGAATCTAGAGGTCTTAGGGTTGGAGGAAGGGACAAAATATTAGGTTTATTTCCTAGGTATTTATGGGCAATAAGAAGCTTCGTGGTTTCGTGTCTTCCTCATAGAATCTTTTAATCCAAGACCCTAGAAGACAGATGTTAATTTCTTGGAGGTTAGGTATGCCTAGGCCTCCAAAATCTTTTTTCATAGAGACTAGGGCCCAATTAGCAAGGTGTAGCTTCATATTTCCCTCAAAATCATTCCACAAGCAATGAGGCATCTGAGAATTGATGAGGTTCACTTCCCATTTAGGGAACTTGAAGAAGGAGAGGAGATACACTGGAACACTAGCCAAACAAGGTTGTATGAAGATCAATCTACCTCTGTAAGAGAGAAGTTTGCCCCTCCACCCAGCAATCCTTTTAATGATTTTATCCAGAAGGGGTTGGATATCCTCTCTCCTCAGTTTATCATAGTGGAGAGGGATACCTAGGTACTTAATGGGGAAGTTACCTTTATTACAGACTAGAGTAGAGAGGAAGTCAGCTAACTCCTGATCATCCATGTTGATAGGGATGAGTTCACTTTTAGAGTAGTTGATTCTCATGCCTGAGACTTGTTCAAAATAGGTTAGAATAGTTTTCAGATTGCTAGCATGTGTGGAGTCATTGTCTAAGAAAAGGATGGTAACATCTGCATATTGAAGGCAGATGATGCCACCAGGGCAGACCTCAGGACAGAACCCTACAATCAGATTATGATCAGCAGCTTTGCTCAGCATTTTAGTAAGAACGTCCACTATTAAATTAAACAAAAGCGGGGAGATGGGGTCACCTTGCCTAAGGCCTTTACCAGCAAGGAAAAAAAATCACTTTCACAGTTATTTAACTTGACCCCAACAGACCCCCCATGAGTAAGTTGCTGGATCGAACTCTCCTCTATGAAAGGCTTGGAAAAGATCTAAGAGGTCATTTTTCACCAAGTCCCAAAAATGCTGGTAAAACAAGAAGGGAATCCCATCAGGACCAGGATCCCCATCAGGATAAGAGCTAAAAATAGCTTCCTTCACCTCTATCTCTGAAAAAGGGGCTTCTAGCAGCTCATTTTCAGCAGGAGAGACTTTTTCAGAAGCAGAGAAAAAATTGTTTTGTAGAGAGAACCCATAAGGGTTTTCTTTCTTAAACAGGTGTTTGTAGAAGTCACTAGCCACTTTCATCATGTCATCTACCTCAGTAACAGGGCCATTAGGGCCATCTAGGGAGTGAATGAGGTTTTTCCTCCTCCTCTGGTTAGCTACTGCATGGAAGTAAGCAGTATTTCTATCACCCTCCTTAATGTTCCTATCTCTAGACCTTTGTTTGGCTTTGATTTCTTCTTGAAGCCAAATTTTCTTGAGCTCTCCATGGACAAAGTTTAATCTATTAGTCTCAGCCTCAGAGAGGTCAGTGGTTTCTGCCTTAATATCAAGAGAATCAAACTCAAGGAGGAGAAGCCTTTTGTATCTTCTAAGATTAGCTTCCTCATTGGAGTTCCACCCTCTGGTAGTTCTTCTAAATCTCCTGATTTTGATCTGCCAATTTTCTAGGGGGCAGCTGCTCCCAGTAGGCCTATTCCAGATTTTCCTGACTAGCTCAGTAAAATCTTCTGTAAGCAACCACCACTTTTCAAATTTAAACTATTGCTCTTTGGAGTTTGCTTAAGACCAGAGTACCAGAGCAAAGGAGTGTGGTCACTACCACATCTAGGCATACTCTACAACTAGAAAGGGGAAAGAAACTGTCTAATTCTGTGTCACAGAAAATTCTGTCAATGGTGGACATAATCCTGGAGCAGCACTTCCAACATATCTAGCAGAACTGTGGGTTTTCCTTCTGATAGGGCAATTCTCAACTTTATGGGTAACCATTTTGCAGATAAAACAACTCTTGGGCTTGACACATTTATCCAAATGATGCCTTGGTTCCCCACAGTTGTAGCAGATCACCTCAGAGTATGCCATAAGGCCCAAAGCAGGGGCAGGAGCAGTTTTCTGGATGTGCTATCTCTTCTTTTGCTGATTCTTGCCTTGAGATTTCCCACTGATCTGAGAGTCAGAACCACCAGCAGATTGATCTTGGGCAATTACAGGAGCCTTCCCAGATTGTGCCCCCATTTGGGGCGGAGGTGGGCCGTACCACTGCCCAACCGGCGCTCCCCCCCATTGTGATAGGGGAAATTCATCAGAGTTCCTGGTTCCTTCTCATCCTCCAGCCAGATGTTGTCTCTCAGGAAGCAAAAATAACCACCAGACAGCTCAATTGAAGCAGATTGCAAGCCTAATTTCAATCTTCTGCAGGTAAGGTAGGGGATCCACCCGCTCCGGCTCCGGTGGCGTGCTGGTGTGCAGGAGTCCAGTCAAGCATTCCCATCTCGCAGCACGGCGTGGATCTCCTGAATTCACTTCTCCTTTCACCCATCGAACGGACGCAATCGGCGGCTCACTAGGGTGGGGCATCCTGTGCTTCTCTGAGAAATCTCCTTCGAAGTAGATCCGCAGGGCTAGATTCAGCAGCTCCCAATCCACATGATCCTTGCACATCCGAGCATACCTGCGCGAGTGAGAGAACGGATTCGGTCCCTCCTCGGCTTCCTCCCTCGCAGCTTCCTCCTCTGCTGCCCTCCATTCGCGCGTGCACTGGGTCCAGGAGAGAGCGTCGCCAAGGATCCGCATCGCCCGCTCCCTCCATCTCCTCCCTCGAGTCTCCCGCAGCACCGCCGGCGCAACGGAGTCGAGTGGCTGGAGCATCCGTGGGAAGGATTTGTAGACATGTGGGAGATGCATCTTGTACATCTGCCTGTCTTCCAGCCATTCCCCCGTGGATATGGCCGACGACTCCATGGGGCGCGCGAGCGGACTTGCTGAGGGGGGCAGGCGTGCCCGGAGTCAGGAGGCGGGGGGTGGCGGCGAGATCTATGGCGGCGACGAGGGTGGAGGTAGTGGCGGGGGCGGCGGCGAGGGTGGAGGTGGTGGCGAGGGCGAAGGGGATCGCGAGAGCGGTCATCTATTTGCCAATTATGTGAACTAAAAAGTCAACATATAAAATAATTTAAATATATATAATATAGTTAGAAGGGAAACATAAGTTGGACCTAGCGTTCCTATTCTTATTATATAGAAAAATAGAACAGACCTCTGCGTTTTCTTCAAAAAAAAAAACATAAATTGGGCTGCCAAAAATAAAACCTCGGATGGGAGGTCCATAGGCCGGTCGATACATGACGGCCCTAAGAAAATACAAACAGGCCTATGGACCTCCCATCCGAGGTCGTGGGCTGCGATGTTAAAATGAAAGCCTAGACGGGCAGCCCAAAACCACGTCCAACACTTGCCAAAACTTCGTCCCTCGTTTTCTCGTGCTTCTTCGCACACTCGACATTGTGTGGGCATTTTGACTGTGCATCATATGAAGATGTGCTATGCATGAATGTTGATCAGCATGATGTTAACTGGCTGGTAGTTCCATTTTCGACCATGAATAAAACTTCCAACATGATGTTAACCCTGTTTGAAAAGGCCGTGTTAATATAAATGCTCTGCCTCTGAAAGTTGCAGTTTCTTATCTGAAACTGAACTTGCCGTTTCTTATCTAAAACTGATGCAGTTTCTTCTCTGAGAATCACATTGTCCGCACTTTTATACTCCTATGAAACTACATTTTTTTAAGTGCTAAAAATAGATCTCTAGAATTCATAAAATACTTCATATGCTCAATAATGCAAATCTGAAATTCAAAAGATATTCATATCTGAAAGTACTCTCAAATACACAACACAAAACACAATTCACAACCTGCAAATACTGACAACCCTAACCTCCTCCTGACAATTCACAACCTGCCCGACTATTGGGCTGGGGGGCAGCCCCCTCCTATTCCTTGGCGGCAGATAGCCGCCCCGTGAGACGATGTGAACGGCGAGGGAGACGATGGCGGGGAAGCATCGTCTGGCCAACTGCTTTTCTCCTCTTGCAGTTGGGTTCGGTCAAACCAAGACTGTATCTTTAACATCCTAGCTAGCTTCACAGGGTCGCCGTCTGCGATCCTCACGTATCGGTTGTACTCCTCCATCGATCTACTTCTCCACAGCACCTTCACTCGTCGGCGGTGGTTTTTGAATGGTCGCCGGGATGTCGCTAGGTGGGCGGCGGGAGGCCGGATCTTGCCACACTACGTCAGCGAGGAAGAAGGGGTCGGAGGCCCTCCCTCGCCAGCGGTGCTTGGGAGAGAACGGCAAGGCAGGCTGATCGGGACGCGCCTAGCAGTGGGTAAGAGCCGTCGCCGAGGACAACCGCGTGAACGTTGCACCTTCTCACCTTCCCCGGCGGAGAGGATCCGGCTGGATCTGTGACCAGCTGTGAGTAGAGAGAGAGAGAGGGAGAGAGAGAGAGAGAGAGAGAGAGAGTTTGGCCACCGCTTTCATGTTTAGATTTGGAGAGGCCGAGACAGTGTGAAGAGAGCAACACTAGCAAGCAAGCGCGCAGGCTCCTGCCTATATAGTGGAGTAGTACTAGTTTTCTTTTGTCTACCGGAGCCGGCTTGACCTCGTCAATGACTGTCGAGTAGTCTTCATGCACGTGGCCCGGAGGCGCAGTTGTCGTCATTTTGATCTGAAGCGCCGGATTATAACATATAACACGTAAAAATGCCACATGACAAGAAATCATAACCTCACTGCCCAAAGGAGACAACATGAATTCCGACGGACAAACTAGACGTGGAACAAAGATCAAATTAAAGATAAACTCGTAGAAAAGGGGTCCGTCGATAGATGTCCTAATTAACATAGACGGCTTGACCTAGATGGCAGCCGAGTAGTCACAATTCGTGCATGTGCCCCCAATGACTAGCCCAACTTAGTTGTAGCTGTTTAACCCTCGCAGTGATCCGAAGCACATGACACCTAATTTTGCGAGATGACAAGAAACCTTTTTTTTAGATTTCTCACCACAACTACATCCATGTACAACACAACCTGCACGATATGTAGACGATAGCCAATCCAGGCGTGTCTGCTGGAGTCTGGTCATATGCATGGACGAACTGATCTTCCGTGTCTTGCAGGGATCGTCCAGGCACCAATGTAGTACTACAACACTTCCCTAGTACTATCGCTCGTCTCCCTCTTCTATTAAATCACCCGACTTGTGGGGCCGGGGAGTGTACCTATGGCCGGTTCTCAATTGCCGTCCCACATGTGTGTGCGAACGCAATATGACGCGCGTTCCATTCAGAGAGCAGTGTGCCAGACCGACCGACCGTCTGGGGTGCGACGCTGAACGCGACGGGCGTCGTTGTATACTCCGTACATGTGTACCGCCGTTTTCTAGACGCTTTGCTCCATGGCGCGGGCGCAATCCATGGATACAAAATTAGTATATCAGATACTATTTAAACGTCGAGGGGGGCTTTTCTGCTGTGTAGGCGGCGGGCAGTTCCGCCTAGTCGATTCGACAGAGACGCGAGAAGACGAGGGAGTAGGATGCTGCAAACGAGGGCTGTGTGATTTGACAATGAATTTATTTGGACAGGTGGGGCCCGTGATTTTACTTGCCATTATCATTTTAATCTGCGGCACTACGACCGGCGTGAGTCTCCCGATTCCCTGACCACCTCCATACTGGTGCCTCTCCCAATGCCCCACCATGTAGTAGAGGATGGCTCTTGCATGAGAGCCCACTTCTCCACTTTTTCCTTGCCTCTCTTTCCTCCACATATGCAAAATGCCATGTAAAGCGCACTATTGTACTTACTTGCTCCCTACAGTGCTTAAGCTTGCAGATAGGCATAAAGTCGATGTGGCAAGTTAATCAAGAGAGAGAGACTAGTTTGGTGACCCAAGGAAGAAACGGTGCTAAGCGCGTGTACCTAGGTGAAAAGACAATTTTGAGTCTATAGCTAATTAAATGAAGCAAACTAAGCAACACAATTTCATTGGAAGAGGTCACTCCTTGGCAAATGCAATAAATACTAGTACTCCCCGTGTCCCATAATATAAGAACGTTTTTGGCACTACACTAGTGTCAAAAACGTTCTTATATTATGGGACGGAGGGAGTACGAAGAAAGAGATAGAGAGGAGTAAAAAAATACACTTATAGCCAACCTTGTTGTAGTTTGAGTGACTAAGTGATGACTATGTATGACATGCCAACATCAGATAGCCTAACGCACCGTGTTAAATCTCCAAGGCGCAACCAGCATGAGCGACGCTGACGGTCGTGGTAGGCGCGACCATGATATGGGCTCCTGGCAGCCCTTGGATCTGAGATCAAACGGTCGCATGCTAAGTTGCTGAAAATTTGCAGAATAACCCTCCAGGATAGGATATTCACCCATAGGTCTGGAATCACGCCATGCAACCGTTCGATCTCAGATCCAAGGGCTCTCGGAAGCTCGTATCATGGGAGAATGTAAAGCCACTACCCTGCCGTCCGCACGATGGCAGTTCGCTCCTACTCGTCCCCGCACGTCCTTTAATACTACAGCGGTTCGCTCCTAGTCGTCTCGTCCATTCACATTATGGTAGTTCCACTAATCCTAACCCTCCTCCCAAATCTGTGGCGTCCCAAAACTCCCCGATCGGCGGTGAGTACAAGGTCAGAACCATCACCGACGATGAGTTCGGCGTCATCTACACCCGTTCTTCATGACGGTGAAAGGATGCCTTTTCGCCTGCACGCATGTTCAAGACTATGATGATGAGTGGGTCGCTGGGCTAGATGTTGAGTACACCATAGTCCTGGGACGAGAGAAGGATCTAAAGGACGAAGAGAGGAAGAAGCCCGCCGTGATCCAGGTTTGCGTGCATGACTTATGCTTGGTCTACCACATATGCCATGCCGACGTTGAGTGCCAGGATATTAAGGACTTACTCGAGAGCAACCTAGTAAAATTCACATCAGAGACTTTGGTAACGACAAAGAAGTCCTGCGTCGGATAGGCCTTGTTGTGGCGACACCTTCGACCTCCAAAAGAATCGGTTGGTGTCCTCTCGTGAGCCTTCATGCTGACCTGGCAGAGCCATGGTTCATCCTTCAGACGTATGGCGGAGAAACCTCCATACAACGTTTCATCGTCATGCATGGTAGCGGAATGTACTAGATATGGACCACATCCACTATGCTGTAATGGATGGCTACCTTTGTTTCAATATCTACAAGGGTTGGATGAAGAGCAATAGCCAAGTTGGCGGTTCAAGCAAAGAAGTATCGGCCAAGAGGAAGAGGGACAAGGACGAAGTCGAGGACGTGGACGAGGACTCCGAGTAAGGTGGCAGTGTTGTTGCTCCTGGTGGTTCTAATGCAGTGTCAACCGGGATAGTTGCAAAGTTTAATTTCAGGTGTGCTTAATTTAATTTGAGGGTGTGTTGTCTTTGAGCCCCAGCAGAACTATGTTATGTTTCTTCTTGTTACTTTAACTCTTGATGCGTACATACAAGTATTTCTTACATTTCATCTTTTAGTTGGTATAGTACTACCACTCGTTTCTTCATATTATATATTACAATATATATGGCCAACATCATATAGCCAGCAGTTTAGTTGTCAAAGAATTTCAGGGTGCTTAGTTTTGTCAAAGAATTCCAGGGTGCTTAGTTTTATTTGAGGGGTGGGTTGTGCTGGACACCATTATTTGACTAGCCTTTTTAATAGTACTATATGCATAATTTGCGACCAGCGCTCTGTATATGTACCACCTTTCTTTTTAATTTCAAGTTTTGCTCCATGGCGCAATCCATCGATGCTACTGCTGTACAAAAGTATACATTTTTTAAAAGGCTAGAGGGCGGGGCAGTCTAGCTTGGTCGGTTTCACGAGAGGCGAGGGCCTTTGTGATTTGAAGGCTCATTACTGCTGGAAGGCGGGGCCTTGTGATTTGACAGGTCCTATAAATGCGCCGACGACCTGATCGAGGAGGAGCAAAGAACCGTGCGGTATACTCAAGTTTTCCACTGGAGTAGTACTGCGACGGAGGAGCACGAAGCACGGCAGCCCAGTGCCATATGGCGATAAAAAATGATCTAATTTGCTAGTAATCTCATTGTTAGCATTGTTCTATTCATTCCCTCAAAACAAACCATTGTACTATTCATGCCTCGCAGAGAACGTGACACGTGCGGCGAAACACCCGAAGCAAAAGATGAAACACAGCTGCAAAAGAAGAAGGAAGATTATCATCCCAAATGATCTAATTCACCGCGGAGTCGTAACTGCTTCTTCATCGCCTCCACGACCTCCATCTCCTTGCGCGTCTCCTCCGCCATCTTCTTCATTATGTCCATGACGCGGGCTTTCTCGACGCGAGCCTTCATCATCTGTTCCACGGCCGCATTACGTACCTTGACAACATCGGGTGCTCGATGCGGAGCTTCGCCAACTCCTCCTTCTGTTCCATGACGAGGGCATGCAGCATCTTCATCGAGGAACTACTATTCTCATGCAGCTTCTTCCAGTCGGCGTTATTCTCCTTCAACAGGTCGATCTCGTGGCAGAGCTTCACCTTGTCCTCCTAAAGTCGCAGGATTTCGCCGGTCGCATTCTTCTCCGAGGCAATGCTCTTCTTCAGCAGCATCACCAAGCCGGCGGTCAACTCCCCCTGCTGATTGAGCTCAGCGGGCACGTCGTCGAGGCTCTCCTTCAGCAACTCCATCAAGCCTTGGATGAACTCCTTCTGCTTATTGAGGTGCTTATTGAGCTGATCGGGCATGCCGTCGAGGGATAACGACTCCAGCTCCGCCGGCTCGGCATGTTCGCCTCCGCAGCTAGGGCGCTCCTGGGAGCCATCGCCTGCCCGTGAGAGATCTTTCGAGGTCTCTGCGTGGCGGCGAGCCCTCTTTTTTTTCCCAGCCTTGGTTGCCGCTCCCTTGTTATGAGTAGTTCTCGACCTAGAGATCTGCTCACCGGCCATGGCAATGACGGACGAAGAAGAAGCACTTATGAGGAGGAAAGGTAGAGTAGTTTTCGGTTAGGTAGTTCCCCTTTTTATAACCTAAGTACTAGCACTAGTACTAATACCTGCATAGTGGGAACACGTTCAGGTTTGGTACGTACTAGTAGGTGTGAGCAGGCTTTCGAATGTGATG
Source organism: Aegilops longissima (assembly GCA_021605205.1). NCBI lineage: Eukaryota > Viridiplantae > Streptophyta > Magnoliopsida > Poales > Poaceae > Aegilops > Aegilops longissima. The sequence continues at coordinate 584,337,417 of CM038676.1, forward strand.
GGAACAAGGTAAAGATTAGTTGATGGTTTTGGTTTCGAGGCCCAAAACGGCTCCCGATGAGTTTAGCGGAACATAAATTTCAAGTACTACACTGCTCAAATGCGTAAATATTATGTTACTGTCAAAAATTGGCACAAATACGAAGGAGACCAATGGAAGTACTACTTAGCAACCCACGATTTAACTTCTCGCATGCGCGCAGTGGAGTAATAATGTCTTTCTTCCGCCCTCACGTCCACTCAATTTGCATGCGCTGTATTAATTGACCATCAATGAAGTGAACGACTTTACACGCATCAAATTATCACATGGGGTGGATCTTGGTACAAAATTGCGTCCACCCGTGTACCCGCGTGTGCGTGCGAGGGAATGAGTGCGTGCGTGGCATGTGTGCACATCTTCGCTTTGTGCATGTACCGCCAGTATGGCTCAGGGAGGACGAGTACATTCTTCTGGAACCAGCAGCACGTCACTATGATCAATCCACGCAAGGAGGTCGCGGCAACGCCTCCACATGTGCCACGTGGCTTCATGAACTGTAAGAGAGACACTGTGTAGCGTGCCATTGGTATTCTAATTTACGTCCTTTGCACATACTCGAAGTACTAGTAAGGTACATGTGCATTGCACACATCAGATTTTGCAACCAAATTATGAATAAATACCACACTATGGCATGTAAGCGCTGAGTCATGTATGCCTGATGTAGCCCTTTGATTAATTCTTATAGTTCATCTCATTCAAAATCAATTAGAGGGTGCTTGGATACGTTTTAGTCCCATGACTAAAAGTAGTGAGACTAAAACATGCTAGCCTCATCCATGCTTGGATCCAAATACTAAGGAGACTAAAATCAAGTAAATGAGCATTTATTATCCTCCAAACCCTCCAATCCAGAACTCGCCCGTGTTGAAGGAGAGGAGTTAAATGAGAGAGAGAGAGGACTAATCCACATTTTAGTAGGGGTACTCGACTAAAAAAATTAGTCTCAAGACTAGTTTTAGCCCTCTTTAGTCGGGGTGCTTGGAACTTTAGTCTCTTAAAGAGACTATTTTTAGTTAGACTAAAATAAGTCCCTTGGATCCAAGCACCCTCTTAGTTTTTATAAAAAAGCTAAGAACGCGGGAATAGGAAAAACATGGGATTATAGTGGAATGTCGTCTTGAATCCTACAGGATTGTACGAGTGTTTGATCGTGCATGTAAAAAACGTAGAATTCTTTCAAAGAGGTTTGAGTGGATGGGATGTTTCCTATGGAATCTAGTGCAAATGAATCATATGGAAAAATTCCTATGGTTTACAGTCCTACGAATCAAACAACCAAGATAGGAAAAATTCCTAATGATTAGAATCCTCCAAAACTCCTTTGAGAATCCTTTGAATCAAAGAAGCCCTTAATCTATTTTATGATTCATGGAATTGTGCGTTGTAAAGCATAAAGTAAAAACAAATAATGGCAATTCAACTAGAAAAAAGTTTGGGCAGTTATGATACGGAAGATTCTAGAACAAAAGAGAACCACTTTGTTGTTTGAGGTTTGTGCATTATGCTTAAGTTCAACCATGGAGTCTGCTAGATTGTACATGTGGCAAAATCCGTGGGGGCTAGAAGATGGTGCGAGGGGCGAGTGGAGGAGACTATGAAGGAATGCACAAGTGCGAGATCGATATTTAGAGAGAGGCGAACACGCTTGTTGTTGCATGCGATGGCGGAGCCATGAAAAATAAATGAGCTAGGGGCCAAGCATTGCTAATCCTTTACGAGGAGGGTCAATTCATGAAATTAAAACTTTTTAGCAGCAATTGTCTAATGATCACATTCATATTAGCCTCGATATATAGTGATGTTAGGGGGTAGGGCCCTTACCTTCCCCTGTCTTCGCCATTGTGCACGCTGTCTCGAGAGATGAAGCGGAAGGCATGGATGATGAGAGGGGAAGTTGGATATATAATTAATGTGGGTGTATTAGCTATATATGTTAATCCTATATAGAGAGGTATAGATTGATCGATGTGGACGTGGGAAAGAGGGTGAGACCTCACTGGATATATCGATTGATCGGTTTTTGTGGAAAACTATGAAAGACCTAGCTATATACACACATACATAGAGGAACATCGATCATTGCGCATGCACGCGTGAGAGATAAAGAATGCCCGATATGATGGAGATGGGGATGTGTGTGGGTGTGTGCCTTCATGGGAGACCGACCTGAAGAAAAGATTGCATGCGTGCGATGGATAATGCCGACTGGTAGTGTGAATGCATGCATGCACGAGAGAAAGTTAGTGGTACAATTATAAACATAAGACTACTGTGTGGGTGTAAAAGAATAGGTGAGGTCATAATCAATGTAAAGTTAAATTCAAATATTTGAATAAGAGATCCTGATGTTTGAAACCCATGCATGCGTGAATATAACGGAGATCTGCGCGGTGTGGTTTGGAAACGAGCATGTTGTAATGTATACACATTGAACAAGGTTAGACTGATTTGAATTTGAGATACCGATTGCAGACATCATTTGGCCACGTCGCATCCATGCATGGACACACTATTCTAGTTGGAGATGATGGGCGGCTTCGCATCACATATCTATATCTATACCCCTATATATATATTATATTTTATATTTTTTTATATTGTGTGCGGGTAACTTTAACTTTGAAAGATGGTTGTTGGATGAGGCGAATCCGATGGTCCAAAGATGGCAAATTTGAGCACTATTGGCCGTTGGATATCATCTAGATTCCACCAGATTTCGCCACATGTATAATCTAGAAGACCCCATGGTTGAACTTAAGCATAATGCACAAACATCAAAACACAAGCACTTCTTATTTGTTCTAGAATCTTCTGTATCAGAATTGCCCAAATATTTTTCTACATGATTTGCCATTATTTGTTTTTACTTTATGTCTTACAATGCACAATTCCATGAATCTTAAAATAGATTAGCTTTCTTATAAAAACTAGATGATTTTGAATGAAATGAACTATAAGAATTAAACGAGCAACTACATCATGCATATATGACTCAAAGCTTTGCATGCTATAATGTGGTATTTATTCATAATTTGGTTGCCAAATCTCATGCGTGCAATGCACGTGTACCTTACTCTAGTCTAAATGGTGTTTGTGTGTGTGTGTGTTGTGCGTGTTGAGGTGCAAATTGTCTTTTTTTGGGGGCACACGTTAAGCTTGTTCTTCCTAAATTTCAAGCCGCGCCTTGTTATGTCGAAAATTCAAGCTAGCGTCTATGTCTATCGCGCTGCGAAACTCCCGCCTCTTCAACCCGCGCCTTGTTAGCCCAAAATGTTTAAGATATATCTTTGTCTCGTTGTGCTCCGACAACTCCCTTCATCTCAACCCGCGCCTTGCTATTCCGAAATTACAACGCGCACGAAAACTCCCACCTCCTGTGAAATCCTGACACACGAAATGCCCATGGTACCCCTGAACCGAAAGAACCGCCTCAAATCAGTGGGGGGTAATTTCGTAACTTACCCCACATTTCGGACAAGCGCGTCTCTAAGACATGGTTCCCCACTGCCATCCCATCCGCCCACCCATTCGTACACCGAGGCCGCGAAAACCCGTGACGAAACCCCACACCCTGCTCCGTCCGCCACCCAGCCGGAGCCTCTTCCCCGACGACGTCGTCCACAACAACACCTCGACGTCCCTCATCCACCGTACTGGATGAGGATCCGTCGTCGATCTCATCGTCCCGCCGGTTTAGCCACCCCGTCCTCCACCTCCAAGGAGCAGCCCCGACGTTCCCCTCGTCTTTCACACCACCTCCATTCCCACACCGCCGTCTTCACCTGCACCACTGGAAGAGCATCATCATCACCATTTCCTCAGATGAAGCTGCAGCCTAATCGGCGCCACCAAAGAGGTTGTACACTAATCGCCGCATTTTCTTCTTGATTCGATCTCACGGTGCTGCCGACGCTCGGTCCCGAGCCGACATGGCGCGGCTCCATCCACGGCGGCGTCGCTGGCCACTTCCTCCACGGCGTCGCTCCCTCGGCGGCGACGTCCACATCAGTAGGAGCTCCTACTGCTTTAGCTCTCGCTCGCGCTGCTGCTCTGCTCTTGCTCTCGGTCCCCTGCCTGGTCTACTCTTGCTATTGCTCTTGCTCGCGCTGGTGCTCTCGCTCTTGCTCTTGCTTGGGATGCTGCTCCGATTTAGCTGCACTTGATCGATTGAATCGACTTTAGGGTCGATCGATTTTCAGGGGTGGGGGGCTCGTCGGGTGAAGGAAGAACCAGCCCTTGGGGGGGGGCTCACGGAGAGGTACCCCACTATCTATCTTAGGGTTCAGGATGGGGCGGTGTCACGGCGGTGGTGGGGCATTGGCGGGGCGGTGACGTGGGGATCGCCGGAGAAAAAGCTCGGCATGGGGGGGGGGGCTAGAGGGATGGCCAGGGAGGCGGTGGACCGGTGGTGGGGAATGTTTTCGGGGCGGGCGGGGCGGCACACCGCCGGCCGCGGGCGGCGGGGGGCTGCTGTTTGGCCGGTGGTGGCTGGCGGTTCAGGGGGGGTGGAGGTTGAAGATGAACCGCAGGCCCTTGATTTCGTATCCAACGGCTGCAAAATCGGCTGACCAGAGATGAGAAAGTCAGTCGACCGACGTGTAGCCTCACCTTGCTAGTGCGTTCAGTTTCGACAGCAAAATTCAGTTTCGACAGCAAAATTCAGTTCGACAGTTAAGTTCAGTTTCGACAGTTAAGTTCAGTTTCGACGGTTAAGTTCAGTTTCGACAGTTAAGTTCAGTTTTGACAGTTAAGTTCAGAGATGAGCGGCTGATGTATTTTACATCTAGCACTTTGTGGTTATGTATTTTACGTCATGTATTGGATATGCTATTAGAATTCCACTCAGGTTAACGTTGTTCGTTGTCTCTCTTGTCCTACATCAGCCTCGGCGTCGTCCAACTCACCGAGCTGCTCCAACGACGAAACCCTCCATCACAGCGGAGCAGTACCTCGGGCTCCATCTCCAGACGCCTAAGATCTTCTTCCCCTCCTCCGACAGCAAAGTCAGCCGGAGCATCCTCACCGGCCAACCCAATCACGCTGAGATCAACATGGCTTCGCCAAAGAGGTTGTACACTTGTTGCATCTCTTTTTTACTCTACATGTTATATATATTGTCCATTGAGCACTCGTAGTAACGGGAAATACGATTATTTTATCCTACTATATGACAAGCAGTGAGATACCAGGCAACTTAGCTATCCGTGATGGACTCTCTTGAACGCCATCATTATTTATCTCTGCGCGTTTGAGCTGTGCATTTGTCGATGGGCCTGGGAGTTGAGCTAGTATGGCAGTGGCATGGGTCCAAAGTAATAGAAGTAGCACAAAAACATTTTTTTAGTGTAGGATTTTCCTTGCTCAAGCCTGCCTACTAGAATCGCCAGTGCTTGAAAGGAAAAGTGAATGAAAAACATAGGAATTGGAAAGTTTCCTATGGTACTACTTTTCATGAATTTGGTGCAAAGGAATGGAGCAAAGGAAAACTGTAGGATTTGTTCCTTTAGTGTCTCCTTGCAAGAAAAACCATAGGAATTCTAATTTCCACTTCTCCTCCTTTTCATATTCCTATTCATCAAACACAAGACTAAGAGATAGTAGCATAATAGCATTATAACCATACATTTTCTTGTGGTTTGACTTAATCTCACCATGCTTTTTTGCATCCTGTGATCTTCCTATTGTTGTGAATGAAACACCCAAATTGGCAGAAATCATGTGTTTTTAAATTCTATGTTTTGCACGTGCATTCCTATCCTATTCCTGTCTATTTCCTATCCCCGCATTGTTAGAATCCTCAAATTCAAACAAGCCCTTACTCAATTACTTCTGTTACAGATATGTGTCAAAGAAAACCTTGTGTGGTTTGTCCTGCTCCTGCGGCGCTGTGTTCCACCCCAGCTCAGCTGCTCCAACAACGGAAGGGTTCACCACAGCAGGGATCCGCTCTCCAGACTGTCTTTTGCCGCCTCAGATCTTCTTCCCGCACCGGCAGCCACACGCAACTGCATTTCCATCATCAACTGAGCAGATGACCTTGAGGACTACACGGGTCCGCAAGAGAGGTCGCACTCTTCCGTGTCTGCTTACGTTATGCGTCGCTTAATATGATGACATGCTACATTATCGTCGTGTTCACCTATTAGACTGTGAGTTAGGTCCAAACTAATGCTGAAACTTGAGTTTTTAAATGGTTGTGGGGTACATATTGGGGCAGCAATCAATACTATCTGGTTAATCTCCGATGTCTACTACGAGTTTCATATTGGGTGCAAACAAACATTAAAGGAGCCATTATCTGTATTTTTTAACTAAAGCTATTATCTGCCTGCTATCATTGGTTTTGGGTCTATCCACAGTTTGCTACCATCACTCTGGATTTGTGCATGCACTCCTTACATAATCTCACTATGTTTTATTCCTATGCATGCCAGGTTATTGTACACAATGGAACTGATCATGTAGAGCAAAAGAGACAAGCCTTGCGTGGCAATAAAATTTCATGGAGACGTCGTTCCATGGTGGGCGCAAAGGCAGCCCCCCTCCACCCATTTCGGATCGTAATCAAGAGGAAGATAACTATTCGAGGGGATTCGGAAGAGAAGACCACTCCTATTTACCCCATGAGGTCTTCGCTCTAACTTGGCATGCTGATGTTGGTAATATCATGCATATGGTGCCTGGCATTGCTTACTGTATACATTAAAGATGTCATCTGCTTAGTTTAGACATGCTTTGTGTCAATGCCATCTGTTTAGTTTCTTTATCGTATATGTGAATCATGCAATGCCATCTTGTCTAGCCAGGCATCGTATATGTGAATTTTGCAATGCCACCCTGGTTAGCCAGTCATCTTATATGTGAATTATATCATGCCATCATTTTTTTATCACGTGTTAAATTTGTCAACAATTTTAGTACATTCAATTAATCTTCCTGTGCATCAGCCATTCGGCACGGTCATGGAAAAATCTAGAGTGGAAACAAGGTCTTCAGAGCAGACAATGCTATCTGACGAAGCGCATGTCTTGCTGGTTACCGATAGCTCCTCAGAGGAGGATTCAGAGACAGATGACCAGTCATATTTCCCCCCTGAGGTGCATGCCCTAACTTGGCAGGGTTATGTTACTCATATCGTGCGTATGGTATCTTATATTGCTATGTCATTTGCTTAGTTTAGACATGCTTTGTGTGAATGCCACCTGTTTAGTGTCTAATTACCATATATGTGAATTATGCAATGCCATCTTGTTGCAAGACATTATATATGTGAATTATGCAATGTTATCTTGTTGCAAGGCATTATGTATGTGAATTATGCAATGCCATGCTGTTTAGGCAAACGTCATATATGTGAATTATATCATGTCGTCCTTTTTTTGTATTTCTCATTGCTTTTGTCGACAATGTTTGTATATTCAACTGCTCTTCCTGTGCATCAGCCATTTGAATTGGTGATGGAGAAATCTGGAGTGAAAACAAGGTCTTCAGAGCAAACAATGCTACCTGCTGAAGCAGATATCTTGCTGGTTACAAATAGCTCTTCAGAGGAGGATTTAGAGGCAGATGATCAGTCCTATTATCCCCCTGAGGTGTATGCTCAAACTTGGCAGGGTTATATTACTCATATAATGCATATGTTGTATTGCAATGCTTAGTTTTTACATCATATACACAATATTGAATGCCATCTCCTTAGTTGACACATCATATATGCGATTGCCCTCTGCTCACTTCCTTAGTATATAAATCATATATTTGAATTATGTCATGCCATGATGTTTACATAGACAGCATGTATCTGAATTATGGCATGCCAACCCATTTTCTAAAGACATAATATAGTTATATCATCTCATCTTGTTTACATAGTCATCATATTTTAAATTATGTCATTCTATCCGTGAATTATATCATGCCATCATGTTTCCATCAATGACATGTTTGTGATTTATGGCATGCCAACCACTTTAATAGACACATCGTATAGTTATATCATGTCATCCTGTTTACATAGTCATCATATTTTGAAGCATGTCATTCTATCCTATTTAGTTAGCCATCATACATGTGAAATTGTGTCATGCTATCCTGTTTAATTAGCCTACATATATGTGAAATTATGTCCTGCTATTCTGTTTGCTTAGACAACATAAATGTGAATTATTTCATGCCCTGTTTTCTTCCCTACTATCCATTGCACATATCTATCTTACAATGTCTGTACATTTAATTAATTTTCTTGTTTATCAGCCATTTCAATTGGAGGGAGTGATGGCAGTATCCGTGGGAGTAAAAACACGGTCTTCAGAAAAGATCGTGCTACCTGTCGCACACTCATGCATATTGTACCCCTACCCAGTTGGACAGAGAACCAACTACACCCCTTCTAACCCCAACCCCAGCAGATAGACACCCAGTTCCCGTTGACACAGCACCGTCTCCACCACAGAGCACCCAAACATGAGCAGTTAGTACGGCAACTACAGTGCCCAAATCACGAGGATCACCACTCCGAACCCGAATTCAACGCTTAAAGCAGAAGAAGAATTGTTCTCAGGTCAGGTTCCGTAGCTATGGTTCATACTACTTTGCTCTTGCATCACTGTATTTACTGATACCAACCAATTTCAAATTTGAAGGATGCAAATGAAACTCCAATGGCGCAACAGGTATGTTTTAAACCTGTTTCTTCAACGTGTTTGGCGGTTTGCTGTTGTAACTTGCTCTATGTTGATTTCAGTTTCAATTGAATAAACAGTTATGTTCTAATGCCATGCACATTACAAGTGTTGTTATTGCTATGTAATTTCCCACACTTATATTCTGTCTATGCTGCTTTGTCTTAAATAGATATGAGTTGAACTGTATCTATCTTGATTTGGCAACATAAACTAGAATGACATAGACCATACAGTGACCATACTACATAGATATATGCTTGTTTCATGCTGTTATCCTGTCCACCTTACTACTGAACTGGTTTACCAAAATGAGTTTCATATACTACATTGTAAACCTGAGATGTGTTTGTTTGTTTCTCTTTTAGAACGCGGATAAAATATTGGAGAAGAGTACCCTGTTATGCAATGGTAAAGGAAGTAATGCAGATAAGGTTCAAGATTGTGAGACATCCCTGTTGGTCTCCAAGAAAGCTGATAAAAACTATGTTGAAGACATTGAGACAACCCCAAAGTCCTGTCTTGATGTAGTGTTCGAGTTACTGGATACCACTACTGGCACCAGCTCTTCAAACTCGTTGCCTGAATCAGTTCGGCTTCTTGAGTCTCAACTTCAAGTTGAAAGACATCGATCATATGTTATCGACGAGAAGTCAAGGACCGAGGAAGTCCTGCAGAATTCAGATGCATACTTTCGGTGCAACAACAATATTTGGAGGACTTAAGCGCCAAACAAGAGAAAGTTAATAAGCTTGCTAAGCATCTTGCCAGCATTATGGGTACCTGGATATTGTTTCTTGAGCTCTTCAAGTGGTTTCAGTTCGGACTTGTTTTTTGTGGCGTTTATATGCTCTTGTGTTCCCTATATTTGCTTTGGTGGCGAACTTTGATGCCCAATGGATGTAATATGTGTAATAGCCGTGATAGCCTAGTGTAAGTTGCTTGCTTATTTATTTCCTTGTTGTCTTGTTTATTTGTTTGCTTGTAGTCGGCAGTTCTTTTTCGCGGTTTGCTAGTGGCTGCAATAACCTATATTTTAAAACTAGGCCACAATAAACGCCACAAGAGTGACACTTTGGGCCACGGGCGGTAGAAGCAGTGGGCCTTCTACGGGTCGAGAAACGATGGGCCTTCTACGGGCCGTAGAAACAATGGGCCTTCTACGGGCCATAGACACAATGGGCCTTCTACGGGCCGTATCATCAATGGGCCTTATACGGGCCGTATGATCGATTGGCCAAACATGGGCCAAGCAGACTGCATTCTGGCCATAAACGGGCTAGAGTTGGAATCGCCCGTTCATGGGCCGACCATAACGGGCCATCGTTAATAGGCCGTATTTGATGACACTATGAAAATGGCCCAACGTATTAACGGACCACAAACGGGCCGACTTTCACCACGGGCTGAATTTGGCCCATAAGCAGAAAATGACAGTAACGGGCCGTAAGTAAACGAATGCTGGAAATGAGCCCAAGAATAAATGGGCTCTGAGAAGGCCGAAAGATAACATGGGCTGGAAACGGCCCAACGGAATAACGGGCCATTAATGGGTATAAAGTGATACAATGTTCTATACGGGCCAGTTTCACTACGGGCCGTTAATGGGTGTAAAGTGATACACTGTTCATTACGGGCCAGTTTCACCATGGGCCATTAACAGGACAAGAGTTACATAGGGCCTCATATGGGCCGAAAGACGTCATGGGCTATACATGGGCCAAAAGTGAAAACGGGCTGGAATCATATTGGATGACCCAAATGACGCTACTGGGCCTAATTCGAATAGGGCGTAACGGGCCTTGGGTTAGCGGGCTGTAAATGGGCTATATGCGAACAGGCCGTTAATAGGCTTTCCATGGGCGGCCCGCCACCTTTTGACCAAGACAAATGGGCCGGCCTTTTCACAGCAATGGGCCTCTGTTGGGCCGTGCCACGTGTCAACGTATCATAGGCGCCTTCTGTCCAATGAGTGGATGACATCTGTCCCAGTGTGAGCCGACATGTGTTTCCTCCAGCCAATGATGATTTTACACGTGGAAAATCCCCATTGGTCGGGGCTGTTAACGGGTTATCGGATCCAAAACCCGACCTGATAGCTTAACGGCGTTCCGTTACGGTGGATGCCACGTGTCGGTCACCCTTGACGAAAGCACTTCTGTGACGCGCGATTTATCATCATGGAAGTGGAAACTTCCGTGATGATAATTTTCATAATGTCATGGAACATTTCTACGACAGTACAGGTATGACTATCTTGATTCTGTCATAAATTTGTCATGGATGTACATGCATGACAAAAAAGGACCTACTGTGACAAATACGTATCATCACGGAAGTGTATTTTTTTGTAGTGTAAGTAGATGATGGGTTGCTAGAGTGACAGAAGCTTAAACCCTAGTTTATGCATTGCTTCGTAAGGGGCTGACTTGGATCCATATGTTTCATGCTATGGTTAGGTTCACCTTAATACTTTTGTTGTAGTTGCGGATGCTTGCAATAGAGGTTAATCATAAGTGGGATGTTTGATCAAGTAAGAACAACACCCAAGCACCGGTCCACCCACATATTAAATTATCAAAGTACCGAACGCGAATCATATGAACGCGATGAAAACTAGCTTGACGATATTCCCATGTGTCCTCGGGAGCGCTTTTCCTATTATAAGAGTTTGTTCAGGCTTATCCTTTGCTATAAAAAGGATTGGGCCACCTTGCTGCACTTTATTTACTTTTGTTACTTGTTGCTCATTACAAATTATCCTATCCCAAAACTATCTGTTACCACTTATTTCAGTACTTGTAGAGAATACCTTGCTGAAAACCGCTTATCATTTCCTTCTGCTCCTCGTTGGGTTCGACACTCTTACTTATCGAAAGGACTACGATAGATCCCCTATACTTGGGGGTCAACAAGACTCTTTTCTGGCGCCGTTGCGGGGGAGTGAAGCGCCTTTGGTAGGTGGAATTTGGTAAGGAAAAATTTATATAGTGTGCTGAAATTTACTATCACTTGTTACTATGGAAAGTAATCCTCTGAGTGGCTTGTTCGGGGTATCTTCACCCCGACCAGTAGGGCAAAGAGTTGCTCCTCAACCTAATGAACCTACTGAAAATGAATATGAAAATGTTCCCTTTGAATTTCCTTTGGGTATGATGGAAAAACTGCTAGCTAATCCTTTTGTAGGAGATGAAACAAAGCATCCTGATGAGCACCTAATATATGTGGATGAAGTTTGTGGACTATTTAAGCTTGCAGGTATACCCGATGATGTTGTTAAGAAGAAGGTCTTCCCTTTATCTTTGAACGGAGATGCATTGACATGGTATAGGCTATGTGATGATACGAGATCATGGAACTATAGAAGATTGAAATTGGAATTTCACCAAAAGTATTATCCTATGCATGTTGTTCATCGTGATCGCAATTATATATATAATTTCTGGCCTCGCGAAGGAGAAAGCATCGCTCAAGCTTGGGGGAGGCTTAAATCAATGTTGTATTCATGCCCCAATCATGAGCTCCCAAGAGAAACAATTATTCAAAATCTTTATGCTCGGCTTCCTGAAAACAATCGCACCATGCTCGATACTTCTTGTGCTGGCTCTTTTCTGATGAAGACTATTGAATTCAGATGGAATTTATTGGATAGAATTAAACGCAACTCTGAAGATTGGGATCTCGACGAAAGTAAGGAGTCAGGTATGACAACTAAGTGTTATTGTGTTAAGTCTTATATGGATACCGATGTTTTCCGTAAGTTTAGCACTAAATATGGACTTGACTCAGAGATAGTAGCTTCTTTCTGTGAATCTTTTTCTACTTATGTTGATGTCCCCAAGGAGAAGCGGTTTAAATATCATCCTCCCATAGAAGTAAAAGTAGCTGCACCTATTAAAGTTGAAGAAAAGACTGTCACTTATAATGATCCTATTGTTCCTACTTCTTATGTTGAGAAACCACCCTTCCCTGTTAGAATAAAGGATCATGCTAAAGCTTCAACTGTTGTTCGTAAAAGTAATATTAGAACTTATACACCTCCTGAGCAAGTTAAAGTAGAACCTAATATTGCTATTGTTAAAGATCTCTTGGCTGATAATATTGATGGGCACGTTATTCAATTCTGTGGTGAAACTGCTAGAATTGCTAAACCTGGCGCTAAAGATAAACATAGACCTGTGGTAGGCGTGCCTGTTATTTCTGTTAAAATAGGAGATCATTGTTATCATGGCTTATGTGATATGGGTGCTAGTGCTAGTGTTATACCTTATACTTTGTACGAAGAAATTAGGCATGAAATTGCACCTACTGAGATAGAAGGTATTGATGTTACAATTAAACTTGCCAATAGAGATACTATATCAGCAGTGGGAATTGTTAGAGATGTTGAAGTCTTGTGTGGGAAAACTAAATATCCTGCTGATTTTCTTGTTCTTAGTTCCCCACACGATAGCTTTTGTCCCATTATATTTGGTAGACCCTTCTTGAATACTGTCAATGCTAAGATAGATTGCGAAAAGAATGTTGTTACTATTGGCTTGGATGATATGATTCATGAGTTTAATTTCTCTAAATTTAGTAGACAACACCGTGAAGAAGAATTGCCTAGTAAGGATGATATTATTGGTCTTGCTTCTATTGTCGTACCTCCTAATGATCCTTTAGAACAATATTTGCTAGACCATGAAAATGATATGTTTATGAATGAAAGAAGGGAAATAGATGAAGTATTCTTTAAGCAGGAAACTATTCTGAAACATAATTTGCCTGTTGAAATCCTAGGGGATCCTCCTCCTCCCAAGGGTGATCCCGTGTTTGAGCTTAAACCATTGCTTGACAATCTCAAATATACTTATCTTGATGAAAAGAAGATATATTTATTATTAGTGCTAACCTTTCAGAGCATGAAGAAGAGAGATTATTGAAAACTCTGAAGAAGCACCGTGCTGCTATTGGGTATACTCTTGATGATCTTAAGGGCATTAGTCCCACTCTATGTCAACATAAAATAAATTTGGAAGAAGATGCCAAACCGGTTCGTGATCACCAACGAAGGTTGAATCCTAAGATGAAAGAAGTGGTAAGGAAAGAAATACTAAAGCTCCTGGAGGCAGGTATAATTTATCCCGTTGCTGATAGTCAGTGGATAAGTCATGTTCATTGTGTCCCTAAGAAGGGAGGTGTTACTGTTGTTCCTAATGATAAAGATGAATTGATTCTGCAAAGAATTATTACAGGTTATAGGATGGTAATTGATTTTAGTAAATTAAATAAGGCCACTAAGAAAGATCATTACCCCTTACCTTTTATTGATCAAATGCTAGAAAGACTTTGCAAACATACACATTATTGCTTTCTAGATGGTTATTCTGGTTTCTCTCAAATACCTGTGTCGGCTAAGGATCAATCAAAGACTACTTTTACATGCCCTTTTGGTACTTTTGCTTATAGACGTATGCCTTTTGGTTTATGTAATGCACCTGCTACCTTTCAAAGATGCATGATGGCTATATTCTCTGACTTTTGTGAAAAGATTTGTGAGGTTTTCATGGACGACTTTTCCGTCTATGGATCCTCTTTTGATGATTGCTTGAGCAATCTTGATCGAGTTTTGCAGAGATGTGAAGAAACTAATCTTGTCTTGAATTGGGAAAAGTGCCACTTTATGGTTAATGAAGGCATTGTCTTGGGGCATAAAGTTTTTGAAAGAGGTATTGAAGTTGATAAAGCCAAGGTTGATGCTATTGAAAAGATGCCATGTCCCAAGGACATCAAAGGTATAAGAAGTTTCCTTGGTCAAGCCGGATTTTACAGGAGGTTCATTAAGGACTTCTCAAAAATTTCTCGGCCTCTGACTAATTTATTACAAAAAGATATACCATTTGTCTTTGATGATGATTGTGTAGAAGAATTTGAAATACTTAAGAAAGCATTGATCTCTGCACCTATTGTTCAGCCACCTGATTGGAATTTACCCTTTGAAATTATGTGTGATGCTAGTGATTATGCTGTAGGTGTTGTTCTAGGACAAAGAGTTGATAAGAAATTAAATGTTATCAATTATGCTAGTAAGACTCTAGAAAATGCTCAAAGGAATTATGCTACTACTGAAAAAGAATTCTTCGCAGTTGTATTTGCATGTGATAAGTTCAAACCTTATATTGTTGATTCTAAAGTAACTATTCACACTAATCATGTTGTTATTAAATATCTGATGGAAAAGAAAGATGCTAAACCTAGACTTATTAGATGGGTTCTCTTGCTATAAGAATTTGATTTGCATATTGTTGATAGAAAGGGAGCTGAGAACCCCGTTGCAGACAACTTGTCTAGGTTAGAAAATGTTCTTGATGACCCACTACCTATTGATGATAGCTTTCCTGATGAACAATTAAATGTTATAAGTACTTCTCATAGTACTCCATGGTATGCTGATTATGCTAATTACATTGTTGCTAAATTCATACCACCTAGTTTCACATACCAGCAAAAGAAAAAGTTTTTCTATGATTTGAGACATTACTTTTGGGATGACCCACATCTTTATAAAGGAGTAGATGGTGTTATTAGACGTTGTGTACCTGAGCATGAACAGGAACAGATCCTACGCAAGTGTCACTCCGAAGCTTATGGAGGACACCACGCTGGAGATAGAACTGCACATAAGGTATTGCAATCTGGTTTTTATTGGCCTACTCTCTTCAAGGATGCCCGTAAGTTTGTCTTATCTTGTGATGAATATCAAAGAATCAGTAATATTAGTAGACGTCAAGAAATGCCTATGAACTATTCACTTGTTATTGAACCATTTGACGTTTGGAGCTTTGATTATATGGGACCTTTTCCTGCCTCTAATGGATATACACATATTTTAGTTGCTGTTGATTACGTCACTAAGTGGGTAGAAGCTATTCCAACTAGTAGTGCCGATCATAACACCTCTATTAAAATGCTTAAAGAAGTTATTTTTCCGAGGTTTGGAGTCCCTAGATATTTAATGATATGGTGGTTCACATTTTATTCATGGTGCTTTCCGTAAAATGCTTGCTAAATATGATGTTAATCATAGAATTGCATCCCCTTATCACCCACAGTCTAGTGGTCAAGTAGAATTGAGTAATAGAGAACTCAAATTAATGTTGCAAAAGACTGTCAATAGGTCTAGAAAGAATTGGTCCAATAAACTTGATGATGCATTATGGGCCTATAGAACAGCATATAAAAATCCTATGGGTATATCTCCGTATAGAATGGTTTATGGAAAAGCATGTCACTTACCTCTCGAACTAGAACATAAGGCATATTGGGCTATTAAAGAGCTTAACTATGATTTCAAGCTTGCCGGTGAAAAGAGGTTATTTGATATTAGCTCACTTGATGAATGGAGAACCCAAAGCTTATGAAAATGCCAAGTTGTTTAAAGAAAAAGTTAAAAGATGGCATGACAAAAGAATACAAAAGCGTGAGTTTAACCTAGGTGATTATGTATTGCTATACAACTCTCATTTAAGATTTTTTGCGGGAAAACTTCTGTCTAAATGTGAAGGCCCTTACGTTATCGTGGAGGTCTATCATTCCGGTGCCATAAAAATCAACAACTTCGAAGGCACAAATCCGAAGGTGGTAAACGGTCAAAGAATCAAACACTATATCTCAGGTAATCCCATAAATGTTGAAACCAATGTTATTGAAACCATAACCCCGGAGGAATACATAAGAGACACCTTCCAGAACGTTTCATACTCCGAAAAGGAATAGGTATGTGGTACGGTAAGTAAACCGACTCCAAAATAGTTTTTAAGGCAATATTTCTCCGTTCTGTAATATTTAGAAAAATAGAAAAATAAGTAGCAGTCCGGGAAGGAAACGAGGGCCCCACGAGGGTGGAGGGTGCGCCCTACCCCCTGGGCGCGCCCCCCTACCTCGTGGGCACCTCGTGTGCCTTCCGACTCCGTTTTCTTACACGATACGTATTTTGGTCGGTAAAAATTCATTATATATTCTCCGAAGGTTTTGACTCCCGTATCACGCAAATATCCTTTGTTCTTGTTTCGAGCTGTTCTCTGTCAAGGTTGCCAAGGCCAGGCATCATGTCGTCCCCCTCCTCCAACAATGGTGACAAAGATGCTTGGCTAATTAAGATAGATCTGAAGAGGGAGGAACCCATGGAGATTAACAAGGATGGAAGGATCAAGAAGGCCACGGAGAACCAAGCTCCAGCAGTAGAAGACATCCTTCAACTTGATCACAATCTTCTTACCCCAACTGAGATCGAAGCTTTCAAGATGATTGAGTTAGCTCGTATTCAAAACAAGTATCTCACAAGTGAAAATATTTTATTGAAGGAGCATATCGTTGCACTCAAGGGCATTATTCGCAAGTTGGATGACCTCTTACGCTCGATGTGCGACTATCCATCACCTCCACCTTCTCCACTGACAAAGAAGGAGACATGATCACATGGGTATGGGCACTCCCCTTGGCAACTGCCAAGCTTGGGGGAGGTGCCCCGGTATCGTATCACAATCACATCTCCTATCTTTACCATTTTTCTTAGTTCGATCCTATTAGTAGTATCTTGATCTAGTAGAATAAAGTTTATGGCATGATCTAGTTTTGATTTTGCTTTATGATCTCTCTATGTAATCGAGTCCGTGAGCTATATAATAAAGATTCGTGTTGAGTCAAGGGCTTGATTATTTTGCCATGATCTTGAGTGAATAAAAGAAAAGAGAAAAAGAATAAAAAGAAACACAGAGTTCATATTGATCTTACTGAGAGTAATGACTTCACATAGAAAGGGTATGATGATTGTAAGTTGTTGGGAGTTGGCAAACATAGTTTTGGTCATCGTTGCAATTAATAGGAAGTAATAAGGAAAGAGAGGTTTCACATATAGATATACTATTATTGACATCTTTTATGATTGTGAGCACTCATTAAAATATGACATGCTAAAGAGTTGATATTGGACAAGGAAGACAACGTAATGGGTTATGTTTTCTTATATCTGAGATAAAGTATATTGTCACGGATCTCCCAACATGTTGAGCTTTCCTTTCCCCCTCGTGCTAGCCAAATTCTTAGCACCAAGTAGAGATACTACTTGTGCTTCCAAAAAAAACCTTAAGCCAGTTTTGCCATGAGAGTCCACCATATCTACCCATGGATTGAGTAAGATCCTTCAAGTAAGTTGTCATCGGTGCAAAGCAATAAAAAATTGCTCTCTAAATATGTATGATTGATTGGTGTGGAAGAAATAAGCTTTATACGATCTTGTGATGTGGAAGAAATAAAAGCGACGGACTGCATAATAAAGGTTCATATCACAAGTGGCAATATAAAGTGACATTCTTTCGCATTAAGATTTTATGCATCCAACCATAAAAGCGCATGGCAACCTCTGCTTCCCTCTGCGAAGGGCCTATCTTTTATTATTATCCTCTACTTTATGCAAGAGTCATGGTGATCTTCACCTTTCCTTTTTACATTTTATCCTTTGGCAAGAACAGTGTGTTGGAAAGATCCTGATTGATATATCTAATTAGGTGTAGGGGGCATGAGTTATTATTGTTGACATTACCCTTGAGGTAAAAGGTTGGGAGGCGAAACTATAAGCCCCTATCTTTCTCTGTGTCTGATTAAAACTCCGTAACCACAAGTATCGCGTGAGTGTTAGCAATTATGAAATACTAAATGATAGTTGAATATGTGGACATGCTATTAAGCTCTGACATAGACTCTTTCTGATGTTATGATAAATTGCAATTGCTTCAGTGACTGAGATTATAGTTCTTGGTTCTCAATAAAGTTTATGATTCGTACTCTGCATTGTGAATGGATTATTACTAGAACATAAGAAATCATATGACAATATCTATATATGTTGCTGTTATGAGAATAATCATGATGCCTTCATGTCCGTACTTTATTTTTATCGACGCCTCTACCTCTAAACATGGGGACATATTTATAGTTATCGGCTTTCGCTTGAGGACAAGCGAGGTCTAAGCTTGGGGGAGTTGATACGTCCATTTTGCATCATGCTTTAATACCGATATTTATTGCATTATGGGTTGTTATTACACGTTATGTTACAATACTTATGCCTATTCTTTCTTATTTTACAAGGTTTACATAAGGAGGGAGAATGCCGGCAGCTGGAATTCTGGGCTGGAAAAGGAGCAAATATTAGAGGCCTATTCTGCACAACTCCAAAAGTCCTGAAACTCCACGAAAGTCATTTTGGGAAATAATAAAAAATATCGAGCGGAAGAAGGTCACCATAGGGGGCCCCACCTGGCCACGAGGGTGGGGGCGCGCCCAACCCCCCTGGGCGCGCCCCCCTACCTCGTGGGCCCCCTGGTGGCCCTCCGATGCCCATCTTCTGCTATATGAGGTCTTTCGTCGAGGAAAAAATCGTAAGCAACCTTTCGGGATGAAACTCCGCCGCCACGAGGCGGAACCTGGCGGAACCAATCTAGGGCTCCGCAGAGCTGTTCTGTCGGGACACACTTCTCGGGGGGGAAATCATCGCCAACGTCATCACCAACGCTCCTCTCATCGGGAGAGGGCAATCTCCATCAACATCTTCACCAGCACCATCTCCTCTCAAAACCCTAGTTCATCTCTTGTATCCAATTCTTGTCTCCAAGTCCGGATTGGTACTAGTAGGTTGCTAGTAGTGTTGATTACTCCTTGTAGTTGATGCTAGTTGGTTTATTTGGTGGAAGATCATATGTTCAGATCCTATATGCATATTAATACCCTCGATTATGAACATGAATATGCTTTGTGAGTAGTTACATTTGTTCTCGAGGACATGGGAGAAGTCTTGCTATTAGTAGTCATGTGAATTTGGTATTCGTTCGATATTTTGATGAGATGTATGTTGTCTAGCATCTAGTGGTGTTATGTGAACGTCGACTACATAACACTTCATCATTATTTGGGCCTAGAGGAAGGCATTGGGAAGTAATAAGTAGATGATGGGTTGCTAGAGTGACAGAAGCTTAAACCCTAGTTTATGCGTTGCTTCGTAAGGGGCTGAATTGGATCCATATGTTTCATGCTATGTGTTGGGGATACAACTGCGGAGTGTGAACCGCCCCGGAAGGGCCGGTTTACCCTCGTTCATGATCCAGGCCCATGATGGAGGCCTGGAGCCCAGAGGCGAATTAAGGTCCATATATGTAAACCGCCTTATTATTGTAGCTTGTGTTGTAAGACAAGAAAGAAGAGACCAAGCCGGACTCTTGGATGAGCCGGATTGGGACTCTGTGGACCGGCCGGGCGTCAACCCGTGTATATAAGGGGATGACCCGGCGGCGAGTTAGGGACAGAGAATTCGAGGCTAAGGCAAAGCTATTGCTCCCTAGTCGCCGAAACCATATCAATCACACCACAACCGGGCGTAGGTTTTACCTTCATCGAAGGGCGAACCAGATAATTCCGTGTCTTGTGTCCGCTTTAACCCCCTAGGTTAACCCGCACGATGGCCCTACGACTAAGTCCTTTCATGAGGGCATCTGCCGTGACGATCCCATTTACGTTGGCGCCCACCGTGGGGCTATCGCATGATGGTTTGATGATCTTAGAGGCAAGTTCGAAGGACTCGAAGGCTATGCGATGGGCGGATGACTAAGAGTCGTCGCGGCAAACTCTACATCGACGATGCGGATCGGGGCCCCGAGGCCGACTCGCTTGAGTACTGGTACGGGTCCCTTTGGCGGCATACACGTGTTCATCGGCAAGATCGGCGAGTCGGGGCGGGCGGACGTCTGCGCCGACCTCGTCGAGACGGCTCGTGGCGAAGAAGAATCCTGCCTCGCTAAACCGGCGGTCAAGCATGTTTTAAGTGGGAGTCGCCCACGGAGGCTACGAGGACGGATCAACATCCGTGACGAGACTATCGTCTACTCTGGCGACGATAAATCGGCCGGGAAACCGAGTCCCTATACCAGCTGCAGGATGGCGGATCGGGGCTGTTCGATGGCGAGAGTATTCGGACCCTTCGATCTACCCAACCGGGTTGGGGTCTTCATGGCGGTACAGGAGGCGCTTCACTCTTCGACCATGGCGCCCTGGTCGCCGGTTCAACAGCGTGATGGCAGCGGGACGGAGGCCCTGTGGCGCCCACCGCTCAAGTTTTGTCGAGCTTTTGACGACTTGGCTGTGCTCATGGCGGAAGCTAATCCGCGGATCAGGACCTGCATAACGCGGAGATTGCAAAGGTGAGGGAACAGATCACTAAAGCTAAAGCGGACTGGCGGCCGCGACGAACGGATGGCGATGGAACGGGCGCTTTGGATGTGCAGGCTTATAGGCTCAGCTGGACCAGAGCGTCACACAGAAGTCATGAAAAGGAAGTACAGGTCCGTTTACCTTCAGTTTTGAGGGTAGGGAGCTTTTCAATACCCCAGGGGCAGGGACCAGAATCCGCCGCCGTTGGTAAACCGGCCGGAAGCACCTGGGACGGCCGCACCGGTTCAGCCCCGTGTGGTAGATCTACCTCGCCATCATACCGGTGCGCCCCAGACCGTGCAGACACCTCCGGGTCACTACTCCAACCCGATGGATAATCTCGTGGCAGCTGCGCACGGTTGGAAGCGATTCAATTGAAGGCGATTCACCACGGCGGTAGAGACACGCCGGGTTAAGGAGCTCCTCGGGACGGCCCTGGCTCAGAAGAAGCGATTAAATGCGGTCGGGATCGGATCCACTCCACCCCCCGCCCGAGCCGGAGCTATAGCCGACGCGTCGACGAACCGGCCGTATCAAGCAATGCGCAGCGTGGTCCGCCTCGCGGCAACAATCCGGCAGGTGGCTTTGAAGATGCTCAAGTGGTAGTGGACCGCGCCAGGGCACGTAGGGAGGCCGAGCTAGCAGCACAAGCAGAGGATCATCCGCCCGCGCCGGTTCGTCCGACCATCTTCGAACCAGGGGTCACATCTGGCTCTTTGGGGGTGCCTTGCCTCGTCCCGCTTGACGCAGCGGCGCTTGCCCAAGGACTTCAAGGGCGCGCAAGGTGCCAAATTATCTGCCGATTTGGCTCGAGGCATGGATAGAAAGCTACGAGATGGCCATGGAGATGCTAGATGTGGATGAAGCCGCATGTGCGAAGTACTTCACAATGATCTTTGGAAGGTACGGCCCGGACTTGGTTGAAAAACTTGCCGCCCAACTCTATCAGCTCGTGGACCCGAGCCATAACCCGGTTCATCCAAAATTTCAAAGACACCTGTAAACAGCCCATATGCGTGGTGGATTTAGCAGCTTGTGTCCAGCGGAGGAGAGTCTACAACCCATTGGGTGCGCCGCGTTTGGAGGTTTTACATTCTTCGACCGGATCAACCCTGATTCCGCGATCCCGACCTTGGAAGCCAATTGCGGTTCGAGCCATTGAAATTGAAGCTGGGTCGCATGAAGCGTTTTGCCATGACATGGGCACTCTAATGGGCGTTTTGGTAAAGTACGCTGATTACGATAGTACCAAGGATCCCGAGTCGAGAATGATGAAGTGGGAAGGGAAAAAGAACGGCAACTCAGGGCCAGCAGACATCATTCGGCAGGCAATGGAGGGAACAAGCGTAAAGCGAACGGCAACATGGGCTTTGTGGCCAACACCAACGCGCAGGACAAGGGCCAGCGGCGCAGAGGTAGGCAGTCAAACCGGGGCGGTCACAATCCGGATCGTTTGAATTTTATATTGAATCAACCTTGTCCGAAGCATGGGACGAAGGAGGCACCGGCGAACCACCTTTGGAAGGATTGTTATATTATGCAGGAGTTCAAAACTCCAACTCTTTCGGTATGATCAAGGGCCCGTGGCGGTTCGTGGTCCGCCCGGGTTACGGTGGAGGAAATGCCGGCCCAGGATTCGGTGGTAATCCGGGCGGGCAAGGCAATCAGAATAATCAAGGTAATCAGAATAGTCAGAGCCAAGGGGGCTACAATCAACAACAGCAGCAGTCGGGTTATCAGAGCAACCCAAAGCAGTTGAATGGTGGACAGTACCACGTCTTTACCACCAGCTTGGACCGACGAGACCGAAAACTTCAGAAGCGGGCGGTCAGTGTTGTTGAACCGGCTGCGCTGCATTACCTCGCTGGTCCGAGCAGCCGATTGTGTGGAGCGAGAGGACCATCCTCCCCGGTTTACAATCCGGTCGGATTAGCCCCTGGTGGTGGCACCCGGTAGGAGGGTACAAGTTTACCAAGGTTCTTATGGATGGAGGAAGCAGCATCAACATCCTGTACTACGAGACCTTCCGGCGTATGGGGTTAACGGATAGGCATCTTAGGCCATCCAGCACAGTGTTTCACGGAGTGGTGCCTGGTAAGTCGGCGTACCCGATCGGTAAGATAGCTCTGGAGGTGACCTTTGGGGACGAACATGACTCCAGATCAGAAACATTGACATTTGAGGTGGTGAAAATTCAAAGCCCTTACCACGCCCTCTTTGGACGGCCGGCTTATGCTAAGTTTATGGCACGGCCCTGTTATGTTTACTTATAGCTGAAAATGCCGGGTCACAAAGGAACGATAACGGTTGATGGGAGCCGCCGGATCGCTCTGGAGTGCGAGGAAGGTGATGCGGCTTACGCAGAGTCGGTTTGTGCCACAGAAGAGCTAAAGTATTATAAGGACAATGTTGATCCGGCGGATATGACCCCTTTGAAAAAGCCAACTACGGAGCATGATCCAGACTTGAAGTTCAAATCGGCAGCTGAGACGAAGCTTGTTGATTTTGTGCCCGGCGATTCATCCAAGCAGTTCACCATTAGTGCCAACTTGGATCCTAAATAGGAAAGCACGCTCATCGAGTTCATCCGTGAGAATCGGGACATTTTTGCATGGAAGCCTTCTGACATGCAAGGTGTACCGAGGGAACTCGCTGAGCACACTCTTAATGTTGACCCGAAATACAAACCGGTAAAACAATTTCTTCGCCGGTTTAACGAGGAAAGGCGCAAGGCCATCGGAGAGGAAGTTGCTAGGCTTTTGGCAGCAGGGTTTATCGTCAAGTCTTTCATCCGAGTGGCTTGCTAATCCGTGTTGGTCCTAAGAAGAATGGCACTTGGCGCGTAAGCGTGGATTACACAGATCTTAACAAAGCTTGTCCAAAGAGATCCTTTCGCCTCCGTATTGACCAGATCATTGATGCGACGGCGGGTTGTGAGCGTTTGAGCTTTTTGGATGCGTATTCCGGTTATCACCAGATTAAGATGGCGGTTAAGGACCAGGAGAAAACAGCGTTTATCACCCCTTTCGGAGCCTTCTGCTATGTATCTATGCCTTTTGGGCTCAAGAGCGCCCAAGCAACTTATCAGCGTTGCGTGCAGAACTGTTTGCATGAACAGATCGGCCGTAATGTGCACGCTTATGTGGATGATATCGTGGTGAAATCAAGGCAGAAGGAAACATTGATTGAGGACTTAAAGGAGACTTTTGACAACTTGCGGGTGTACAAGATGATGCTCAACCCGGCCAAGTGCGTCTTTGGTGTTCCGGCAGGCAAATTGTTGGGTTTTCTTGTGTCCAACCGGGGGATTGAGGCTAATCCGAAGAAGATTACAGCTATCACCTCCTTGGCTAAGCCAAAGTGCATCAACGATGTCCAACGCTTGACAGCGGATTGCTGCGCTAAGCGGTTTATCGATCGCCTAGAGAGAAGGCTATCCTTTGTACCGGATGTCAAGAAGACGGATCAATTAAATGCGAGCTCACTGCCGATGAGGCATTGAGGATTTAAAGCGGCAGCTGGCCAACCCGCCTGTTCTTGCTGCCCCTATTGACAAGGAGCCGCTCCTGTTATATGTTGCTGCTAATGCCAGGGCAGTGAGTGTGGCCATTGTGGTGGAGCGCAAGGAGGCAGGGAAGGAGTATCCGGTTCACGCCGATTTATTACATCAGCGAGGTTCTCATCGAATCTAAACAAAGATATCCGCATTGGCAGAAGCTGGTATATGGAGTTTTTATGGCAAGCCGGAAGCTAAAGCAATATTTCCAAGGGCACCCCATCACAGTGGTCGATTCCTGCTCCCTTGGCGATATCATACTAAACCGGAAGCGGCGGCGGATCGCTAAGTGGGCTATAGAACTTGGGCCGACGGTTTAAAGTATGTGCCCGGACGGTCAGTAAAATCTCGAGCACTTGTGGATTTCATTAATGATTGGACGGAGTTGCAAGCGCCGGAAGAGAAGCCGGATCACACATATTGGACCATCCATTTTGATGGGTCCAGCAATTGAGGGCTCGGGGCAGGAGTTGTATTAACTTCCCACGAGGTGACAAGTTCTGTTATGTTCTCCGCCTAATGTTCCCTTGTACTAACAATGCAGCTGAGTATGAAGCTTTGCTCCATGGTCTCCGGATGGCTAAGGAAATGAATCTCAGCCGGTTAAATGCTTTGGTGACTCGGACTTGGTGGCCCAGCAAGTATCCCGACTTGGGACTCCAAAGATCCACTCATGGCTGCATATCGTCGGGAAGTGGATGTTGTTGCAGGACATTTTAAAGGATATCGTGGACCATGTGGATCGTCGGAAGAACGGTTGCCGATGCTTTGAGCCGCTGGGCTCCCAACGTAAACCGGTCCCGCCCAACGTTTTCCTTGATGTGCTGCACAAACCGTCAGTTAAGCTTCCTGATGAGATTGATTTGGCTATCCCTGATCCGGAGGCTCAATTGGTGGCGGCTCTGCATGTCATTCCGGATTGGACGCTCCCTTATTTGGCATACATGAGCCGGGGCGAGTTACCAGAAGATGAGACGTTGGCCCGGCAGATAGTTCGGCGGTCTAAGTCTATGACCATTGTTAATGGCGAAGTTGCATCGTTGCGGTGTGTCGTATGCGTTTCAGCGTTGTGTGTCCCCTGAAGAGGGCTGTGAGATATTGCGAGAGATTCATGAAGGGGATTGTGGTCACCACGCCGGTTCAAAATCCCTGGTGGCCAAAGCGTTCCGCCATGGTTTCTATTGGTTGACTGCCCATGCTGATGCGGAGGATCTGGTCAGACGATGTGATGGTTGCCAAAAGTTCTCGAGCGTGCTCATGTGCCCGCCCAAGAATTGAGAATGATTCCAATTACTTGGCCGTTTGCATTTGGGGTTGGATATGGTTGGACCTTTCAAAAGGTCCAAGGACAAAAAGACCCACCTGTTGGTGGCGGTTGATAAATTTACCAAGTGGGTGGAGGCGAGCCTGTTAGCAAGTGTGATGCGCCACGGCGGTTCAGTTCATCAAACGGGTGATTTTCGGTTTGGGTTTCACACAGATCATCACGGACAATGGCACCAATTTGTCCAAAGGAGCTATGAAGGAATTTTGTGAACGCGAGCACATCCGCTTGATGTTTCTTCCGTAGCCCACCCGCAATCCAATGGTCAAGCGGAACGAGCTAATCAGAAATCTTGAAAGGTATTAAACCTCGCTTATGGTCCCTTTAGAGAGGACACGGGTTGTTGGGTGGAAGAGCTACCATCGGTGATATGGAGTATAAACACTACCCCAATCGATCCAATCGGATACACGCCGCTCTTTATGGTCTATGGAGCGGAGGCGGTCCTTCCCAGTGATATACGTCACGACTCGCCTCGAGTAACAGCTTATGTTGAGGCAGATAGCGAGGTAGCACGGCAAGATGATTTGGATCGACTGGACGAAGAGCGTGATATGGCAGCAGCTCGCTCGGGCGGTCTACCAGCAGGATCTTCGCCGGTATCACAGCCGGCGGTTAAAACCAGAACCTTTCGGGAAGGAGACTTAGTGCTGCGGCTCATTCAAGACCGTAAAGATATGCACAAGCTATCCCCACCTTGGGAGGGGCCTTTGTGGTCAGCAAGAATCTATACAACGGGTCCTACTATCGATTGATGTTCGAGAGCGAAAGGACTCACGACGCCGAGGAGGAGACCAACAGCCATGGAACATAGCTCATCTTCGCCTTATTATACCGAGCCATTGGCTCCACTTATGTACATATCAAGACAATGTATATATTATGAATAAAGGCAATAAACCGGATCCTCAGCTACGGCGGGGTATCTGTTCTGTATAAAAGACCGGCTCGGGTACATGGAGATGCTGCCGTGAAGCGGCCTCCGGTTTAACCCTTGGCCTCGGTTTCAGAAATTTTTGTCACTTGGGGGCTTGGTCGTGTCCGAACCAATGCAACACCTCTTGGTAGGCGAAAGCCACCAGATCATTTGGGGGCATGGTCACGTCTGAACCAGTCACACCTCTTGGTCGGCCTAAGGCCATAGAATCACTTGGGGGCTTTGGTCGAACCCGAACCATCGCAATGCCACTTGATCGGCATCATGCCACGAGTTCAGTTGGGGACCTGGCTGACTTGAACCATCGCTACACCGTATAGGGGGCTTGGTCCTGTCCGACCATGGTAACACCATCTGATCCGGCTCAGTACAGCCTACTGTGTTGGCCTTCTTAAACCGACAAAACCGACAAAACCATTTTTCTCATTGATTTTGCTTCCATGTGGTCTTTATGCCAGTCATTTGGCTTTTGTTGGCCTTCTTAAACCGACAAAACTTTTTAAACCGGATTTACGTTGTCAGAATTCGATACGTTTTTAAGCTGGCGATTTTGTTCCGGTTTGATTTTACTGTTAACATCCCATTATGGAGTAACAGGGGGCTTATCATGCCCGACACGTTTTACATGGTAAATCGGCATTATACA
The DNA here is from genome assembly GCA_021605205.1 of Aegilops longissima. Taxonomy (NCBI): domain Eukaryota; kingdom Viridiplantae; phylum Streptophyta; class Magnoliopsida; order Poales; family Poaceae; genus Aegilops; species Aegilops longissima. Next base: position 584,364,849 of record CM038676.1, read on the forward strand.
CACAGGGATTGTTCTCCTTTGACGGCGATGGTTTATAAAGGCCTCCGCTTTGGGATTGGTTAAAGCCTACTGTGTGCCAGACGCTGGCAGGCAAAATATGTTGCAGGATTCACTACTTCAAACCCAACGTATCCAGCACTGCCATACAAAGGTTTATAGACTAAGGTTGTACCGGCATTGTTCAAAATAAAGCACTAGCTATCCTATTACAAAGCCTTTGGAGGCCCGGCATTTCAGGTAGAGTTATGCCTTGAAGCTTTGGATACGTCACCCGGCTTGACGAATTACGCTGCTTCACCGGGTTGGCGCGAGGTAGAGGGGACGGCGCCTGGCGTCGGTTCAGCTTCTTCTTCCTCCTCACCCAAAGCCCGGAAGTCATTGGTGGACCAGTCAATCAGGGTTAAGGCCTGAAAGAAAGCTTCTTCACTTATCAGCTCAGCCGGATCAACGTCAGGGGCATAAGTGTGCTTACGGATTGGAGGAACAAGGCTCTGCACTTCCGGGATGACAAACTCCACCCGCTTGTTGTTTGCGTCATAAAAAGAGCGGTGAACCTCCAGGTTGGCTTCAGCTGCCAATTGACTCGCCAATGGACGCATTTCCTTTGTAATCCGCTTCAGGGCGTCGTTATCAAAGGCTTCACCGTTCTCTTGAGCGCTGGGAAAACCTTTGGCTATGTCAGCCGGATCAAGATCCGCTATCCACGCCTTGGCACGAGTCAGAGCCAGTAGGGTGCCAGCCCGGGCCGCGGATCGCTTTAACTCTTCGTTACCCGAATCATGGACAGCCGGTCTGTGGTATCTCCGATCAGGATGGCGCCGTGTTGTCGACGATATGGCGATATGGCTCGTTAGGCGCCGTATATAGCTGTTCAATCGAGTGTAAGAAGCCTTGAGCTTCTTCCGCACGCCGAGCCTGTGATGAGCGGCGCGTTTGCTCGCACCAAGTTCGGACAGCTCAAGTTAAACCGCAGAAATATCAAAATTAAGATAGTCCGTGCAAGTTTTCTTACCAAAGACGGCAGATGTCATGGCATGCACTTGGCGCTTGAGTCGGGTAAGTTCTTCAGCCACCGGTTTAAGGGCTGCTTCAGCTTCTTCCGCCCGCTTTATTAAACCGGCTTTCTCGGTGTCCCAGTTGACCCGCTCGGATTTGTACCACTCCTTCAGCTGTTCCATGGTGGTCAGGGCAGTTTTTAACTCGTCTTTGGCTTTGGTGTCTTCTGCTATTTGAGTCTCCAGATTGGCTCGAAGGTCCTTGAGTTGCACAGTTTGCTGATATATTTCATTCTGGTGACAAAGGGAACATGTTAGTTGTTTCATTATACAAAGTCCCAAGCTCAATACAAGTATTCAACTTGGCACTTGGGGGCTAATGGCTAGCTAATCTCAGTCTGCTATGAGGAGACACAACTTAAGTCCCGGTTTAACTTTGCAACGTTAAACCGACCCTTGGGGGCTACTATGCAGTTAAAATATAAGAAAAGTCAACTCATTACCTCATAGCGGTCCTTCATGCGATTTACTAGACCGGCTTCAAAGTCACGGCTTGTGTAAAGCCGGTTCAGGAAGACAGAATGAAGTTCTTGGGCAGAGAAATTGTCGTAAGCAGACATATCAGTCTTCCCCTTGTCTTTGCTCATAGTAGTGGAACTTTCTTTGATGCTGTGCTTTGCTAAAGCAACCGGTTGGCTAGGAGCAGTGTAGCCAGTACCTGTCACAATAACATCGTCATTTTCAGCGGTCTTGTTTGGGCTTGATGTCGTTTTGCTTTGGCTCGGCGGTTCAACAGTCACGACCCGCTCGGCGGACGGGTTTGATGGAGCAGGCTGTGAGGTTTCCACTTGACCTCCGGTTCAACTTCCGCGGGTCAGCAGATCGTCTTTGTACAACTCACCGTAGCTTTCCTTGGCGGCTTCAGATTTTCGTGTGGTTGTTCGGGGTTTTTCGGATCAACATCCGGAGTAGGATCAAGAGTTTTCGCCTTCTTGCTCAAGCGAGCCTTGGTGCTGCAATATTCAGAATTGATCAAGACAAATTGACCAAGGTGATGGTGAATCGAATTGACGGACAGCAATTACATACCTACGCGGCGATGTTCAGCGGAGGCAGTTGTGTGGTGGATGAACCGCAGACGAGTTGGAAGAGGCCTGATAATTGGTCGACGGATTGAGAGGACATCGGAAGAAACCTTTAAGGGATAACGCCAGAGAGCAAGTCACCTCACGGACGACGCTTCCGGGTTGGTGTGTCTAGTAAACCGGATGAGGTAATCCGTTGGCCACTGTGCCGGGTTGTACGGCGCTCTTCAGCCTGCTGTGTCTTCAAGGAAAGATTTGGATTCAAGTAAGCACAGGAATGATATTTTTCACTTTTCGACGGCGCGATTTAATTCTCTTAACCGGCGCATGATCGGATTCGGAAGAAAGAAGGATTACCTCAACAGGGTCGGCATGACTGGCTTCAGCATCATCCTGGGAAGAAAATTGTCAGGGGGCCAAGCATATGCAGGAAGAAACACAAAGCGGAAAGCCGGTTTACGGCGGCTTCCTTGTAAGTGTCAAGTTTTACCTCAGCTTCTGATTCTTCGTCCTCCGGCGGATCAGAGGACTCGGCGGTCTTCTTCTTGCCTGCTTTCTTAGTGGCCTTGGACTTTACACGCGGCGCCCGAACCGGTTTGGTGCGTTTCCAGAAGGAGTTGTCAGCCTGAGAAGTAACAAGGATTAGCGTATATCAACAGAGTATTAAGAGCCTGAAAGGCAGTGAGTAGAGCTTACCGCCGGCGGTTTGTTGGCGGCACAAAATGGAGCCAACCCGGTTAGGCTGCAGACGGAGATTGGCTCATCGAGCATCTTCTTGACGATCTCGGTGACCTCCTGTTCAGTTATGGGCAGCTCGTGACGCCTTTGAGGATCTTTGAGGCTGCCGGTGTACTCGTGCATCAATCCGGGCCGGCGGCTTAGTGGCAAAACGCCCCAAGAAACCCAGCAACGCACAAGATCCACGCCGGTTAAGCCATTGGCCATTAGAGCCCGGAGCTTGATTATTTGCGGTGCGAAGTTCTTCCGTTCCGCGGCGGTTAAGCGTGAAGGCAGCGGATGCTGGTTGCTGAGCCGGTGAGAACGGTAACCCGCAAGGGGTTTTCGCTGGCGAGGAGCAGTGTTCCGCAAGAGAACCAGGTTTGGTTCCAACTTTGGATGGCTGTGGTGCTTGGCGTGAGGAAAATCGACTTCCTTCCTCTTCGGATTGAAACGCCGCCCAGCTCCGTGTTGGGACCATCGAAAATTCTGTGCGACGGTTCAAATGGAAAAATCCGGAACAACTCCATCGATGGTTCTTCTTGAAGATAGACTTCACGTAAGACTTGAAAGTTGCATATGTTCGACATGCATTGGGCCGATATCCTGCGGATGGAGTTGCAAACGGCAAGGACGTCCCCGAAAAATTTTGAACGGGCGGGCAGAACCCCGGTCTAGGTGCTGCATAAACACATTACTTCTCCCGCCATGCTCGAGGAAACTCGCCCTCCGAACACGCCAATGGAGGACATTTTTGGAGCCAAACCGCCGGTGGTGACATAGCCGTTGAGCTGCGTTTGTTGATTTTGGACCGGACCCGGTTGCAAGCGGAAAATTGAGGAGCCATTCCGAAGACTAAAGCTGCGAAGAAAGGAAGAAAACGGTTCACCATTGAACGGGTCAGGCATTGCAGATATTGTTAAACCGCAATTCAGCATCCGCCTCCCATTCCGGTTTAAGCGAGGACTAATGGAGGACGGATTAGCTATCAAAAGTTAAACCGCCAAAGGAGGCAGAGCTGAAAAAGTTACTAAGTGTAGATGCGAAACAGGTTTCCCACGCGAATGAAAGTAATCTAGATCTACCGGAGTTCAAGAAGAAAATTTCTACGACCTATGCAAACCTCGACAGCAGCAGAAGGTTCAGGCATGTTAAAATAAAGGATCTGAACAGAAAAGGGGAAGATGCATAGAGTCGGATGGACGGCGAAAGCAGCGATTTGCACAGGATGAGCGGTACGGCTGAGCCGTACAGCCATGGCAGAGCAAGTATGAAGAACTGGTATGAACGCCACGAGCTATGAGACGAACAGAGTTTTCAGATGAGATCTAGGGTTTGAAGGAAACCTTACTCGACGAGCGGAAACCGCGAGGAGCACTCAAACTCGTAGGATCAGGTTGATGCAGCGCCCAGCGTGAAGCGCCGGTCGAAGGTTGAGGGCGACGGCAAGAGCTTCAGGGTCGGAGCGTCGCGAGGAAGGAGAAGAGAGGAAGAAGAAGAAGAGAAGGGCCCGACCGGTCTATTTATAAGGGACCGGAGCAATCAACGGGCGCGAGAATCGAGGAGTCAAAAGCGGCGGAAGGTGCAGCGGCCACCTCGATTTCCGGGATAGCCTTAATGAAGGGAATCTTACTGTTTGGATCTTTTGTTTAAAATGACGCTGTGGTTCCTCGACACGAAGATCGAGGATGATGTCACGGCGGTTCAAGCGGGTGGCGGTTTACAAAATGTGAAAGGAGATCAAGAGTTTCGAAGATGTTGAAGATTAACTGAACGGTTCAAGTCAATCGGGGCCTAATGTTGGGGATACAACATGGAGTGTGAACCGCCCCGGAAGGGCCGGTTTACCCTCGTTCATGATCCAGGCCCATGATGGAGGCCTGGAGCCCAGAGGCGAATTAAGGTCCATATATGTAAACCGCCTTATTATTGTAGCTTGTGTTGTAAGACAAGAAAGAAGAGACCAAGCCGGACTCTTGTATGAGCCGGATTGGGACTCTGTGGACCGGCCGGGCGTCAACCCGTGTATATAAGGGGACGACCCGGCGGCGAGTTAGGGACAGAGAATTCGAGGCTAAGGCAAAGCTATTGCTCCCTAGTCGCCGAAACCATATCAATCACACCACAACTGGACGTAGGTTTTTACCTTCATCGAAGGGGCCGAACCAGTATAATTCCCGTGTCTTGTGTCCGCTTTAACCCCCCTAGGTTAACCCGTACGATGGCCCTACGACTAAGTCCTTTCATGAGGGCATCTGCCGTGACGATCCCACGACACTATGGTTAGGTTTACCTTAATACTTTTGTTGTATTTGCGGATGCTTGCAATAGAGGTTAATCATAAGTGGGATGTTTGTTCAAGTAAGAACAGCACCCAAGCACTGGTCCACCCACATATCAAATTATCAAAGTACCGAACGCGAATCATATGAACGTGATGAAAACTAGCTTGACGATATTCCCATGTGTCCTCGGGAGCGCTTTTCCTATTATAAGAGTTTGTTCAGGCTTATCCTTTGCGATAAAAAAGGATTGGGCCACCTTGCTGCACTTTATTTACTTTTGTTACTTGTTGCTCGTTACAAATTATCCTATCCCAAAACTATCTGTTACCACTTATTTCAGTACTTGCAGAGAATACCTTGCTGAAAACCGCTTATCATTTCCTTCTGCTCCTCGTTGGGTTCGACACTCTTACTTATCGAAAGTACTACGATAGATCCCCTATACTTGTGGGTCATCACACACCACCACTACAAAATGAACCACATCATTTTTTTCTCTCTCAAAATTATAGAACATGAAAATACAAAATTGCATGCGAACATCTGTACATGCAGTGCACTTTTCTCTTTTTTTGCGTTTTCCCACTGCAAAACGACAAGCTGAACTACAGTAATCACATTGAAGATTTTTTAATTTCTTTTTCAGAGAGAATGAATGCTCCCTTACAAACATGCTGCAATCGAGCTGGTGACATGCTGCAGGAGCGACTCAACTAAACTAGATGGGGGCAGCAACCGAGCTGCACAGGTCCTGTGGGCACATCTGCATCTTGACGCCGCGACACCGCCAGATCGCTTGATGTCGCGTCGCCATGGAATCGCAACTGGGAGTGCGCCTATGTAATCTGAGGCCGATTTTATGTGCAAAACTGCACTGCTAGGAATTCTACTCCACCGAACTAGATATTAAACACACGGCCAAATCTGAAAAAAAAATGCTTATGTACTGCGTTGAGAGGACAACGCACTACATCAAAAACACCAAAAATACAAAGCACTCGGGTCCCTTGTTGACCCCAACACCAGCGCTAACAAACTTTGTTAGGACTGCATGCCGCGGCTGGAGCTGCCCACACGCAGGGAGCTGCACTGAGTCGACCGATCCACGTCGAGAACAGAGAGGAGGCGGCGGCCGAACCATGGCGCGTTAGAGAAGGGCGGCACGGGGACCTGTGCAGGCGCGAAGAGAGGCAACGCGGGGAGTTGGGCTGGTGGCGCGGTCAGCCGAGGCCGCACCGACCTGCGACGGAGGGAGGTCAGAGGTAGAAGTAGGGGATGGAAGGGAGGGGACTGCAGTTCTGCGCCGTCTGGGCGGCAGCGCCGCCGGGATGGACTGCGGCTCCAACAAGGTCGAGCTTGATGAGCGCGGCCACCTTCAGGGAGGAGGCGATGAAGAAGGCGTGGGAGGGCAGGGTGCCTCAGATCGGTCGGTCGCTGAGGTCCAGGTGGAGCCTGGTGGCTTTCCCAACCTCCCTGGGGGCCGTGGTGGCCGGATCTGGTGCCGGCGGCCACATGCAGGAGGTTTCATGGCGGCACATCGCGCAGGGTGGTAGCCGCGTATGGAGGTGGCGTCGGGCGAGGTCAGAAGGTTGGGCGGCGGCGGGGTGCGCCATGGCTCGATCCGCGCCGGGACGTCGCGGGGGCCTGTCGAGGCCTGGATCCGGCGCCGGTTCATGCTGGGAAGCGGTCGGGGGAGGGGTGGCTCGCGGCGATGGGAGGAAGGCCACTGACAGGGTGGGGTGCGGTGGTTGGGCGGCGCGCCGGTCGTGGGAGGTAGGTGGGGGAGGAAGGTGGTTGGCGCGGTGGCGTGCGGCTGGGTCGGAGGTAGCGTGCGACGGGGAAGGATGGAGGTGGTTCTGCGCGGGGGAGGGGGGAAAGGGGAGAGAAGTGAGGTTGGGGGAGGAGAAGAAGAGTGGGTGGGGTGGGCCGGTGAGGTGGGGGTGTTATCAGAATAGGAAACTGATGTGCAGAATAAGGTCTTAAGGGATGTTATCATAATAGACCCACCCTATATATGTATGTATGTGTGTCTATATATATACACACACACACACATACTATTCATCACCCAGGGTGCAGAATAACTTATTCTTCACCCAAGGTAATCTTACTATCATTTCATAATTAAATTACATTTGGAATTCAAATAGTTACATTCCTATTCATTCACTACGTAATATTTGACATAAGAAAATGAAAATATAGGTCATAAGACAAGAAAATTTGCAGTTTATGTGTATTTTACACTATGTTTTTATGTTTGTAATTTTACATAACATAAAATATTTTTTACGACGGTTATATCACTACTAGAAATACCACTACTAATGGCGCACCTAATATGGCCATTAATGGCGCATCACTGGTGCGCCATTGATAGCACGCCATTAGTAATTTTTACTAATGGCACACCACCTGGTGCGCCATTAGTATCTGGTATACTAATGGCGCACCACCTGGTGCGCCATTAGTATATGCTTGAAGGTGCGCCATTAGTATGCCTCCTGTAGGGGCATGTATACCAGTGCTTTGGCATACTAATGGCGCACCACCTCTGGATGCGCCATTAGTAATCAAGAGATACTAATGGCGCACTACCCAGTGATGCGCCATTATTATGCACTATCATACTAATGGCGCCTTTGTCATGTGATGCGCCATTAGTATGAATATTAGGTTTTTTATTTTTTATTTTCTGTTTTTGCACAGGTTACAAAATGTATAATTTGACAAAATATAGACAGCACACATCAACAATAGATTCATCAAATACAATAGAAGATTAGTCTTTGAATACAATTCATCATATTAGTATCCAAATACAATTCATCATATTAGTCTCCGAATTGAAAAGACCGAACAAAGATAGAACATTATATTACAAGTCTCGAGACCGCGAGTAGCGAGTTTATCTTCGCATTACAAGTCGATATCGATCATCTAAACTACCATCACATAGAAGAGAGCTGCGGTCATCACGATGAGCATCATCACGATGAAACTCGTCTTCATCCGGTTCCTCCAACGCCCTCCCTCTCCCGCTAGATAGCGGGCGATCTAGATTCGCCTCGCCCTAGTGGTGTACCCTTTGTAACTGTTACCGCTGAATCGGTGAACCTGTCTCCGACACTCCTCCCAGTCATCGAGACTCCGGGAACCTTACCCTTGTACACGACATACGCCGGCATCGCTATGCACTAGCCAAACAAAACGTTAGTACCAATTCACGACAATACATAAGCAATATATAAGTATGCAAATGAACGATCGGAAGAGAAAAGCAAGACATTAATAGCATCGATTACATCTAAGTTGAACGACTCTCAAACCAAAGAGACATACTACAAGTTCATTAAAGTTTAATTACAACATGAGCCAATCGATGTTTCAGAACTAGACAACTCGACTCAAGGGATCGGAGCGTGGATGAAGCCGCCGTCTATCGTGGGAGTCATGAAAGAACGGGCGTTGTCATCCTGCATTTGTAGCATTGTGTCGATGTCACCGTTGGACGGTTGATTTCGAGGTAGAACTGCCCCGAGGTACGGCGACATCTTGATGGATGATTTCCGCAAACTCCGATTGGATGCGAAAGAATTCTTGTCGGAGGTCCGCGTCTGGATTGCCGACACGCCGCGCCCAATCTTGGAGTTTGCTCGGTAGCGAAGTTGATGATGGTCCCGCACGATCGCCCGCATGTGATGGATGGCGAGTAGGCACCCTTCGACCGCCAGCGGCTGCTTGACGCAGCGAACGTCATTGTGGGAGAACACGTGCTTGCCGCATTTACGAATAGGCCTGGTGAAGGTGCCTCCAGATTTGGCGAGCGGGAGAACATCATCAAGAACCTTCTTGACATTTGTGTAGTCTACGTTCGATCGACGGTCCGGGTCGAAATACGTGGCCATGGAATATTTGGGGCTTAGGAGGATGGCGCGCAACGTGTGTCACCGCAGAAAACACGGAATGTTAAAGAAAAACGATCGAAATGTAAGAATTCATATGTTACGGGCGGTTGAGGGAGGACTTACTCGGGAAAGTAAGGCACGAGGAAGTTATCCTTATCTTGGTTTGCCGTAATGACGCCGAGGTAAGAACTCGCGACTTGCGGTCCCCAGCGCTGCCCAAGATCGTGGCACGCATGTAGAAGGGGTCGACGATCACGATGTCCGGGGTCTTGTCGCGAATGATCCGCATCTCCATACTCAACGAAAATAGCCGAACGAAGGTGTAGTGCAGCGGATGAAGGTTCAACATAGCGTGGATGTCATCAAAACGCAGGACGATCGTACGCCCGATGGAGTTACCCACAAAGCCCTTGCCCTCCGCACCTTGGCCGCAAAACCGGTATGCCACATCCTTCTCCCCGAGACGCCGCTTCTCCAAAGAAAGAACACTGTCATGCAGACTCCAGATAGCACCGGTTGCAGCATTGAGCATATTTGTCGGTAGCATCGCCCTACCCGCCACATGCACCCTCCTCGAGATATCCTGCGGTGAAGGTGGCCCGTCCTGAGCACGGATCGTACTCGGTGCCGGCTGGCTCGCACCCTTCTTAGTCTTTATTTTGCGTGCCTTCTTCTTCTCCTGTAATGGGACCGAGTTTTGCTCACAGACCGCCTTCTTGAGTGTGTTGGGGCTGATAATATTTCGCACCTCGCCTATCTGAGGCTCGGTGAAGTCGGCAGCTGGAGGCGTCTCCTGAGAGCTGAACGCCAGACGGCGCCTGTTGCAACTTGGCTTCTCCGCGGTACGAGCTAGATCGCACACGTCTTTTGTTGGGTTTGGTTCTTGAGAAGGAGGCCCCATGAAGTCGCCATCGCACCCATGCTCGGCAAAAAATCTTGATCGACGTTGCCAAATGTATCATAGTCGCCGTCGTCGTCATTCGATCCTGTGCCATATGCATGTTTGGATCGATGGCATAGGGATGTCCGCACCGTTACGGGCGGTCTTGCCATGGGGCCGACTTGGGCGCCGCACGACCGGGCGGTGTTGTCTTTGGGGTGGTGTCCCCGCCCCAAACGAATCTGGCTCTTCGCCAAAGCAGGGCCAGCTCAGCGGCGCCGAGGGTCATCACGTCATCATCGTCGGCCCCGACGGGTCGATTCGGAGGTAACAAGTCGTCGCAGCCTGGCAGCACCCGAACCAGTTGAACCCTAAACAAGTTGGGTGGCATCTGGGTACCGTGGAACAAGGGGTTGCCCGGTTGAACGATTTTGCCCTTGGGCTGGCTGCCATCTGTGCGTGCGCCGCCATCATCAGTGGTGGCATCCTCGGCGGCACCATCAGTGGTGGCATCAGTGTGGTCATCCTCGGCGGCACCATCCGTGGTCTCGGGATCGGTGGGGAAGGCGGCGGCCTCATACAAGTGAGGTTGTTCCTCCATCTCTGGGACAGCTCCTGAATGCCTTGCCGCCCAACCCCGGCCTCATCGTTGTGGGCCATGTTTCTCTCTAAATAGAAACAAAGTTTGGTCAAAAAGTTGGTTATTGTCAAGGAACAAGATCATGGTCTCATCATTTAGGGTTTGTCGACACCGAGGCATCCTAAAATCTAAGCTTTTATCATTGAGGGTTTTTCGACGCCAAGGCACCCTAAAAGCCTAACTTTTCATCATTTCGGGTTTTATCGACACCGAGGCACCCTAAAAGCCATGCATTAGTCACAAGTACGCCGGGCACTTGATCCTACTTAATTAACTACTAAGATACCCGGCCCATGCATTAGTCACAAGTATTTTATATGTCCTATTTTAGCAAAGTCATGCTAAAATTCACGGAAAATTTCAGCATGACCTTTGCTGAAAATAGGACATATGGAGTACCAATTTGCCGGAACGGAAGTTAATCGACATTCCGCAAACTCAAGGGCCTCTCGGGTACTGCAAAATCATCACGACACGATGGTCGGAGACAAAACCCAACAAACTAGCAAAATCATCACAAATTGTTTTCTATTAAAGATGATCATCAACTTTACAAGTCTTTCTCAATGTGATCACAAGTAATTCAGAGGCATCACAAGTAATTCAGAGCATCACAAGGCATTAGTAGTTCAAGTACATGAACAAGTTTTACAAACCCATATAAGAACAAGTGAATTCTAGTCCCATTGACACTCCTGGTTTTCTACAAACACCAAGTACTAGGGCACACAAAAGTTCTGAAATTTGTGTGCCTAACTGAATTAACTGAATTTTCAAGAACCGAATAAACTGAATTTTCAAAACTGCAAGAAGCCAATTAAAAAATCCAACAGCACTAGAACTGAGCTGATTGATGAGTTTTGTTCACTGTTATGAAGAGAAACTTCTTCTTGTAAGAAAGGACTTCGCGTGTGGTTTGGAATATTCAGAAATCAAGTTGAAATATAAAACCATATAGAGGTAGGTATGCTACAAGTCTACAACATATATACTAATTAATCAACTGCAATCAGGAGACAGTTTCTTCTTCTAAGTCCATCTCACGGTTCGCTGAATTAAGAAAAATACATCATCATTTCAGAAAACTTACATAAACTACTCAAAACAGGAAGAAGAAGAAAACACATTTCGAAGGAAAAACTGCATGCAAAAATAGCTTTCAACTTAACTCAATGCTTGTATATATCATTATAAAAATTGGGTGCTAACGACGCAAACTTGATAATCATTCAGAGCAGCTCAACAAACTTTGAACAAGCAGGACTCATGGCCAAATTAAAGTAGAGTAATCCTACGGTGCATTTCCGATAAATCCATGGATGGATGTACGTATCACTACAGATTGAACACAACATTTCCATTAATTTTTTCTCCAACTGGTAGTATAATAACTATACTCTAATTCAGTAAGTAATTTAATCTCTGGGCCAAGACCTACAAGTAGATTAATTGACTAAGTGCGCGATAGGACAAGTGGTAATTAATTAGCTCTTCATGGAGGAGGATAAGAGGGACCACCAGGAGGTGCCCTTCATGGCCTGCTCCCATGACCCATCAACATCAAGAGCAACCTCCCAAGGTTCACGACCCATCCCTCAATCAAATCTCAACCTTTTTGTTCATCCTCCAATCGTGGGAGGACCATTTTCCTCAACAATAATGGTCTAATGTATGATTTGTGGGTCGAACGCAATTGAGATTATTTTCTGTGTGAGTCTACTGTTGGGTTTTGGTGTATACTAGCAGCAGCATAGTCGCAACACACATTAACACATATAGCTTGCTTGGTCTCTACTAATAAAAAGCTGAACCATCAATGGAGTGCTGCTACTTGTCTAGTAGCTGTTCCCACTATTGAGTGTTGTCTCACCATGCATTGGCATTGCTATCTACTTGGTGAACTGGGATTTTTCTTTTCATGTAAATCATGGTCTTGATCTGTGATTAAGGGCAAAAGTGTTGGAATTTCATTTTGATTGTTATTGTTAAGACTAGTGTAAATCAGACGTGGCCAATCAAGTGATACCCTTATATAGCTAGAATTCAGAATGCATTCAACAATCCAAACTTTTGTATTTCCTGGATAACAAACAATAATGATCTCTAGCCCCGACATTCATTTATTCATTCTTCTAGTAAATAGGTGCATAAATGTTCTTGCCGAATGGGTTTATTTTTGTTGATCTATATGCTCATATATGCGCATTTAGGCTAGCCACTTTTACGCCACTCATATGCCATCGATAAAAAAATGAACTTTCACCAAGAAGTTGTAACTTGGCAGCCAGTCAGTTTATACAACAAAGATAATCATATATTTCTATGAACACTAGACGCCAATCTGAGGATAAAAAGCATCTACTAGTAACTAGTGAATATGATCATCACTAGCCCATAATAGTAATTAAGTTTTTTTGTAGACAAACAACATGTTTATCTTTCGAGGCATCTACATCTCGAGTGTACCTAACAAAACCCAGAGCTTGGTGCTATCCAACTATTAAAACCACACAGCTGCATGGCTCCTAGCAGCAATTTCACAAGTAAATTCAATGCAAGTCCAAGAAGACAGCACATAGCTCAGACCTGTGGCTGTGGGGATTGTCCTCAATGCAACTCCTTCAAAATAAAGAGACTGTCTTCAATGTAAAGGTGTGAGAATTCACGATCACCGCGATAAGTAGATGACGCCTTCCGGTCACCGCAAAAAAAAAGAAGAAGAAAATGTTAGCAAACTCTACAGCCTACAAATAAGGCAGCTACATGTTAAACCAACCATGACGGGTACAAAGGCCATGCGCACGCGGCAACCAGAGCTTCGCCTTACTTAGTCCCCTTGATGTTATTGTTTGTTTTGGTTCTGTTTTAATTAGGCCTGTAACCGTAATCCGATTGTTGTGAGTGTCCATGGCCTTTATGTATGGCATGGCCAGTGTGATTTTATTAATCTATAAAAGCTCGACCTACCAACTTGTAAGCATTCGACAACTCAATTAATTGGGTCGAGAAGGTCCAAACCTGCCATACATAGCAGCTCTGGTGCTCAAAACTCGTAAGCAAGATCGTTTACAAACAAAAAAAATTGTTCCACAATTTGCACTAGGGAAACTGATAGAAACAGTACAAATTTAAACAAGAACCACCACGCGTACACGAATCAGTGGGTGCTATTTACCGCTGCGATTCGGATTGGGGTTGAGATAGCGGAATTTCTTACGGGAGGGGATGGAGAGACAAGACGGCGCAACGAGGAGATCCTGTGGGCGTGGTCGTGGTGGTGGTCGTGCGCGGGGTGGGATCTGCAGAGCAAGTCTGCCCAATGAAGGAAGCAAGCACGTGAGAGGAGGCTATGGACTTGCGGAATGGAGAAGTAAGGAGGAGGTGGTCGCACCTTGGGCGCCTAGTCTAGGTTTCTGGCGCCGTGGCGCCGAGGGAGGCGGGTCGACGGTGGTGTGGACGGGCGGGTCGAGGTGGGGCAGCGGCGTCGGGCGGGTCGAGGCGCGCTGGGCGGCGGGCAGCGTCCGGGCGGTGGGGTCGGGCGGCGCCCGGGCGGCGGGTCGGGCGGGGTCGAGGCGGCGCTGGGCGGCGCCCGGGCGGCGGGTCGCGCCGAGGCGGCGGGCAGCGCCGAGGTGGCGGGACGGTGGCGTCGAGGGAGGCGGGCGAGGGAGAGGGAAGGCGAGGAGAGGCGAGGGAGGAGAGGGCGAGGTGAGGGCGAGGGCGGGCAGCGGCGGGCGGCGGTGGATCGAGAGGAGAGAACTGGCGGGGGATCGGGCGAGGGGGATCGGGCGAAGGGGGATCGGGCGAAGGGGGGCCACAATACTAATGGCGCACCTCACCGTGGTGCGCCATTAGCATGTCCACACTAATGGCGCACCTCACCGTGGTGCGCCATTAGTATTTTTTTTATTTCAACTCGAGCCAAAAGGTTATGTAGTACCGTAACCTATCCATGTCAAGCCCACTCTACTAGCTCGGTGGTCAGCAGCCAGTTCTCACACGGGAGGTCCTGGGTTCGACTCCTGTGCTCCACAAATTTTTTTAGCATTTAAAAGCTGTTTGATACTTATTTATGTTTAAATATGTTCAAACTTGTTTAAATAATAACAGTAATATTTTTTATAAGACAAGAGCATTTAAAAGCTGTTTGATACTTATTTTTTATAAGACGGTGCTGGGTGCGGGGTCGGCGGCGGTTGAGTAGGGGAATCGAGGTGCGGGGGTGTGGCGGCGACCGTGGACTGGGGGTGCTCGGCGAGGGGGACCGGATCTGGCGAGGTGGGACAGCGATCGAGATGGAGGGGGATCGAGGTGGGCTCCACAAATTTTTTTAGCATTTAAAAGTTGTTTGATACTTATTTGTGTTTAAAATGTTCAAACTTGTTTAAATAATAACAGTAATATTTTTTATAAGACAGAGCATTTAAAAAGCTGTTTGATACTAATTTTTTATAAGACGGTGCTGGGTGAGGGGGAGGGGGTGGCGGTTGAGTAGGGGAATCGAGGTGCGGGGGTTGGCGGCGGCGGTGTGGACTGGGGGTGCTCGTAGGGGGGACGGATCTGGCGAGGTGGGATAGCGATCGAGATGGAGGGGATCGAGATCGAGTGTCCATGAAATTTAAAAATATTCATGATAGTTCAAAAAGTACCCATGAAATACAATCGAGAAATGAAGGCTACGATTTAAATACAATCGATCTTAGCTAGCTATCTGTTCACAATCTTCTTGCCCTTCTTTTTCGCAAATGGAGTTCTTCTGTGGAACGGACGTCCTTTAGGTAGGGTGGTCCTGCTTCTTCTTGTGGTGTATGCTGCTACTTCATCATCGTCGTCATGTTCGATCCTCGGTCGCCGTGATTTGTCAAGTCTTGCTCATTGGCTACTCCATCCATTCCGATGATCTTCCTTTTGCCTCTCCTCACGACAACACGACTGGGCTTTGGCGGGTCGGTAATGAAGAAGCATTGGTCCACTTGGGAAGCCAGTACCCATGGCTCATTTTTCGCGGTGACGTTTGCGCCCACGGTCTTGGATTTGGCTTCGGGTATAACCATGGTGGTGAAATACCGGTCTTCTTTTATGACGTTCTTGGCCCATCGACACGGAACATGGGACCTTCTCTCCAACAGTAGCTCAGCTCCCAGATCTCCTCGATCCTTCCGTAGTATCTGTCCTTGTCGTTACGGTGTAGGATTCCATCGTTACCCGGAGTTCGATAACCATCGCTCTTCATGTCCTTGGCCTCGTGTAGAATGTGTAGCCGTTGATATCGTGACGCCTCATAGGTCATCGAGGTTGTGCTCGGCGCCGTGACAAGGCAATATGAGTTGTTCTTCCGCCGAAGAATCCTCATGTAAAGGGTACGACAGAAGCTTATGCTTGAACCAACGCGTGAAACATGAGTTGTGCTCTTTGAGTGTATCTCCGTCCGTCCTCTGTTGGCCTCGGTCATTGTACGTCTTTTTAATAAAGGTTTTGTGCTCTACCACCCAAGGATCGACCACGTCTATGTGTTGTAGCGCGACTAGGTTTGCTCTTTCAAAGTCGGCGAAGTCGACCCTCGAAGTCGACATGCATTTTGGCGACCCTCACGGTGACCCCATCCAGCGAGCCTGCCGAGGTGCTGTTGCTGACGGCAGACCAACGGGTTCTCGATGCCTAGATAATTCGTGCAGAGGAGATGCACTCTTGGTCGAAAGCCCCGGCTATGCTTCCTTACGGACGTGACATGTTGCGAACGTATCCTTTGATGACACCATTCATCCTTTCGAGCGGCATCATCTTGTGCAGGAACGCCGCCCGAGTTGGATGATATCCTCCACTATATGGACCAGCAGATGCACCATAACGTCGAAGAATGCGGGCGGGAAGTACATCTCAAGCTCACATAGTATCACCACGATCTCTTCCTGTAGCCTTCTGAGTTGCCTCACGCCAATCGACTTCCGAGAGATGACGTCGAAGAAGTTGCATAGGCCAAATAGCGTTTCACGGACGTGCGCGTCCATGATCCCACGGATTGCAACTGGAAGTATCTGCGTCATCAGCACGTGACAGTCGTGAGACTTCATCCCGCTGAACTTCTGCTTCGCTGGGTCTAGGTATCTGCTTATCTTCCCCGCGTAACCGTAAGGAAGTTTTACTCCTAGGAGGCAGGTGAAAAACTGCTCGATCTCCTCCTGACTTAGAGTGAAGCACGCGGGAGGGTAGTCATTTCCGGTCTTCTTGGCCTTTTTGCCTTTGCGACGACTTTCTGTGTCCTGCTTCGCCTCATCATCATCATCATCATCATCATCATCATCATCATCATATATAGCGTGAAGCTCCTGCCTGATGCCCATTGATTTCAAGTCTGCCCTTGCTTTCGGCCCATCTTTGGTCCTCTCTGGCATGTTGAGCAGGGTACCAAGCAGACTCTCGCACACGTTCTTCGTGATATGCATGACATCAAGGCTGTGAGGCACACGGTGGATCTTCCAAGACGGCAAGTCCCGAAAACAGACCTCGTTTTCCATACCTTCAGCAGCATGCTCTGGCGCCTTTCGCTTTTTTCGGCTCTCGCGCCTTTCGCTTCTTTCCCGGCTCGCGCCTTTTGCTTCTTTCGGCGGTGGGCAGTCTTTCCAATTTTTCAACAGCTTGTCTATTTCTCGCCGCCTCCTCGTACAGGCGTTTTGGGTTCGGTTTCACCATCGAACAGATCCTTGCGTTTCCTCCACGGGTCATCGTCGCGAAGCCACCTTCGATGTCCCATGAACACGGTTTTCAAGACCCGGGATCTCTATCTAGCTGGCGATCGTTGTGTCATCCATGCACCTTACGCATCAAGAAAATCCGTGGACTACCTGCCCGCGACATATCCGTAATCGAGATAGTCGTGCACCGTCGTGAGCAGTGCGGCTCTCATAGGGAAATATTCTTCTCTGCGGCGCCCCACGATTGGCTGGCGTTTTCCACAGCGTGTCAAGCTCCTCTTTCAGCAGCCCCGATACAGATTGATGTCGTTCCTGGTTGTTTCGCCCTTCAATTAGCATACTCATGTGAATGTACTTCCTCTTCATGCACAACCAGGGGAAGGTTGTACATCCACACAAACACAGGCCAGGTGCTATGTGTGCTTCTCGGCTGCCAAACGGATTGACTCCATCGGTGCTCGTGCCCAGACGATGTTCCTTGGATCGTTCCCAAATTCGAGTCTTGAAGTTCAACGCTTGCCACCGCTCGCATCCTTAGGGTGACTCAGCATCTTGTCTTTTTATCTATCTCCGGATCATTTGCGTCATCTTCCGCTTCTTATCCTCCCTATCCGCGTGCCAACGCAGGAGCTTTGCTACCTTAGGGTCCATGAAATAGCGCTGCAGACGAGGAGTGATCGGAAAGTACCACACCACTTTTCGAGGAGCTTTCTTCCTCTTCTTGTATCGAGTGACGCCGACACGGACATATGGTAGACTCCGCGTGCTCGTCCCGATAAATGATGCAATTGTTCATGCACACATGGTATTTCACGTGCGGTAAATCCAGAGGACACACGATTTTCTTCGCCTCCTCCAAACTGGTCGGGCACTTGTTCCCCCTGGGAAGACGTTCGTGCGTAATGACATGTTCTCGTCGAAGCATCGCCGGTCATTTTGTGTTTTACCTTCATCTCCGTGGCCATGGCGTTACTTTCAAAGCGGGTATCCTCGGGCCTGCATCCTTCATACAATGGAGTAACGCGTCTAACTCAAGTTGATCCATCTTGGCTTTCTCGGGCGGCAGCTCTTGCGTTATCCGCCCGCTTGAGAAGCAGCTCTTGAATATGAGGGTCCTGCACCCAGCCCATCGATGGTCCAGCGTCGTCGCTCCGCCGCATCATCATCTTCATGATCATGCCCGTCGCCTGCTCCGCATCTTCCTCATCATCATGTCCTGCATCTTCTACATGATGATGTGTACAACATCACAGTCGTGATCATCTCCGGGATTCTTCGTCTTCTCGCCCGCCCGAGCCGCGGTGGTTGTCTTGCTGCCCTTCCTCATTTCTTGCCCGCCCGCATGGACGACTTCGTAGTCATCTTCATCACCTTGCCACCGATAGCCATCCATGAAACCACGCAACAGCAGGTGGTCCCGCACCTGCCGGAATCCGGGTCCGCAATAAGGCTCTTCACTTGCATCTTCGACACGGACATCTTATCTCCGTCTCGTTCTTTTGAAGCATCTCGCCGCCGCGGACCTCAAAAACCTATTCACGATGCCTTCGGTCATCGTATGCGGACCATGGTCGCCTGCGGGTAGAGCAAAACGATATTTTAGAACTAAACAAAAATTTGGCATGACTTTCCTAAAAAGGACCAAAAGAATGCTTAATGCCAAAATTCTCACTAAACGGAAATGAATCAACATTCCGCAAAATATTGGCAACTATCGCATTTCAAATACGGTACACCTCCAAACACAAACACATATGCAACACCACAAACATATGCAACACCACGAACATACATAGATCTAGCTAGGCCGTAAAAAGTGCATGTGCACATTGTTGTAAGGAGAACAACATAAATATAGCTTCCCCTTACTTACCTATTAAAACAAGGTAATTTAACCACTTAATTTGAATGAATCTATGGTGGAAATGAGGTGAAAAGAGGAGGCACCGAGACAAGGAGGAGGTGGAGAGAATGAAGTGGGGAGAAAGTGAGTGTGTGGGTAGGAGAGGCTGTCCCAAATATCTTGTTGCTGCCCACTTACTAATGGCGCACCTCTTGCATGGTGCGCCATTAGTAGTTACCACTACTAATGGCGCACTTAAGCAGGATCGCCATTAGTATGTTTGGATAGGCGCACTAGTTCAAAAAAAATTCTATACTAATGGCGCACCACTGCCAGTGCGCCATTAGTAGTTACAACTACTAATGGCGCACTTTGGCAGGATGTGCCATTAGTATGTTTGGATAGGCGCACTAGTTCAAAAAAAAAAATTTCTATACTAATGGCGCACCCACTCCCTGGTGCGCCATTAGTAGTTACAACTACTAATGCAAGACTTGGGCAGGATCGCCATTAGTATGTTTGGACAGGCGCACTAGTTAAAAAAAAATTTAGATACTAATGGCGCACCCAAAGCATGGTGCACCATTAGTAGTTTAGACTCTAATGGCGCATCAGATGGTGGTGCGCCATTAGTATATACTAATGGCGCACCATCTTTCTGGTGCGCCATTAGTGTCATTCCCATCTATAGCCCTTTTCCTAATAGTGTATATTTTCTTACGGTCTCTTTTTATGTCAAAAATAAGACAAAACTTACGAAACGTAAAATTATGGTGCATTGATGGTAAAATAGAGGGGGTGAAGAATAACTATTCCTCACCCAGGATGACGTATACACAATCCCTATATATACGTAACAGATATATATATATATATATATATATATATATATATATATATATATATATATATATATATATATATATATATATATATATATATATATATATATATATATATATATATATATATATATTATGTTACCCTTTTGAACTGACGTTTTCATGTGGTTGTACTGATATTTTTAAAGCGGTTGAACTGATGCTTTCAGTTATGTTTAAAATATCGTCTTCTTTAGTTCAAAAAACTTTTTGTAATTTTTTTGTCGGAACGGGGCATGTAATATATTGTTGGAAAGCTCTTGACAACAATATTTCAAGTATATTGAACGTTTTTGCAAAATCATTATGGTTTAAGAGCAGTTTTGAAAAAAACCGTTTTTTTCAAAACCGAAAACATGAATCGTATTTTGGACTCAATTTTCAAACGGTTTCTCGGAATTGAGCAAATAAGATGGCGTTGGAAAGCTGGTGAAAATCCGCATCCTCCATATATGTATTGTTTTTTCTAATTCTATATGATTTAAAAGTAATTTTAAAAACAGTGAAATTCTGGGTGAAACGTATTTTCGCGATTTTTTTGCAAACGGTTTGCCGGATTGACGCAAATGATACGGCGTTGGAAAGCTATAGAAAATACGCAACTTTTTCGTATATAAATGTTGTTCTAATTTCTTACGGTTTATAAGCGAATTCGAATACGGTCAAATTTGATTTTGAACGCGATTTTTTTTAAAAGTTTGTCGAAATATGGAAAATAGTATACCCTTGGATAGCTATCAAAAATTCGGAACTTAGTCATGTTGAATGTTTTCTCTACTTAGGAACCGTTTAAGAGTAATTTTGAATACGACATGACGGATCCTGCTGTTTTCTCGTTTGAAAAACAGAGTAGTCGTACTGATATATGTGTATGTTTGTACTGAGCTATTTTTTGTAGAGTAATTTTGAATGGTTCTGAAAAATGGTACTTGTACTGATGCTTGCATGGGTTTGTACTAAGCGTGTTTTCACTAACTAGACTTTCCTATGTTTTTTGGGTAATATTTTTCTCGTAAATTTTCAACGGTTTATTGTATCATCGCCCCTGTACTTGTATGGTTTGTATCACCGAACAGAATGATATTTTATTCGAAAAGAAAATATGTTTTTTAACTCAACATTTTTTTGACAACGATGTTCTGAACTTCTCTCATTTTACGACTTGTACCGAGGTACTTACTAAGAAGGATTTTCATGGGGTTTCTTTTTTTGCTTGAATTTTTACAATTTGAATTTCTGCCATTTCTTTTAGTCCGAACGGACCACCGTTTTTAACTCGTACTAAGGTACTTACTACGCCCGAACTGGGGTGGCTGTCGCGTGTCTCGGCGAGGAAGAAGACGGCTTCGGGGCGAGGATCGATTCAGCCGTGGCTGGTCCGGTCGATAGGATCTTCTGCGCAAGGTGGGGGTGACAGGTAGGCGGCGGGGCTCAGAGTGAGGCGCACGGCGGAGGGGCTCGGGTGGCGGCGCGGGGCGGGATGGCGGTGCGCGACGGCGGAGGGAGGCTGGGATTACGCTGACAGCCCGCCGAGGCGGGACGGGCCGACGAGGCTCGTCGCATGGGAGGCGCGCTGAGGAGGATCTGCACCCGTCGATGGGGAGGTCTTGGGGCGCTGTCGGAGGGAAGGTGCGTGGGGAGGGGCCGCGAGCCCGTCGGGCGGGAGGCATCGGACGACCGGCCGTGGCAGCGTGGGTCGGAGGAGCGACCAAATCCACGAGCCGCTGGGCTCCCTCGCTCCGGCTGCCGCCGTCGCTCGCTCGCCCGCGACGGCTGCCTCCGGCGGTAGGAGGCGGGCTAGGTTGGGGACGGGTCGGGGAGTTTCTCCTGTGGCCTGCGCGTCGCGCCCTTATAGGGACCGAGGGTAACAGAATAATATTCTGTTACCGGTAACAGAATAGTCCAGCCCTATATATATAGTGTCAAACCCCTAATAAGGAGCAAATAAGTAGGCTTCCTAAATTCTCAAGTTATATTTGACACATACACAACCTTTTATGTACTTTTAATGACTATTTTACCAGGTGCCAGGTTGATAGGTATTGGTTGTTCTTGTTGAGGAAAAAGTTAATAAAAATTAGGTGCTATTATCAACTAGTTTGCAAAAAAGTAAAAGAGAGTGAATGTGTGGCGGTTGTGGAGAAAGTGTGGTATCCAATGGGAGTAAGTTCCAGGCAATTCACTATTTTGTGATGAAGTGGTTGTCTTTCTTATAGTGGGGAAAAAATTCTAAAGGCCTCTCAAGAGAGGCATATCAATAACCTACCTATGTGATTTCTCTCTCGATGTCATAATCAAGATACTCTACATAGTGTGGGCAGACAAGGCATTAAGTAAGATGTACTTTGTGTCTCCATCCATAAGTGACGTTTGTTTTTATTTCAGGGGTGGAGCCTAAGCTTACATGCTAAAAGATCATTGACTCACATATAGTTATGATTAAACTCCCAACAAACATCCAAAAATATTAGAGAAATCTCCTCTAAATTTAAGATCTATGGTCCGTGTACTTCCATTTGCTATAACACCTGGACTTGGAGACCAGCACTCTAGAATCCCCTCTAAATTTGTTATAACACATCACACACTCTATTCATTCCCCTAATGTATGTGTGCGCTGATACATAAGCCACAATGGATTGCATAGAAATCAACATACATGTGTGCAACCAATCTTCATACTATTTGACCAATGACATAAAACAAGTTACTACTCAAACTTCGACATAGAGATGCCATAAATCATAGGAAAATAATTAATATCACAAGCCATCAAGTTTGCAATTTATAACAAAAGATTTTGGGATGGAGGAAACTATGTAGTGAGGAAAACGATGATAATGTCGATGATGACAAAGGCGCCGAAAGAGAAGGGGATGGGGACCCTCTTTCTTCATCTTTCATTGGCCCTCTGTCACCATTTTATACATCCCCAGAGACCCTAACACCGAAAAATCAAAACACTATGGCGGTTCTAAAACTTCATGTGAAAGCTTGTGGTAAAAGGGCATCCATGACAAATTTGTGGATCCCTAAATCCTAGGCCCAGTCCATAGGCCTAGATCACGTGGGCAGGGCATCTAGAGCCCATGTTGGCCCCTGGCTGCCTCCTTTTGCTAGTCTTCATGACCAAGAAAATATTTTTTCTTGTTTTTTTTTTCATATTTTCACTACTTCAGGATGCTGCTAACGCGACACTACGATCAGAGACCCTTCGACGAAACTGTGTGCGATGCAATAATCGCAAACGGTGGTGTAAAAGAACTATCAAAAAAGGTGCAAAATGTTTGCGATTGCGGAGCCATCAAACACGGTTCATTTTTAGTTGCGTGTGTGATCCAGGGCATAAAGTTCAGTCCAATGAACTGTTTGCGATGAGGTGGAACAAAAGAAACGGGCAGCCTCATGAAGGCGTGTGCGATATAGAGCAGACAGTTCACTCGGATGAACTGTTTGTGATTAGGCAACACAAAAGAAACGGTCAGCCAGATCAAGCTGTGTGTGATTGAGGGCATACGCTTCAGAAGGATTAACTGTTTGCGATTAGGCAACAGAACAGAAATGGGTCAGCCAGATCAAAGTGTCTGCGATTGATGGCATACACTTCACATGGATGAACTGTTTGCGATTAGCCACAACAAACTGAAACCGTTAGATAGATCATCGTGTGTGCGCTAGACGGGCACACATATTCTAATTAAAAGAAGCGTGCGCGATGGTAATAACGAGCGCGCACGGTTGTTGGAACAAAGCGTGTGCTCGCATTACCTATTGCGGTGCACCCTATGGTGTAAACGCCATGTACGCGGCCGAGAAGGCGTACGTGCCCATGTTACGCCTTCCGGAAATACTGCCACACTTATAACCATCAGTAAATTTTGAGCATGCGCCCTGTCACATTCCAAATTGCAAACCTGTTCACATCGATCAAAACCTAAATGGTTTCCCACTTAGGAGTGTGTTACTACGCGGTTATAAATACTACTATTCCAAGATGACTGCACATTCCTCCTCAACTCCTCATCCACAAAAGTCAAAAACAAACAAGTCATTCATCATCGTTCCCTTGCGTCCGCCATGGCCAGCGTGAGTTCTGGGTCGAGAGATTGCCACCAGGTAGGGGCGAGCCTGGAAGCGGAAGCACGAGAGATGTCCCACCTCGCCGTGAAAGCAGCCAACATGTCCCGCCGCACGGCCGTAGTAGCACAGAGGTCCCGCTGCGCCGCCGAAGCAGCACGAAGGTCCCGCCGCACCATCGATGCAGCAGACTTGGCCGGCTGCACCGCTAAAGTAGAAGAGATGTCCCCCGTGCCGCGAATGCAGCAGAGATGTCCTCCCGCGCCACGGCAGCCTGGGAAAATGTCTCGCGGGCAGGCGATGACTCTTACAGGCACATGCATGCCCTCGTCCTTAGTCAGATGGATCAGATCTCCAGGTGGGCAAGGTTTGTAGGATGACCTGAAAGCCTTGTTTGAACACTCTACCGGCGTCATCCGGCAACTAAATGAGAGCAACGCGAAGCTCTTGGCCGAGCGCGACCTGCTGAGGGCGAAGATCGTCGGAAGTGTGGAGCAGCAGAAGCAGACCACTGCCTTGTTGAAGAGGACCGACATCATCGTCGATAAACTTATGGACGAGAATGCCATGCTGCGCATCGAGCGCAGAAGGCTGGTGGAGGAATCCGTGGATTCTCTCAAGCGGCATCTTGAGGACAAGAAAGAGCTCGTTGCCACTCGCCGTGGAGACTAGTTCCCGCGGCCTGCAGCAACGCATCAAGAAAGTAGAGATCAGATAGCCAGATCGTTGTCTTCCTTCTTTTGCCCTTGTGTATTTCGGGCGTTGCCGCATATGACTTTTTAAATTATGTTTCTAAATATGTAAGACAACTATTATCCACTATCATCATCCTTATATTCATCATGCTTGCTATAAGTCGTAGTCGATGCTATATAGGTCTGTCGGATCTTACATCAAGATCCGTGCAAAAAATTCTTCTCAGATTTTCATTTTTCTCTCTTAAATCTTAGTCCAGTGAGACATATAGCCACGCCGTAGAACAAGTGCTTGGGCGCCATTAATGGAGACGTTGGGAGGGAGGTGCGCGGCGGGTAGCGGTCAAAGGGCTCTCCTCCCGATGAGCACGCGCAGGGGTCTGATCGCACGCCTCCCGTACTCAAATAGCTACCCTGCACGACACCTCCTAGCCAATAAAAAAAGGGGACGCGTGGCCGCACGTAATTGGTAAGTAGAACACCCACGGTTTCAATAATACTTTTGTTTCCGATTTGTAACGTGACATCACTTGTTCCAAAATGACTTTGTTGATTGTTAATGTGTGCGCCTTCGCAAATCAGACAGAAAAATTACCACAACATGTTGGTGCTGTTGGGGAATGTAGTAATTTCAAAAAAATTCCTACGCACACGCAAGATCATGGTGATGCATAGCAACGAGAGGGGAGAGTGTTGTCCACATACCCTCGTAGACCGAAAGCGGAATCGTTAGAACAACGCGGTTGATGTAGTCGTACGTCTTCACGGCCCGACCGATCAAGCACCGAAACTACGGCACCTCCGAGTTCTAGCACACGTTCAGCTCGATGACGATCCCCGGACTCCAATCCAGCAGAATGTCGGGGAAGAGTTTTGTCAGCACGACAGCGTGGTGACGATCTTGATGTTCTACCGTCGCAGGGCTTCGCCTAAGCACCGCTACAATATTATCGAGGACTATGGTGGAGGGGGGCACCGCACACGGATAAGAGATCAAGAGATCAATTGTTGTGTCTTTGGGGTGCCCCCCTGCCCCCGTATATAAAGGAGCAAGGGGGAGGCCAGCCGGTCCTCTATGGCGCGCCCCCAAGAGGGGAATCCTACTAGGACTCCATGTCCTATTAGGTTTCCACCTAAAGGGAGAGAGGGGGAAGGAAGGAGAGGGAGAGGGAGAAGGAAAGAGGGGCGACGCCCCCCTCTCCTAGTCCAATTTATACCAGAGGGGGATGGGGCGCGCGGCCTGCCCTGGCCGCCCCTCTCTCTCCACTAAGGCCCATCGAGGCCCATTAGTTCCCCCGGGGGTTCCGATAACCCTCCGGCACTCCGGTTGTATCCGAAACTTCTCCGGAACACTTCTGGTGTCTGATATAGTCGTCCAATATATCAATCATCATGTCTCGACCATTTCGAGACTCCTCGTCATGTCTGTGGTCACATCCGGGACTACGAACAAACTTCGGTACATCAAAACTCATAAACTCATAATATAACTGTCATCGAAACCTTAAGCGTGCGGACCCTACGGGTTCGAGAAGTATGTAGACATGACCGAGAACCATTCCGGGTCAATAACCAATAGCGGAACCTGGATGCTCATATTGGTTCCTACATATTCTACGAAGATCTTTATCGGTCAAACCGCATAACAACATACGTTGTTCCCTTTGTCATCGATATGTTACTTGCCCGAGATTCGATCATCGGTATCTCAATACCTAGTTCAATCTCGTTACCGTCAAGTCTCTTTACTCGGTATGTAATGCATCATTCCGTAACTAACTCATTAGCTACATTGAGGGCCCAGAGATACCTCTCCGATAATGGGAATGATAAAACCTAATCTCGAAATACGCCAACTCAACATGTACCTTTGGAGACACTTGTAGAGCTCCTTTATAATCACAAAGTTATGTTGTGATGTTTGGTAGCACACAAAGTGTTCCTCCGGTAAACGGGAGTTGCATAATCTCATAGTTATAGGAACTTGTATAAGTCATGAAGAAAGCAATAGCAACATACTAAACAATCAAGTGCTAAGCTAACGGAATGGGTCATGTCAATCACATCATTCTCCTAATGAAGTGATCTCGTTAATCAAATGACAACACATGTCTATGGTTAGGAAACATAACCATCTTTGATTAATGAGCTAGTCAAGTAGAGGCATACTAGTAACATTAAGTTTGTCTATGTATTCACACATGTATCATGTTTCCGGTTAATACAATTCTAGCATGAATAATAAACATTTATCATGATATGAGGAAATAAATAATAACTTTATTATTGCCTCTAGGGCATATTTCCTTCAGTCTCCCACTTGCACTAGAGTCAATAATCTAGATTACACAGTAATGATTCTAACACCCAAGGAGTCTTAGTGTTGATCATGTTTTGCTCGTGGAAGAGGCTTAGTCAGCGGTCTCGCAACATTCAGATCCGTATGTATCTTGCAAATCTCTATGTCTCCCACCGGACTTGGTCCCGGATGGAATTGAAGCGTCTCTTGATGTGCTTGGTCCTCTTGTGAAATCTGGATTCCTTTGCCAAGGCAATTGCACCAGTATTGTCACAGAAGATCTTCATTGGTCCCAATGCACTAGGTATGCCACCTAGATCGGAAATGAACTCTTTCATCCAGACTCCTTCATTTGCTGCTTCCGAAGCAGCTATGTACTCTGCTTCGCATGTAGATCCCGCCATGACACTTTGTTTAGAACTGCACCAACTGACAACTCCATCGTTCAATATAAACACGTATCCGGTTTGCGATTTAGAATCGTCCGGATCAGTGTCAAAGATTGCATCGACGTAACCATTTACGACTAGCTCTTTGTCACCTCCATAAACAAGAAACATATCCTTAGTCCTTTTCAGGTATTTCAGGATATTCTTGACCGCTGTCCAGTGATCCACTCCTGGATTACTATCAGGTCTGGTACATAGCATTGCATACATGATAGAGCCTATGGCTGAAGCATAGGGAACATCTTTCATTTCCTCTCTATCTTCTACTGTGGTCGGGCATTGAGTCTGACTCAACTTCACACCTTGTAATACACGCATGAATCCTTTCTTTGCCTGATCCATTTTGAACTTTTTCAAAACTTTATCAAGGTATGTGCTTTGTGAAAGTCCAATCAAGCGTCTTGATCTACCTCTATAGATCTTGATGCCCAATATGTAAGCAGCTTCACCGAGGTCTTTCATTGAAAAACTTTTATTCAAGTATCCCATTATGCTATCCAGAAATTCCATATCATTTCCAATTAACAATATGTCATCTACATATAATATAAGAAATGCTACAGAGCTCCCACTCACTTTCTTGTAAATACAGGCTTCTCCAAAAGTCTGTATAAAACCATATGATTTGATCACACTATCAAAGTGTTTATTCCAACTCCGAGAGGCTTGCACCAGTCCATAAATGGATCGCTGGAGCTTGCACACTTTGTTAGCACTTTTTGGATCGATAAGACCTTCCGGTTGCATCATATACAACTCTTCTTCCAGAAATCCATTCAGGAATGCAGTTTTGACATCCATTTGCCAAATTTAATAATCATAAAATGTGGCAATTGCTAACATGATTCGGACAGACTTAAGCATCGCTACGGGTGAGAAAGTCTCATCGTAGTCAATCCCTTGAACTTGTCGAAAACCTTTCACAACAAGTCGAGCTTTGTAGACAGTTATATTACCATCAGCGTCAGTCTTCTTCTTGAATATCCATTTATTCT
Organism: Aegilops longissima; assembly: GCA_021605205.1. Taxonomy (NCBI): domain Eukaryota; kingdom Viridiplantae; phylum Streptophyta; class Magnoliopsida; order Poales; family Poaceae; genus Aegilops; species Aegilops longissima. The sequence continues at coordinate 584,393,287 of CM038676.1, forward strand.
CGATGGCTTGCCGATCATCGGGCAAGTCAACCAAAGTCCATACTTTGTTCTCATACATGGATCCCATCTCAGATTTCATGGCCTCAAGCCATTTTGCGGAATCTGGGCTCATCATCGCTTCCTCATAGTTCGTAGGTTCGCCATGGTCAAGTAACCTGACTTCCAGAATAGGATTACCGTACCACTCTGGTGCGGATCTTACTCTGGTAGACCAACGAGGTTCGATAGTAACTTGATCTGAAGTTTCATGATCAATATCATTAGCTTCCTCATTGATTGGTGTAGTTGTCACAGGAACCGGTTCTTGTGATGAACTACTTTCCAATAAGGGAGCAGGTACAGTTACCTCATCAAGTTCTACTTTCCTCCCACTCACTTCTTTCGAGAGAAACTCCTTCCCTAGAAAGGATCCGAATTTAGCAACAAAAATCTTGCCCTCAGATCTGTGATAGAAGGTGTACCCAATAGTCTCTTTTGGGTATCCTATGAAGACACATTTCTCCAATTTGGGTTCGAGCGTATCTGGTTGAAGTTTCTGCACATAAGCATCGCAGCCCCAAACTTTAAGAAACGACAACTTTGGTTTCTTGCCAAACCACAGTTCATAAGGCGTCGTCTCAACGGATTTTGGTGGTGCCCTATTTAATGTCAATGCGGCCGTCTCTAAAGCATAACCCCAAAACGATAGCGGTAAATCAGTAAGAGACATCATAGATCGCACCGTATCTAGTAAAGTACGATTACGACGTTCGGACACACCATTACGCTGTGGTGTTACGGGTGGCGTGAGTTGTGAAACTATTCCGCATTGTTTCAAATGTAGACCAAACTCGTAACTCAAATATTCTCCTCCATGATCAGATCGTAGAAACTTTATTTTCTTGTTACGATGATTTTCAACTTCACTCTGAAATTCTTTGAACTTTTCAAAAGTTTCAGACTTATGTTTCATCAAGTAGATATACCCATATCTGATTAAATCATCTGTGAAGGTGAGAAAATAACGATATCCTCCACGAGCCTCAACATTCATCGAACCACATACATCTATATGTCTGATTTCCAAAAAATCTGTTGCTCACTCCATAGTTCTGGAGAACAGTGTTTTAGTCATCTTGCCCATGAGGCACGGTTCGCAAGTACCAAGTGATTCATAATCAAGTGATTCCAGAAGTCCATCGGTATGGAGTTTCTTCATGCGCTTTACACCAATATGACCCAAACGGCAGTGCCACAAATAAATTGCACTATCATTATCAACTCTGCATCTTTTGTCTTCAACATTATGCATCAGTGTATCACTACTATTGAGATTTAATAAAAATAGACCACTCTTCAAGGGTGCATGACCATAAAAGATAATACTCATATAAATAGAACAACCATTATTCTCTGATTTAAATGAATAACCGTCTCGCATCAAACAAGATCCAGATATAATGTTCATGTTCAACGCTGGCACCAAATAACAATTATTCAGGTCTAAAACTAATCCCGATGGTAGATGTAGAGGTAGCGTGCTGACCGCGATCACATCGACTTTGGAACCATTTCCCACACGCATCGTCACCTCGTACTTAGCCAATCTTCGATTAATCCGTAGTCCCTGTTTTGAGTTGCCAATATTAGCAACAGAACCAATATCAAATACCCAGGTGCTACTGCTCACATTAGTAAGGTACACATCAATAACATGTATATCACATATACCTTTGTTCACCTTGCCATCCTTCTTATCCGCCAAATACTTGGGGCAGTTCCGCTTCCAGTGTCCAGTCTGCTTGAAGTAGAAGCACTCAGTCTCAGGCTTAGGTCCAGATTTGGGTTTCTTCTCTTGAGCAGCAGCTTGCTTGCTGTTCTTCTTGAAGTTCCCCTTCTTCTTCCCTTTACCCTTTTTCTTGAAACTAGTGGTCTTATTGACCATCAATACTTGATGCTCCTTCTTGAATCAAGTGATTATTATACCCAGACATTTTGAGTATATGTTCACTGACAGAACTATTCTCCTCCATCGTACACCTATAGAACTTATTGGAGACTTCATATATCTCAATCCGGGCATTTGCTTGAAATATTAACTTCAACTCCTAAAACATCTCATATGCTCCATGATGTTCAAAACGTCGTTGAAGACCCGATTCTAAGCCGTAAAGCATGGCACACTGAACTATCGAGTATTCATCAACTTTGCTCTGCCAGACGTTCTTAACGTCGTCAGTTGCATCTGCAGCAGGCACGGCACCCAGCGGTGCTTCCAGGACGTAATTCTTCTGTGCAGCAATGAGGATAATCCTCAAGTTACGGACCCAGTCCGTGTAATTGCTACCATCATCTTTCAACTTAGCTTTCTCAAGGAACGCATTAAAATTCAACGGAACAACAGCACGAGCCATCTATCTACAACAAACATAGAAAAGCAAAATACTATCAGGTACTAAGTTCATGATAAATTTAAGTTCAATTAATCATATTACTAAAGAACTCCCACTTAGACAGACATCTCTCTAGTCATCTAAGTGATCACGTGACCAAATCAACTAAACCATGTCCGATCATCACGTGAGATGGAGTAGTTTCAATGGTGAACATCACTATGTTGATCTTATCTACTATATGATTCACGTTCGACCTTTCGGTCTCCGTGTTCTGAGGCCATATCTGTATATGCTAGGCTCTTCAAGTTTAACCTGAGTATTCCGCGTGTGCAACTGTTTTGCACCCGTTGTATTTGAACGTAGAGCCTATCACACCCGATCATCATGTGGTGTCTCAGCACGAAGAACTTTCGCAATGGTGCATACTCAGGGAGAACACTTCTTGAGAATTTAGTGAGAGATCATCTTAAAGGATAAACATGACATGCAATCAATATAAGTGATATGATATGGCCATCATCATCGTGTCCTTGTGATCTCCATCTCCGAAGCACCGTCATGATCACCATTGTCACCGCGCGCGACACCTTGATCTCCATCATAGCATCGTTGTCATTACGCCATCTATTGCTTCTGCGACTATCGCTACCGCCTAGTGATAAAGTAAAGCAATTACAGGGCGTTTGCATTTCATACAATAAAGCGACAACCATATGGCTCCTGCCAGTTGCCGAAAACTCGGTTACAAAACATGATCATCTCATACAATAAAATATAGCATCACGTCTTGACCATATCACATCACAACATGCCCTGCAAAAAAAAGTTAGACGTCCTCTACTTTGTTGGTGCAAATTTTACGTGGCTGCTACGGGCTGAGCAAGAACCGTTCTTACCTACGCATCAAAACCACAACGATAGTTCGTCAAGTTAGTGATGTTTTAACCTTCGCAAGGACCGGGCGTAGCCACACTCGGTTCAACTAAAGTTGGATAAACTGATACCCGCTAGCCACCTCTGTGCAAAGCACGTCGGAAGAACCGGTCTCGTGTAAGCATACGCGTAATGTCGGACCGGGCCGCTTCATCCAACAATACCGCTGAACCAAAGTATTACATGCTGGTAAGCAGTATGACTTGTATCTCCCACAACTCACTTGTGTTCTACTCGTGCATATAACATCTACGCATAAAACCAGCCTCTGATACCACAGTTGGGGAACGTAGTAATTTCAAAAAAAATCCTGCGCACACGCAAGATCATGGTGATGCATAGCAACGAGAGGGGAGAGTGTTGTCCACGTACCCTCATAGACCGAAAGCGGAAGCTTTAGAACAACGCGGTTGATGTAGTCGTACGTCTTCCTGGCCCGACCGATCAAGCACCAAAACTACGGCACCACCGAGTTCTAGCACATGTTCAGCTCAATGACGATCCCCGGACTCCGATCCAGCAGAATGTCGGGGAAGAGTTTCATCGGCACGACGGCGTGGTGACGATCTTGATGTTCTACCGTCGCAGGGCCTCGCCCAAGCACCGCTACAATATTATCGAGGACTATGGTGGAGGGGGGCACCGCACACGGCTAAGAGATCAAGAGATCAATTGTTGTGTCTTTGGGGTGCCCCCCTGCCCCCGTATATAAAGGAGCAAGGGGGAGGCCGGCTGGTCCTCTATGGCGCGCCCCCAAGAGGGGAATCCTACTAGGACTCCAAGTCCTAGTAGGTTTCCACCTTAAGGGAGAGAGGGGGAAGGAAGGAGAGGGGGAGGGAGAAGGAAAGGGGGGCGCCCCCCCCCCTCTCCTAGTCCAATTCGGACCAGAGGGGGAGGGGGCGTGCGGCCTGTCCTGGCCGCCCCTCTCTCTCTCCACTAAGGCCCATCGAGGCCCATTAGTTCCCCCGGGGGTTCCGATAACCCTCCGGCAGTCCGGTTTTATCCGAAACTTCTCCGGAACACTTCCGGTGTCCGAATATAGTCGTCCAATATATCAATCTTCATGTCTCGACCATTTCGAGACTCCTCGTCATGTCTGTGATCACATCCGGGACTCCGAACAAACTTGGGTACATCAAAACTCATAATATAACTGTAATTGAAACCTTAAGCGTGCGGACCCTACGTGTTCGAGAACTATGTAGACATGACCGAGAACCATTCCGGGTCAATAACCAATAGCGGAAACTGGATGCTCATATTGGTTCCTACATATTCTACGAAGATCTTTATCGGTCAAACCGCATAACAACATATGTTGTTCCCTTTGTCATCGGTATGTTACTTGCCCGAGATTCGATCGTCGGTATCTCAATACCTAGTTCAATCTCGTTAGCGGCAAGTCTCTTTACTCGTTACGTAATGCATCATTCTGTAACTAACTCATTAGCTACATTTCTTGCAAGGCTTATAGTGATGTGCATTACCGAGAGGGCCCAGAGATACCTCTCCGATGATCGGAGTGAAAAAACCTAATCTCCACTACTAGGAAAACGGCTATAGATGGAATGGACACTAATGGCGCGCACCATGTGCAGGTGCACCATTAGTGTGGAAGACACTAATGGCGCACCAGGCACATGGTGCACCACTAGTAACAAATTTTCTTTTCCAAACATACTAATGGCGCATCATGGCACGGTGCGCCATTACTAGTGCTAACTAGTAATGGCGCACCGGCCACACAGTGCGCCACTACTGTTGTTTTTTTAATTCTTTTTTTTTGCAAAACTACTAATGGCGCACCGTAGCATAGTGCGCCATTACTAGTTTAAACAAGTAATGGCGCACTATGCCACGGTGCGCCATTAAAATATATTTTTTATTTTTTTGCAAAACTTCTAATGGCGCACCAGCAGCAGGTGTGCCATTAGTAACCCTGGTTACTAATGGCGCATTTGCAGGTGGTGCGCCATTAGTAACCTGGGACCAACAAGATATTTTGGACAGCCCACCTACCACTCACTTTCCCCACTTCATTCTCCACCTCCTCCTCCAAGCTTGTCTCGGCTGCCTCCTCCTCCTCACCTAATTTGCACCATAGATTCATCCAAATTAAGTGGTTAAATTACCTTTTTTTGATAGTTAAGTAAGTGGGGAAGCTATCTTTATGTTGTTCTCCCTCTCCAACAACATGCACATGCACTTTTTGTGGCCTAGCTAGATCTATGTATGTTCGTTGTGTTGCATATGTTTGTGGTGTTGCATATATGTTTGTGTTTGCAGGTACCTGTATTTGAAATGTGATAGTTGCCAATATTTTGCCGGAATGTTGATTCATTCCCGTTTCAGCGAGAATTTTGGCACTATGCATTCTTTTTGGTCCTATTTTTAGGGAAAGTCATGCCACAAATTTTCTTGGTTCTAAAATGTCGTTTTGCTCTACCAAGCAGGCGACCATGGTCTGCACGATGACCGAAGGCATCGTGAATAGGTTTTTGAGCTCCGCGAAGGCCATGATGCTTCAAAGAACGAGATGGAGATAAGATGTCCGTGTCGAAGATGCAAGCTGAAGAGCCTTATTGCGGACCCGGATTCCGGGCAGCTGCGGGACCACCTGCTCTTGCGTGGTTTCATGGATGGCTATCGGTGGCAAGGTGATGAAGATGACTATGAAGTCGTCCATGGCGGCCGGGCAAGAAATGAGGAAGGGCAGCAAGACAACCACCACGGCTCGGGCGGGCGAGAAGACGAAGAATCTCCGGGACATGATCACGACGGTGATGCTGTACACAGTCATCATGTAGAAGATGCCGGACATGATGATGAGGAAGATGCCGGAGCAGACGAAGGGCATGATCATGAAGATGAAGATGTCGGCGGAGCAGACGACGATGGACCATCGATGGGCTGGGTGCAGGACCCTCATATTCAAGAGCCGCTTCTCAAGCGGGCGGATAACGGAAGAGCTGCCGCCCGAGAAAGCCAAGCTGGATCAGCCCGGAGATAGACGCGGTTACTCCATTGTATGAAGGATCCAGGCCCGAGGATACCGCTTTGAAAGTAACACTCATGGCTCACGGAGATGAAGGTAAAACACAAAATGACCGACGCATGCTTCGACGAGAACATGTCATTCTGGCATGAACGTCTTCCCAAGGGGAACAAGTGCCCGACCAGTCTCGAGGACGCGAAGAAAATTGTGTGTCCTCTGGATTTACCGCACGTGAAATACCATGTGTGCATGAACAATTGCATCATTTATCGGGATGAGCACGCAGAGTCTACCATATGTCCGGTGTGCGGCGTCACTCGATACAAGAAGAGGAAGAAAGCTCCTCAAAATGTGGTGTGGTACTTTCCGATCACTCCTCATCTACAGCGGTATTTCATGGACCCTAAGGTAGCAAAGCTCCTGCGTTGGCACGCGGATAGGGAGGAGAAGAAGCGAGAAGATGACGCAAATGATCCGAAGATAAATAAAAAAAACAAGATGCTGAGTCACCCAAAGGATGTGAACCAGTGGCAAGCGTTGAACTTCGAACACCCAGAATTTGGGAAGGAGCCAAGGAACATCGTGCTGGGCACGAGCACCGATGGAGTCAATCCGTTTGGCAGCCAGAGAAGCACACATAGCACCTGGCCTGTGTTTGTGTGGATGTACAACCTTCCCCCCTGGTTGTGCATGAAGAGGAAGTACATTCACATGAGTATGCTAATTGAAGGGCGAAACAGCCAGGAACGACATCAATCATATCTGGGGCTGCTGAAGAGGAGCTAGACCTGCTGGAAAACGCCAGCCAATCGTGGGGCGCGCAGAGAAAGAATATTTCCCTATGAGAGCCGCCTTTGCTCACGACGGTGCACGACTATCTCGATTACGGATATCTCGCGGGGCAGGTGGTCCACGGATTTTCTGGATGCATCGGTGCATGGATGACACAACGATCGCCAGCTAGATAGAGATCCGGGTCTTGAAAACCGTGTTCATGGGACATCGAAGGTGGCTTCGCGATGATGACCCATGGAGGAAACGCAAGGATCTATTCGATGGTGAAACCGAACCCGAAGGCGCCCGCCACGAGGCGGCGAGAAATAGACCAACTGTTGAAAAATTGGAAAGATTGCCCTTGTCGGAAAGAAGCAAAAGGCGCCGAGCCGGAAAGAAGCGAAAGGCGCCGAGCCGCTGCTGAAGGTATGGAAAGCGAGGTCTATTTTACGGGACTTGCCGTCTTTGGAAGATCCACGTGTGCCTCACAGCCTTGATGTCATGCATATCATGAAGAACGTGTGCGAGAGTCTGCTTGGTACCCTGCTCAACATGCCAGAGAGGACCAAAGATGGGCCGAAAGCAAGGACAGACTTGAAATCAATGGGCATCAGGGAAGAGCTTCACGCTAATGATGATGATGATGATGATGAGGCGAAGCAGGACACGGAAAGTCGTCGCAAAGGCAAAAAAGCCAAGAATACCGGAAATGTCTACCCTCTCGCATGCTTCACTCTAAGTCGGGGAGGAGATCGAGCATTTTTCACCTGCCTCGTAGGAGTAAAACTTCCTTCTGATTACGGGGGAAGATAAGCAGATACCTAGACCCAGTGAAGCGAAGTTCAGCGGGATGAAGTCTCACGACCGTCGCGTCTCGATAGCGCAGATACTTCAGTTGCAATCCGTGGGATCATGGATGTGCACGTCCGTGAAATGATATTTGGCCTATGCAACTTTTTGGCGTCATCTCTCGGAAGTCGGTTGGCGTGAGGCAACTTCGAAGGCTCTGAGGAAGAGATCATGGTGATACTATGCAAGCTTGAGATGTACTTCCGCCCGCATTCTTGATGTTATGGTGTATCTGCTGGTCCATATCGTGGAGGATATCATCAACTCGGGCGGCGTTCTGCAAAGCATGATGCCATTCAAAAGGATGAATGGTGTCATCAAAGGATCGTTCGCAACATGTCACATCAAAGGGAAGCATAGCGGTGGCTTCGACGGTGAAGAGTGCATCTCCTCTTGCACTAATTATCTAGGCATCGAGGACCCGTTGGTCTGCCCGTCAACGAGCACCTCGGCAGGCTCGCTGGATGGGGTCACCGTGAGGTCCCTTGAAATGCATGTCGACTTCGAGGGTCGACTCGCCGACTTTGAAAGAGCAAACCTAGTCGCGCTACAACACATAGATGTGGTCGATCCTTGGGTGGTAGAGCACAAAACCTTTATTGAGAAGATGTTCAATGACCGAGGCCAACAGAGGACGGACGGAGATATAATCAAAGAGCACAACTCATGTTTCACGCGTTGGTTCAAGCGAAGCTTCGCCGTACCCTTTACATGAGGATTCTTCCGCGGAAAAACAACTCCTATTCGCCTTGTCACGGGTAGCGAGCACAACCTGATGACCTACGAGGCGTCACGATATCAATGACTACACATTCTACACGAGGACAAGGACATGAAGAGCGATGGTTATCAGAACTCCGGGTAACGATGGAATCCTACACGTAACGACAAGGACAGATACTACGGAAGGATCAAGGAGATCTGGGAGCTGAGCTCTGTTGGAGAGAAGGTCCGATGTTCCGTGTCGGATGGCCAAGGCGTCCTAAAATAAGACCGTATTTCACCACCATGGTTATACCGAAGCCAAATCAAGACCCATGGTATAAGCGTCACCGCTGAAAAATGAGCCATGGGTACTGGCTTCCCAAGTGGACCAATGCTTCTTCATTACCGACCCATCAAAGCCCGGTCGTGTTGTCGTGAGGAGTGGAAAAGGAAGATCATCGGAATGGATGGAGTAGCCAATGAGCAAGACTTGACAAGTGCGGCGACCTGAAGTTCGAACATGGCGGCAGCGATGAAGTAGCAGCATACACCACAAGAAGAAGCAGGACCACCCTACCTAAAGGACGTCCGTTCCACAGAAGAACTCCATTTGCGAAAAAGAAGGGCAAGAAGATTGTGAACAGATAGCTAGCTAAGATCGATTGTATTTAAATTGTAGCCTTCATTTCTCGATTGTATTTCATGGGCACTTTAAATTTTAACTCATGAATATTTTTTTATATTTCATGGACACTCGATCTCGATCCCCCTCCATCTCGATCGCTATCCCACCTCGCCAGATCCGGTCCCCCTCGCCGCCGAGCACCCCCCGCACCATCTCCCTTGCTCCACCGGCCGCCGCCGACACCCCGCACCCTCCCCCCACTCCACCGCCGCTGACGACCCACCGCACCCTCCCCCGCTCCACCGCCGCCGATCACCCCCGCACCCTCTCCCCCGCACCCTCCCCGGACCGCTCCACCGTCACAAATGAATGCAACTAAAATTGCAAAAAAAACAAATTTGATTATATTTTCAAATAACAAATTTGATGATATTTTCAAATAATAAATTTGATGATATTTTTTAATATTCATAAATATTTTCAAATAACAAATTTGATGATATTTTTTAAAAAATTATTACTGTTTTTATAAAAAATATTACTGTTATGATTTAAACAAGTTTGAACATATTTAAACACAAATAAATATCAAACAACATTTTAAATGTTGTCAACATGGCAACAAACTGCATATTATTTTTCTACATGAAATTCTGAGCATCTAGCATATGTGACATGTTATATTTGGATGCATGGATAAAAAGATATGTGCAAAGAAAAAAATGCATCAAAACAAAAATTGGGGAGCCTGGGAATCGAACCCAGGACCTCCTAGTGTGTGTGCTGCATGCTGACCAGTTGGGCTAGTGTGTGTGTTGTGATGGGGATACGGTTAAGGGGAATATAACCTGAGTGTTTGAACTGTAATCAAAACAAAATTCTAATGGCGCACCAGGGGGAGGTGCGCCATCGCTATCGTCGTACTTATGGCGCACTAGGGGGAGGTGCGCCATTGCTAACCCTCCCCCACTCCACCTATTCCCCTCCGTCGCCAAATCCCCACTCGACCTAACTTTGCCCCCTCCGCCCCAACCATACGCCGCCGCCCCGCCTTGCTCCGCCCCCTCCGTCCGCCGCGCCTGCACGCCGCCGGCGACGTCGCCGCCTCTCCTTCCCCGCCTTCTTCTTCCCTAGCTTCCCTGCCTCTCCTTCCCCGCGAAGAAGCCGCCCGTCCAGGCCCAGATCGAGCCCACCCCGGCGCCCCAGCGCCTCGCGCATCCGCATCTCCCAGCGCCCGCCCGCCCGTGCCCCTTCACCGACCTCGCCGTTCGCGCGTGGCTGCGCCTCCTGGCTGTGGTCTTGTGCAGGCCCCGAGCCCTAGGGTTCCGGCTCCAAGGTGGGTGGCAAGCTCGCTGGCGCAACCCCGGCGCCGTGTACGAACTCGACTACATATTCGCAGGTGAGCCCCTCCCCTCTCCTCCCCCTTCCCCTTCCTTCTTCTTCGGGAACAATCAGTCATTCGGGAACAACAGATAGGTTTTGGTGATAAATGGTATGTTCATGTAACTATGCATATAATCAGTCATTCGGGAACAATCAGTCATTCGGGAACAATCAGTCAGATCTTTTGTATCCGTGCATATAATCAATACTACCCTAATCCCCAATCTGGTAGCTAATTGGTGATATATGGTCTGTTCATGTGTTGTGTTTGACTGACTGATGTGGGAAAACATCAAGAACATGGAGGTGTTGGCACTGAGCTGTGATGTACTAGTATTCAAAGATATGCCTGTACTGAAATGCATTAACATGAAAAAGTTTGGCGTTGGAACCGTGCAGTACCTGGATGAGAACAAGAAGCTGATCCTGGCCATTGTCACAAGCGGAGCAAGGGGAAGGTGGATAAGTGTGCCTTGATATAGTATTGTACAGTGGCTCTGCCTCTGGAAATTTTATTTGATTGTGAGATGATTGGATTTTGAAATGTAGGCATATGGTACTGAACTATAGTACTACTGTTGTATATAAATGGGCTGCTGTAGAACTGTTCTTCAACTTTACAGTGCTGTTGTATAGAAATATGCTGAATTCTCTGCTCTGATTGTTGCAAAAAAATGGGGTCCTACGAGACGCCGCTGCTGCTTGAGGCCCTTGAGAGGCCCTTCGTGTCGTGATGAATTTGCAGGTACCCCGAGAGGCCCTTGAGTTAGCTGGATTGTCGATTAACTTCTGTTCTGGCAAATTCGGGTACTCCATATGTCCTATTTTCAGCAAAGGTCATGCCGAAATTTTCCATCAATTTTAGCATGACTTTGCTAAAAATCGGACATATGGGGTACTTGCGACTAATGCATGGGCCGGGTTATTTTAGTACTTAGTTAAGTAGGATCAACTGCCCCGCCATTCTTGATGCATAGGTGGCAATAGAGCCAAGTGATTAGTGCCAAGTGATTAGGCCCAACCTAGGGTGCCTCGGCATCGATAAACCCTAAATGATGAAAACTTAACTTAGCATTTAGGGTGCCTCGGCGTCGACAAACCCTAAATGATGAAACCTTGGCTTCTATAGGGTGCCTCGGTGTCGAGGAGAACCTAAATGATGTACGCTTAGGCTTTTAGGGTGCCTCGGCGTCAACAAACCCTAAATGATAAAAGCTTAGCTTTTAGGATGCCTCGGTGTCGACAAACCCTAAATGATGAGACATGATCTTGTTCCTTGACAATAACCAACTTTTTGACCAAACTTTTTTCCTATTTAGAGCGAAACATGGCCCACAACGATGAGGCCGGCGGTTCGGGCGGCAAGCAATTCTGGGAGCTGTCCCAAGAGATGGAGGAACAACCTCACCGCTATGAGGACGCCGCGGAAGACACCAATCCTGACTACACAACCCCTAGTGGCGTCGGGGATGACACCACTGATGGTGCCGCCGAGGATGCCACCACTGTTGATGGCGGCGCACGCACAGATGGCAGCTAACCGAAGAAGCAACGGAAGGACCGGCGCCCGAACGCGCTCCACACCGTCAAGGAGGAAGTTACTCAAGTGGACTCCGACGGGCATCCAACTGAGCCCAAACATATAGTCAAGGGGTACTCGGTTCAGCTCGGGTGCATTCTCCGGAGCACCATCTCGATCAACACCGAGAACCTTAGGCATAAGGACCGAGGGAATTTGTGCAACCTCCTCTTCAGGAAGCTGCACGAACGATACAAGTTCCCCGCTGAATTTGAAAACACATGCCTCTCAGGGAATAAAGTGAACAGTGCCGCCCTTACGAGGATGAGCACGGCCCTGTCTACTTGGAGAAGCGCGGTGAAGAGAATGATTGAGAAAGGTGATAGTTATGAGAAGATCAAGGCGAAAAATCCTTCGATCAATGAAGAGGACTACAAGGAGTTCAAGATCAAGTGCGAGAGCAGTGCAACCTCCGAATCAAGTCGGTGGGCGAAAGAAATGCGGGAGTTGAACTTAGGGGAACACAAACTCGGTCCCGGCGGTTACAGAGTGGCGGAGCCTATATGGGACAAGGAGGACGCAGAGCGTGCCGAGCAAGGCCTACCGCCCCACCTCGAGAAATACAGCAGTGACAAGCAGACCAGGAACTATGTCAGGGCCCGGTACAAGGAGGACCCGATAACAAAGGAGCTTACCACGGATCCGAAGACCAGGGCGCTTGAGCTTGTTCTGGCGAAGGAGACTGAAAGCAGTAGCGCAGGGTCGTCTCAGAGCACCCCTGCTTGGGACAGCACTCTAAATAGGGTGTTGAACGTAATGAAAAACAAGGATAAGCTCAGTAAGCCGTCGTAAAGCTGGTCGTGTGGCCGACAAAGGCTTGTCCATAAAATGGTCGTCATACTATACCGCTGGTGGGCGAAAGGAGAAAAATACCAGCTCGGAAAGCCAGTCGCGCGAGGTTCAAGAACTCAAGGCACAAGTGGCGCGGATTCCGGAGATTGTCCAAGAGCAAGTGCAACAACAACTGGGATCGACGCTCAACGACATTATGCCTACCTTTTCATGGGCTGACGACGTGGATTGCGGGTGGCCAACAGGGGCCGTCCCCGATTCCCAGCTTCACGGCCAGCAACTCGCACAACACGCAGGCGGCACCATCGGTGTCTCCGGCGGCGGCGGTATTGGTGTCTCCGACGCCGGCATGGCCGACATTGGAGCTTAATGCACTGGTGTGCCCGCCAGCACCTCGCCGAGAAGCGGCCCTCCGTCGATTACCGCGCCGCCGTTGGCGGTGCCTCGACATTAGCCGAGCTCGACGCCGTCATCACGGTAACTAATTAAGCCTCTCGACCTAGGACTTCATCTCCTTTTGCCTTTGACTGGGCATCCCTATCGCCCTACATGTTTTCGCAGGGCGCCGCCGACGTTAGTGCACTCTCGCGCCGTGAGCGACGATTTGGCGATGTCGCCAAGGGCAAAATCGTTCAACCGGGCAACCCCGTGTTCCACGGTAAACCGATGCCACCCACCGTGTATAGGGTTCAACTGGTTCGGGTGCTGCCAGGCTGCGACGAGTTGTTACCTCTGATTCGACCGCGGGGCGGCGAAGATGATCGATGACCCTCGGCGCCTGCCTAAGCTGGCCCCTTTGGCCGAAGAGCCAGATTCGTTTGGGGGCGGGGGACACCACCCCAAAGACAACACCGCCAGTCGTGCCGGCGCCAAGCCATGGCAAGAACGCCGCAACGCTACCGGACATGCCGGACATCCCTATGGCACAGGATCCGAACATGCATATGGCACAGGATCTGGACGATGACGACAACGACGACGGCCGTACATTTAGCAATGTCGATAAGTACTTTGCCGAACATGGGTAAGATGATGAATTCTGCGGGCCTCTTTCTCAAGAACCCAACCAAGACGACCGCAGTCTAGCTGGTACGGCGGAGAAACCTAGTTGCAACAAGCGTCGTCTGGCATTCAGTTCTCAGGAGACGCCTCCAGCTGCCGACTTCACCGAGCCTCGGATAGCCAAGGTGCCAAATATTATCAGCCCCAACACACTCAAGAAGGCGGTCTGTAAGCATAACTCAGTCCCATTACAACAGAAGAAGAAGGGACGGAAAAGAAAGAGTAACAAGGGTGCGAGCCAGCCGGCACCGAGTACGGTCCGTGCTCAGGACGGGCCACCTTCACCTAAGGATATCTCTAGGAGGGTGCATGTGGCGGGTAGGGCGATGCTACCGACAAATATGCTCAATGCTACAACCGGTGATATGCGGAGTCTGCATGACAGTGTTCTTTCTTTGGAGAAGCGGCATCTCAGAGAGAATGATGTGGCATACCCGGTTTTCGTGGCCAAGGTGCCAGAGGGCAAGGGCTTTGTGGATGGGGCCATCGGGGGTACGATCATCCTGCGGTTTGATGACATCTTTGCTATGTTTAACCTTCATCCGCTGCACTACACCTTCGTTCGGCTATTTTCGCTGAGTATAGAGATGCGGATCATTAGGGACAAGACCCCGGACATCGTGATAGTCGACCCCTTCTACATGCGTGCCAAGATCTTGGGCAGCGCTGGGGACCGGCAAGTCGCGAGTTCTTACCTCGAAGGCGATCATTCTGGAAAACCCAGATAAGGATAACTTCCTCGTGCTTTACTTTCCCAAGTAAGTCATACCCTCACTGCCCTGTAACATATGATTTCTTTGATTTCGATCATTCTTTTTTTTCTACCATTCCGTGTTTTGTGCAGTGACACACATTGCACACTCATCCTCTTAAGCCCGAAATATTCCATGGCCACGTATTTCGACCCGGACCGTGACTCCAAGATAGACTACACAAATATCAAGAAAATTCTTGATGATGTTCTCCCCGGCTACGCCAAATCTGGAGGCACCTCCACCAAGCCAGTTCGTAGGTACGGCAGGCACGTGTTCGCCCACAATAAAAAGTTCTCCTGCGTCAAGCAGCCGCCTGGCAGTCAGAAGGATGCCTACTATGCCCTCCATCACATGCGGGTGATCGTACGGGACCATCATCACCTTCTGCTACCAGATAATCTCAAAGATTGGGCCGCGAGCTTGTCGGCAATCCAGGATGCGGACATCAGACAAGAATTCTTTCGCATCCAGTCAGAGTTTGAGGAAATTATCCATCAAGAAGTCCTTCGTACCTCGGGGGCAGTTCTACCTCAGATATCAACCGTCCAACAGTGAGATAGACACAACGCTACAAATGCAGGCTGATTACGCCCGCATTTTCATGACCATCACGACAGACGGCGGCTTCATCCACGCTCCGGTCCCATGAGTCGAGTCAACAGTAAGGATGCTATGTGTAGTTCTGAAACATTGATTGGCTCATGTTGTAATTAAACTTTAATGAACTTGTATGTCTCTTTGGTTTGGACAGTTGTTCAACTTAGATTTAATCGATGCTATTTATTAGTAGGACCATGAATCGTTCTATTAATGTCTTGCTTTTCTCTTCTGATCCTTTTGTTGCATACTTATATATTGCTTATGTATTGTCTGTTGTTTGGCTTGTGCATAGAGGTGTCGTCGTATGTCAGGTACAAGGGTAAGGTTCCCGGAGTCTACAACGACTGGGAGGAGTGTCGGAGACAGGTTCACCGTTTCAGCGATAACAGTTACAAAGGGTACACCACTAGGGCGGAGGCGGAATCTAGATACGCCCGCTATCTAGCGGGAGAGAGGAGGGAGCGTTGGAGGAACCGGATGAAGACCAATTTCATCGCGATGATGCTCATTGTGATGACCGCAGCTCTCTTCTATGTGATGGTAGTTTAGATGATCGATATCGACTTGTAATGTGAAGACAAACTCGCTACTCGTGGTCTCGAGACTTGTAATGTTCTATCTTTGTTCGGTCTTTGAATTCGGAGACTAATATGATGAATTGTATTTGGAGACTAATCTTATATTGTATTCGATGAATCTGCTGTTGCTGTGTGGTGTTGTCTAAATTCTGTCCAATAATATATTTTGTAACCTGTGAAAATATCAGAAAAGAAAAAAAAATCCCTAATATTCATACTAGTGGCGCACCACACAAGACACTAATGGCGCACTGTGATAATCACACTAATGGCGCATCACCCACTGGTGCGCCATTAGTGCGCCAAAGCACATGGGTACATATCGCCCCCTGGGAGGCATACTAATGGCGCACTCTGGGCTATACAAATGGCGCACTACGTGGTGCGCCATTAGAACACCAGATACTAATGGCACACCAGTGGTGCGCCATTAGAATTTAATTCTAATGGCGTGATGCTAGTGGCGCACCAGTAGTGCGCCATTAGTAGGCAAAACTGGTGTGCCCACTAGCATGCCTTTTCCTAGTAGTGCTCGAAATACGCCAACTCAACATGTACCTTTGGAGACACCTGTAGAGCTCCTTTATAATCACCCAGTTACGCTGTGACGTTTGGTAGCACACAAAGTGTTCCTCCGGTAAACGGGAGTTGCATAATCTCATAGTTATAGGAACTTGTATAAGTCATGAAGAAAGCAATAGCAACATACTAAACGATCAAGTTCTAAGCTAACGGAATGGGTCAAGTCAACCACATCATTCTCCTAATGAAGTGATCTCGTTAATCAAATGACAACACATGTCTATGGTTAGGAAACATAACCATCTTTGATTAATGAGCTAGTCAAGTAGAGGCATACTAGTGACATTAAGTTTGTCTATGTATTCACACATGTATCATGTTTCCGGTTAATACAATTCTAGCATGAATAATAAACATTTATCATGATATGAGGAAATAAATAATAACTTCATTATTGCCTCTAGGGAATATTTCCTTCAGTCTCCCACTTGCACTAGAGTCAATAATCTAGATTACACAGTAATGATTCTAACACCCATGGAGTCTTGGTGCTGATCATGTTTTGCCCATGGAAGAGGCTTAGTCAACGGGTCTGCAACATTCAGATCCGTATGTATCTTGCAAATCTCTATGTCTCCCACCTGGACTTGGTCCCGGATGGAATTGAAGCGTCTCTTGATGTGCTTGGTCCTCTTGTGAAATCTGGATTCCTTTGCCAAGGCAATTGCACCAGTATTGTCACAGAAGATCTTCATTGGTCCCAATGCATGAGGTATGACACCTAGATCAGAAATGAACTCTTTCATCCAGACTCCTTCAGTTGCTGCTTCCAAAGCAGCTATGTACTCTGCTTCACATGTAGATCCCGCCATGATGCTTTGTTTAGAACTGCACCAACTGACAGCTCCACCGTTCAATATAAACACGTATCCGGTTTGCGATTTAGAATCGTCCGGATCAGTGTCAAAGCTTGCATCAACGTAACCATTTACGACTAGCTCTTTGTCACCTCCATAAACGAGAAACATATCCTTAGTCCTTTTCAGGTATTTCAGGATATTCTTGACCGATGTCCAGTGATCCACTCCTGGATTAATTTGGTACCTACCTGCCAAGCTTATTTCTAAGCATACGTCAAGTCTGGTACATAGCATTGCATACATGATAGAGCTTATGGCTGAAGCATAGGGAACATCTTTCATTTTCTCTCTATCTTCTGCTGTGGTCGGGCATTGAGTCTGACTCGACTTCACACCTTGTAATACAGGCAAGAATCCTTTCTTTGCCTGATCCATTTTGAACTTTTTCAAAACTTTATCAAGGTATGTGCTTTGTGAAAGTCCAATCAAGCGTCTTGATCTATCTCTATAGATCTTGATGCCCAATATGTAAGCAGCTTCACCGAGGTCTTTCATTGAAAAAAAATTATTCAAGTATCCCTTTATGCTATCCAGAAATTCCATATCATTTCCAATTAACAATAGCCGGCCTCAGGACTCTGTAAACCGACGGGCGTCAACCCATGTATATATATAAGGGGACGACACGGCGGCGGTTCAGGACAACATACAACAACTCGAGACTCAGGCAAAGTGTATTCCCTCCATGGTCATCGAAACCCCATCAATTCCATCACAACTAGGCGTAGGCTTTTACCTTCATCGTAAGGGGCCGAACTAGTATAAAACTCTCTTGCGCCCCTTGTCCGCTTTAACCCCTTTAAGCTAACCTGTTGCGATGGCTCCACGACTAAGTCCTTTCATGAGGACATCTGTCGTGACAAAACCACGACAGTTGGCGCCCACCGTGGGGCTATCGCATGATGGTTTCAAGTTCTTGGAGGGAAACTTCGAAGGACTCAAGGGTTACGATGTGTGCCGGATGACCAAGAGTCGTCGCAGCAAGCTCTACATCGACGATGCAGGCTGGAGCCCCGAGGCCGGCTCAATCGAGTACGGGTACCGGGTCCCCTTTGGTGGCATACATGTTTTCATTGGCAAGATCGGCGAACCGGGCCCTGAGCCGGACATCTGCACCGACCTCGTCGAAACGGCTCAGCGTGCGAGATCTGCCCGGGTCAAGCCTGTCATGAAGCGTGCATTCATGGGAGTCATCCATGGAGGGGAATACGAGGACAAATCGGAATCTGGTGGTGAGACCGTCGTTTATTCCGGCGACGATTCATCGATCGGAGAGACTGAGTCGTTATATCAGCTACAAGATGGACGGATTGGGGGTTGTTCCGATGGCGACAGTATTCCGAACCCCTCTGATCTGCCCAACTGGGTTGGAATCTTCATGGCCGGTGCACAGCCGGCGCTCCACTATTCGACCGCAGCAGCAATGATTTCCAGATCAGCAGCGGCAACGGCAGTCGGGGCAGGAGGCCCTGCTCGACCACCGGCTCGGGTTTTATCTGATTTATTTGATGTGTTGGCAACGCTGATGGCGGAGGTTAACCCGGCAGATCAGGATGCACATAATGCGGAAATCGCGAAAGTGAAGGATCAAATTACTCAGGCCAAAGCCGATCTGGCAGCTGAAGATACCAGGATGGCCACAGAGCGGGCCGCTTTGGATGCACAGGCTTACTGGCTTATTCTGGATCAGAATGCGTCACACGAATTCCTGAAAAGGAGACACCGTTCTCGCCTGCCTCCGGCTTATGATGCTAGGAACCTCTTTAACTCCCCGGGTGCAGGGACCGGTAATCCGCCGGTGGTGAACCGGGCGGAGGCACCTGGGGCAGGGGCGCCGGTTCAACCATGTTTGATGGATCCGCCTTGATAGAACAACATTGTGACGCAGCCCGTCCCAACACCACCGGGTCATTATTCTACCCCGATGGACAATCTTGTCCCTGCCGCTTCACGGCTGGCGGCCACCCCGATCGAAGGCGATTCTCCAGCGGCGGTTGAGACGCATCCGGTTAAGGAGCTTCTTCAAACGGCTTTGGTGCAACAGGAGGCTTATTCACATAGTCGCGATCAGATTCATTCCACTCCTCGTCCGAGTCGGAGTTCCAGCAGGCGGATGGATGAACCGGCAGTGTCAACCAACGCGCGGAACCATGATCCGCCCCATGGCAATAACTCGGCGGGTGATGCTAAGGAGGTGGTGGACCGGGCTCGAGCACGCAGAGAGGCCGAGCTAGCGGCGCAGCACGAAACTCGTCAACTTACTCCGGTTCATCCGACTACATCAGTGGAACCAGGGGTCACTTCTAGCTCTTTGGGAGTGTCGTGCCTCGTCCCAGCGTTGCGTAATGTGTGACTACCCAAGGATTTCAAAGGCCCGCGTAAGGTGCCGAATTACACCACGGATTTGTCCCCTGAGACATGGGTCGAAAGCTATGAGATGGCCATGGAGATGTTGGATGTGGATGATGCGGAATGTGCGAAATACTTCACCATGATGCTTGAAGGGACGGCCCGTACTTGGCTAAAGAGTTTATCATCTAATTCTATCAGGTCATGGGCCGAGTTGAGAGCCCGGTTTATCTAGAATTTCAAGGATACATGTAAGTAGCCTATGTCGATTGTGGACTTAGTTGCCTGTGTCCAGGAGGAAGGAGAGTCAAGAACCCCATGGGTGTGCCGGGTTTCGGAAATATTGCATTCATCAGACCGCATCAATGCTGATACCGCAGTTCTGACCTTGGAAGGCAATTGCTGGTTTGAGCCTCTGAAGTTGAAGCCGGGACGACTGAAACGCCATTGCAATGACATGGGAACCCTCATGGCCGCTTTAGTGAAGTATGTCGACTCTGATAGTACCAAGGATCCCGAGTCTGATGATGATAATACAGGGAAGGGAAAAAGGAGTGGCAACGCCAAGGGGCAACACCACAACCCGGCGGGTCATGGAAACGTCAGCAAACGTAAAGCGGATCACAGCTTGGACTTTGTGGCTAATACCAACGCGCGGGACAAGGGCCAGCGACGTAAGGGTAAACCGCCCCAGCGCGGTGGAGCATCTAGCCATAACCCGACCGCATGTCTTATCTGTTGAACCAGCCGTGCCCAAAGCATGGGACGAAGGAGATTCCGTCCACACATCTCTGGAAAGATAGTTACATCATGCAAGAGTTCAAAAATTCTAATTCTTTCCGGCATGATAATGGACCTGGTGGCGGATCGGGCCACGGTTCTCATGGGCCGGGTTATGGTGGAGGAAATTCCGGTTCAGGCTTCCATGGCAATCAGGGTGGACATAACAACCAAGGTAATCAGGGCAACCAAGGTAGCTACAGTAATCAGGGCAATCAGCAGGAGCAGCAGCAGTCGGGTTACCAGAGCAACCCAAAGCAGTTAAATAGTGGGCAATACCATGTCTTCACCACTAGCTTAGACAAGCGTGACCAAAAGCTTCATAAGAGGCAGTGAACTCTGTTGAACCGGCGGTGCCCTGTTATTTACGTTGGTCTGAGGAGCCAATCGTATGGAGTAGATAAGATCATCCACCCCGGGTTGACAATCCGGGTCATCTGGCATTGGTGGTGGCACCTCAGGTGGGAGGTTATAAGTTCACCAAGGTACTCATGGATGGAGGGAGCAGTATCAATATCCTTTATTATGAAACTTTCCGTCGCATGGGGTTAACAGATAAAAATCTTAAACCGTCCAATACTGTGTTCCACGGTGTGGTACCTGGTAAATCGGCTTATCCTGTTGGTAAGATAGCTCTGGAGGTGGCTTTTGGTGATGAGCATGACTCGAGATAGGAGACTTTGACCTTTGAAGTGGTGAAAATCAAGAGTCCGTATCATGCCCTGTTTGGACGGCTTATGCTAAGTTTATGGCACGACCTTGCTATGTCTATCTGTAGCTCAAGATGCCGGGTCACAAGGGAACTATAACCGTCCATGGGAGCCACAAGATTGCTCTGGAATGTGAAGAAGGTGATGTGGCTTATGCTGAGTCGGTTTGTGCAACAGAAGAGTTGAAGTTCTATAAAGACAATGTTGATCCGGCCGATATGACTTCATTGAAAAAGCCAACTACGGAGCATGATCCGGCCCTGAAATTTAAATCAGCTGATGAGACTAAGCTTATTGACTTCGTGCCTGGCGATTCGTCCTACCGAGAGAACTCGCTGAGCACACTCTTAATGTTGATCCTAAGTATAAACCGGTCAAGCAGTTTCTCCGTCGGTTCAATGAAGAAAGACGCAAGGCTATTGGAGAAGAAGTGGCCAGGCTCTTGGCGGCTGGATTCATCGTTGAAGTATTCCATCCTGAGTGGTTGGCCAATCTGGTGCTGGTCCTTAAAAAGAACTGCACTTGGCGTATGTGTGTGGACTACACAGATCTCAACAAAGCTTGTCTAGCAGATCCTTTTGACCTCCCCTGTATTGATCAAATTATTGATGCTATGGCGGGTAGTGAGCGTTTGAGCTTTTTCGATGCATATTCTGGTTATCATCAGATCAAAATGGCAGTTAAGGACCAGGAGAAGACGGCCTTCATAACCCTCTTTGGAGCCTTCTGCTATGTGTCCATGCCCTTTGGGCTCAAGAGTGCCCAGGCGACTTATCAACGGTGTGTGCAGAATTGCCTTCATAAACAAATCGGCCGTAATGTTCACGCCTATGTAGATGATACTGTGGTGAAATCAAGGAAGAAGGAAACATTGATTGATGACTTGAAGGAAACCTTTGATAACCTGCAGGTTTACAAGATGATGCTTAATCCGGCCAAGTGCGTTTTCGGTGTACCGGCAGGCAAGCTCTTGGGTTTTTTGGTGTCTAACAGAGGCATTGAAGCTAATCCGAAAAAGATCAAGGCCATCACCTCCTTGGCTAAACCAAAGTGTATCAATGACGTTCAACGCTTGGCAGGTCGGATTGCCACGTTGAGTCGGTTTATCAGCCACCTCGGCGAGAAGGCCATTCCTTTGTATCAGATGCTCAAGAAAACGGATAACTTCGTCTGGAGCTCTGCCGCAGATGAAGCGTTTGAGGACTTAAAGCGGCAGCTGGCTAACCCGCCGGTTCTTGCTGCTCCGGTTGACAAAGAGCCATTGTTGCTATATGTGGCGGCTAATGCTCGAAAGCGATCGGTGTGGCTATTGTGGTGGAGCGCAAGGAGGCAGGAAAGGAATATCGTGTTGATGTCCGGTTTATTATATCAGCGTGGTACTTATTGAGTCCAAGCAGAGGTACCCACACTGGCAGAAGCTGGTATATGGGGTTTTCATGGCGGAAACTCAAGCAATATTTCAAGGTCATCCCATCACGGTGGTCGACTCTGCTCCTTTGGGAGCTATAATCCGTAACATGGAAGCAACTGGCTGGATTGCCAAGTGGGCTATCGAGATTGGGCTTCACGGGTTAAAATATATACCTCAAACGGCGATCAAATCTCAAGCACTTGTGGATTTCATCAACGATTGGACAGAACTACAAGCACCTGAAGAGAAGCCAGATCACACTTATTGCACTATTCATTTTGATGGGTCCAGGCAATTGGAGGGATCGGGGGCTGGAGTCGTATTACCTTCCCCACGAGGTGATAATTTTTGTTATGTTCTCCGTTTAATGTTCCCTTGCACTAACAATGCAGCTGAGTATGAGGCTTTACTCCATGGTCTTCGGATGGCTAAGGAGATGAACTTAAGCTGAGTTAAGTGCTTCGGTGACTCAGACCTGGTAGCTCAACAGGTGTCTGGCACTTGGGATTCCAAGGACCCACCCATGGCAGCATATCGTCGTGAGGTGGATATTGTTGCAGGTCACTTTAAAGGTTATCAGGTGGATCATGTGGACCGGCGGAAGAACGAAGCGGCGGACGCTTTAAGCCGCCTGGATTCTCAACGTAAACTGGTTCCGCCTAATGTCTTCTTGGATGTTCTGCATAACCCGTCCATCAAGCTCCTTGGTGAAGAGGATTTGGCTATTCCTGATCCGAAAGCTCAGTTGGTTGCAGCTCTTCATGTTATCCCGGATTGGACAATTCCTTATCTGGCGTATATAAACCGGGGCGAGTTACCAGAGGATGAGACTTTGGCCAGGCAGATAATCCGGTGGTCCAAGTCCATGACCATGAACAATGGAGAGTTGCATCATTGCGATGTGACAGGGCATTTCAGCGTTGTGTGTCTGAAGAAGGTTGTGAAATTCTCGTGAGATTCACGAAGGAGACCGTGGTCACCTTGACCGTTCAAAATCTTTGGTGGCGAAGGCGTTTAATCACGATTTCTATTGGTTGACAGCTCATGCGATCTTTGAGGACTTGGTGAGACGGTGTGATGGCTGTCGAAATTCTCAAAGCGCTCATGTACCGCTCAAGAATTGAGGATGATTCCAATCACTTGGCCATTTGCGACTTGGGGGCTGGATATGGTTGGGCCTTTCAAGAGGTCCAAGAAGCTTGTCTAGCAGATCCTTTCGACCTCCCCTGTATTGATCAAATTATTGATGCTATGGCGGGTAGTGAGCGTTTGAGCTTTTTCGATGCATATTCTGGTTATCATCAGATCAAAATGGCAGTTAAGGACCAGGAGAAGACGGCCTTCATAACCCTCTTTGGAGCCTTCTGCTATGTGTCCATGCCCTTTGGGCTCAAGAGTGCCCAGGCGACTTATCAACGGTGTGTGCAGAATTGCCTTCATAAACAAATCGGCCGTAATGTTCACGCCTATGTAGATGATACTGTGGTGAAATCAAGGAAGAAGGAAACATTGATTGATGACTTGAAGGAAACCTTTGATAACCTGCAGGTTTACAAGATGATGCTTAATCCGGCCAAGTGCGTTTTCGGTGTACCGGCAGGCAAGCTCTTGGGTTTTTTGGTGTCTAACAGAGGCATTGAAGCTAATCCGAAAAAGATCAAGGCCATCACCTCCTTGGCTAAACCAAAGTGTATCAATGACGTTCAACGCTTGGCAGGTCGGATTGCCACGTTGAGTCGGTTTATCGACCACCTCGGCGAGAAGGCCATTCCTTTGTATCGATGCTCAAGAAAACGGATAACCGTGCTCGAGCTCGCCGCAGATGAAGCGCTTGAGGACTTAAAGCGTAGTCGGCTAACTCGCCGGTTCTTGCTGCTCCGGCTGACAAAGAGCCATTGTTGCTATATGTGGCGGCTAATGCTCGAGCAGTCAGTGTGGCTATTGTGGTGGAGCGCAAGGAGGCAGGAAAGGAATATCAGGTTCAGTGTCCGGTTTATTATATCAGCGTGGTACTTATTGAGTCCAAGCAGAGGTACCCACACTGGCAGAAGCTGGTATATGGGGTTTTCATGGCAAGCCGGAAACTCAAGCAATATTTCCAAGGTCATCCCATCACGGTGGTCAGCTCTGCTCCTTTGGGAGCTATAATCCAGAACATGGAAGCAACTGGCTGGATTGCCAAGTGGGCTATCGAGATTGGGCTTCACGGGTTAAAATATATACCTCAAACGGCGATCAAATCTCAAGCACTTGTGGATTTCATCAACGATTGGACAGAACTACAAGCACCTGAAGAGAAGCCAGATCACACTTATTGCACTATTCATTTTGATGGGTCCAGGCAATTGGAGGGATCGGGGCTGAGTCGATTACCTTCCCACGAGGTGATAATTTTTGTTATGTTCTCCGTTTAATGTTCCCTTGCACTAACAATGCAGCTGAGTATGAGGCTTTACTCCATGGTCTTCGGATGGCTAAGGAGATGAACTTAAGCTGAGTTAAGTGCTTCGTGACTCGCACTGTAGCTCAACAGTGTCCGCACTTGGGATTCCAAGGACCCACCCATGGCAGCATATCGTCGTGAGGTGGATATTGTTGCAGGTCACTTTAAAGGTTATCAGGTGGATCATGTGGACCGGCGGAAGAACGAAGCGGCGGACGCTTTAAGCCGCCTGGATTCTCAACGTAAACTGGTTCCGCCTAATGTCTTCTTGGATGTTCTGCATAACCCGTCCATCAAGCTCCTTGGTGAAGAGGATTTGGCTATTCCTGATCCGAAAGCTCAGTTGGTTGCAGCTCTTCATGTTATCCCGGATTGGACAATTCCTTATCTGGCGTATATAAACCGGGGCGAGTTACCAGAGGATGAGACTTTGGCCAGGCAGATAATCCGGTGGTCCAAGTCCATGACCATGAACAATGGAGAGTTGCATCATTGCAGTGTGACAGGGGCATTTCAACGTTGTGTGTCTCCTGAAGAAGGTTGTGAAATTCTACGTGAGATTCACGAAGGAGACTGTGGTCACCGCACCGGTTCAAAATCTTTGGTGGCGAAGGCGTTTCGTCACAGTTTCTATTGGTTGACAGCTCATGCTGATGCTGAGGACTTGGTGAGACGGTGTGATGGCTGTCAGAAATTCTCAAGGCGCGCTCATGTACCGGCTCAAGAATTGAGGATGATTCCAATCACTTGGCCATTTGCGACTTGGGGGCTGGATATGGTTGGGCCTTTCAAGAGGTCCAAGGACAAGAAGACCCACCTTTTGGTGGCGGTTGACAAGTTCACAAAGTGGGTGGAGGCAGAGCCAGTTAGCAAGTGTGATTCAGCCATGGCGGTTCAATTCATCAAAAACGTGATCTTCCGGTTTGGTTTTCCACACAACATTATAACAGACTATGGTACCAATCTGTCAAAGGGTGCCATGAAGGAGTTCTGTCAGCGTGAACACATCCAGCTTGACGTATCATCAGTGGCTCACCCACAGTCCAATGGTCAAGCGGAGAGGGCCAATCAAGAGATTTTGAGAGGCATCAAACCCCGGCTTATGGTTCCTTTACAACGGACGCCGGGTTGTTCGGTTGAGGAGCTACCTTCTGTGTTATGGATCATCAACACCACACCCAACAGATCGACAGGATACACACCGTTCTTCATGGTTTATGGAGCGGAGGCGGTTCTTCCTAGTGACATACGTCATGACTCACCTCGTGTAGCGGCATATGTTGAAGCTGACAGCGAGAAAGCACGGCAAGAGGCTCTTGACCTATTAGATGAGGAGCGTTACATAGCGGCAGCCCGTTCGGCGATTTATCAGCAAGATCTGCGTCGCTATCATAGCCGCCGGGTTAGAACCAGAACCTTTCAAGAAGGAGATTTGATGCTTCGACTCATCCAGGATCAGACGGATATGCACAAGTTATCCCCCCCTTGGGAAGGACCTTTTGTGGTCAGCAAGAATCTGCACAATGGGTCGTACTACCTAATCGATGTTCGAGAGCGCAAAGAATCACATAAATCGAAGGAGGAGACCAACCGGCCGTGGAATATTGCTCATCTTCGGCCCTACTATGCTTGAGCTATAGGCTCTGCTTATGTACATATTATGACAATGTATATATTATGATCAATACAATAAACCGGAACCTCAGCTAAAGCGAGGTATCCGTTGTTATTTCCATCATGTCTGGTTACATGGATCTAAAGCGGCGTCAGGTTTACCCCTTGATTTATCTTTTCAAAGCTTTATATCACATCACTTGGGGGCTTGGTCGTGTCCGAACCATAGCTACACCTCTTGATCAGCGCAATGCCACAGTATCACTTGGGGGCTTGGTCGTATCCGAACCATAGCTACACCTCTTGATCGGCTCAACGCCAAAACTGGGGCCAAAGAGAGTGTTGTCAGAAAACAGCAACTCAAACATAGGCACCCATCGAGCACTGCTCAAAACGTTACTTGGGGATTCTTTGCTATCGCAATGAACTTAGAATCAACGCTTGTAATTGGGCTATCAAGCCATGGCTTGGAAGCCTGGTGTATACACCTAAAACCCTGGGTTAACCTGCCTCTTTAAGTAAGTCACGCCGCCCAGGTAAACCTGGTATGACCCTTCAAACTTTCACAAGTTACTCTAAAATACAGACCCTGAACTTGTCAAGTTAACACGATGATTGGTTAAGGATTACGGACCATCTTAAAAGGCTTTGCAAAAATGGTTTAACTCAGTGGCCTGGCAGCCCATGAAAAGCCTTGAATTTGGGGCCTGG
This sequence comes from Aegilops longissima, assembly GCA_021605205.1. NCBI lineage: Eukaryota > Viridiplantae > Streptophyta > Magnoliopsida > Poales > Poaceae > Aegilops > Aegilops longissima. The sequence goes on from CM038676.1 coordinate 584,420,752, forward strand.
CAGCCCGTGAAAAGCCTCGACTACAACGGTTTTATTTGCCTTTGATTGAGTTTTGCTCTCTTTTTGACAAGATTTATGATGTTTTTTAAACCGGTGTTATCAACCCGGTTAGACTGCCAATTACAAATTGACAGCACACGATCAGCTCATAATCCGGAGATTATCAGCCCGGTTTGGTTTCGAATCAAAATCCCAGTATGGAGTAAACCGGTGTTTATCATAAGCCGGAACGGTTTTACTATAATTCGGCCTTATATAAACAAGAGTTATTATTCCCCCAAGAGTTGGATTATAACCCTCACTACAAGGTTGGTCAGCCAACATCATGCGGTCATGCCTAAAAATTGCAGGTATTATATATTTCCATATTTGGTTATATTTCACAACCTAGGTTGTAATCCTTGGTCATATTTATATGGGTATCATGACCCGCCCAGCGGTAAACCTCCAGGGCGCTTTAAAGCTTCTTATCTGCAGGAACAACTTGAAAAAATAGATACAGATATCATATCTTAAGCATGTCGAATCAAGCAAGCATCAATGGCAGATAAATATGCGCGAAGGCATACTAGACCAAGTATTTTAACTAGCCTATTGCAAGGCGTTCCAGTGCCCAAAAGGATAATTGTTTTCTCAAATACATGTCGTAGCATGTATAAGACTAAACCGGCTTCCGATTCATGATTTGTCGCCAGCTTGGCCTGACGGTTGCGGATCATCTCGCGCCGGTTCAGCTTCTTCTTCTCTATCAAGTGGCTGGAAATCAACAGTTGCCCAGACGATCCCAGTTAGGGCTTGGAATACAGCTTCATCACTTATCAGCGTGGACGGTTCAATGTCAGGGGCATAAGTGTGCTTATGGATTGGCGGGATAAGATTCTGAGCTTCGGGAATTGGTACAGCAAGCCATTTGTTCTTGTCATCATAGCTTGCTTGATAGTATGACAGGTCTGCTTCTTCAACCAGTTGACAAGCCAATGGGCGTGCCTCCCGGTTTATGATCCGGAGATCATCTTCGCCAAATTCTGTTCCGTCTTCCTTCAAACTGGGGTAACCTTGGGCCGCTTCAATTGGATCAAAGTCAGGTACCCATGCTTTCGCTCGGGTCAGTGCAGCCAAAGCGCCCGTTCTAGCAGCAGACTTTTTTAGTTCGTCAACCCGGGCAGGAAGCATAGATAACCTTTGTAAGGTATCCTTAATCAAGGTGGGAGGAGGATTGTTGTGAGAAGCAGTATATATATGATCCGCTGCGCGCCGATATACAGCTGCTCTATCAGAGTATAGGCTGCTTTCAGTTTCTTCTGAACATCTGATCCTAAGTGGCTAATACGAGTTCCTATATCATTACAATGATTAGTAAACCAGCAAATACATGCAAGGATATCTTGAAATCAGGAGTCAAGGATGCTTACCAAACACAGCTGCAGTCATGGCATGAACCTGCCGCTTCACGCTGGTCAGTTCATCAACCACCGGTTTAAGAGCGGCTTCTGCTTTCTCAGCCATTTTGATCAAATTAGATTTTTCACTTTCCCAATCCGTCCGCTCCTTGTTGAAGCCTTCTTTCAGTTTCTCCATAGCGCCTAGAGCGCTGGTCAATTTTTCCTTCGCCTTGGAGGTTTCAGCTTGTTGCAATTTAAGGTTCTCCTGGAGATCAGCGGTTTGGCTCTCTTTCTTGTTCAGCTCGGCCTACTAAGAGACAGTTATATGATGAGGTAAAAGTACATACTTGAAGTACCAAGCACATAACAAGTTATGCCCTCGGTACTTGGGGGCTAATGCATATTTGCTCTTCATCATACATTTTCTACAAGTCCCAAGCATAATACAAGTATTCAACTTGGCACTTGGGGGCTAATGGATATTTGTTCAAAAGAATGCTGATACGGGAGGTTCTTCTACAAAGTCCCGGTTCATCTTTATCAAGTTAAACCGGCACTTGGAGGCTACTTCAGTGAAGTTCAGATGCATTGTTGCAAAGCATATTTTTTTTACTAAGTCCCGGTTTAGATTGATATCTTAAACCATCACTTGGGGGCTACTGGAGTTGATAAGTTGCAATTAAAAAAATAAAGGCGCAACACTTATGAAATTACCTCATATCGTTCCTTCATCATATTTACCAAACCGGCTTCATAGTCACGACTGGTATATAGACGGTTCAGATAGCCGGAATGAAGGTCTTGAGCATTCAGATGGGCGTAAGTGGACAGATCGACATTCCATTTGCCTTTGCCAATTGCAGAGAATTCCTATTTGGCGGTATGCCTTGACAAAGCGACAGGATTTCCTGGGTTAGTATGGACAATGCCAGTAATTAGAACATCATCATCCTTCTCCTCAGCAGCTCGTACTGGAGTTGCCGGTTTGTCAGTATCTTTTACCGGACTGACCGGTTTGTCAGTCCGGATAGGGCTTGTTGACTGGTCGGCCTGGCCGGTGGTATCAACTTCCGCCTGCTCAGCAACGAAGTTATGATGTTGAGGCGGTGGATCATTCAGCATATCATCAATATTTGCCTCTTCAGGATCGGGAGTTTTCTCTGGTTCAGCAGCCGTGTCTTCCTTTGTCGGTTTGTTCAGACGAGCTTTCTTACTGGGTCTGGGCTTGGCACTGAGAAAAATGAAAGTAAGGATCAATACAGTATATATTAAATAATGTATCAAGAATATAAGTAAGAGTATGGCTCACCCAAGCACTGTTTTAAGCGGTGGAAGCTTTGTGGCAGACGATTCACCAGATGACGAGTGAGAAGTACCCTGATAATTGGAATCGGATGGATTAAGAGGTTGACGAAAACAACCCACTTTGGGGCGTGAAGTGTCAAGGGAATAAGAGACCTCTGAACGGCGTTTCCGAACCGGACTGTTCGGTAAACCGGCGTAGGTAACTACCTGGCCGCTATGCCGGGTTGTGCGGCGAGCCTCATGTTGTTGTGTCTTCACAAGAAAGTTCGGATCCAAGTAAGCAAGAGGATGAGAAAATTTAACTTTCCGGTTTGCTCGACGGGTTTTTACTGATGGCAAAGGGTTTGAATCGGAGGAAAGAACGATTACCTCTACAGCATCGGCGTGACTGACTTCAGCGTCGTCCTGATAATAATCATCATCAATAAGGCGTATGAAAAATGAACCAAGCGAGTCAAGTTCTACCTCTAGTTCTGGATTACCCACATCGTCATTAGCTGGTGGATCGGAGGATGTAGTGGTCCTCTTCCGGTTGGCAGGTTTTTTCACAACTTTAGTTTTTTGACGGGTTGGCTTCACCGGTTTGTCTTGCGGGGGTTTCTTGTTCCAGAATGGATCATCGCCCTGTCAAGAAAATAATCACGCTTTCTGAGAGTATTGGGACAGAAGCAATTTCAGATAAACAGTTTATATGATTCTTACAGCTGGCGGTTTGTTGGTGGTGCAGAAAGGGAGTAGTCCGGTTTGAGCACAGACATCCTCCGGTTCGTTCAACATCTTTTTTACAGCTTCAGTGACTTCGTCATCTATAAGCTGAATGTCAATGTGCCGCTGGGCATCCTTCAAATTCCCTGTATACTCACACATCAAACCGGGGCGCCGGCTTAAGGGCAAAACGCTCCAGCTTATCAGCAACGCGCAAGATCAACTCCTGTCAAACTGTTTGCTATAAAGGCCCTAAGCTTTCATAGTTGAGGAGCATATTTTGCCCTTTATTTGGCGGTCAGCCTTTGAGGAAGAGGATGTGTGTTGCTCAGACGTTCAGGATGGTAACCCGGCAGGGGGTTTTCGTCAGCTGGAGATGTGTGCTTGCAATAAAACCAGGTCTGGTTCCACTCTTTGGGGTGACTGTGGAGACTGGGATGAGGAAAGGTGACTTCTTTTCTTTTCTAAACCGCTATTCCACCCAATTTTGTGTTGGGTCCGTCTTTTAATTCTGTGCGGCGGTTTAGGTGAAAGAAATCCCTGAACAGTTCTACTGAAGGTTCTTCTAGAAGGTAAACCTCACAAAAAACTTGGAAGTGGCAGATGTTGGTCACGGAGTTAGGACCGATGTCTTGTGGGCGCAGTTGAAAGCTGGCCAGTACATCCCGGAAAAATTTTGAACGAGGAGGACTGAAACCCTGGCCTAATTGATCAGCAAATACAATAACCTCTCTGTCCTTAGGTGTAGGAGGACATTCCGGGTCCGGGACCCTCTAGTGAATGACATCTTTCTTGGTTAAAGCGCCCGTTTTGACAAGGTTGTCTAACTGTTCTTCAGTCACTCGAGAAGGGACCCAATTGCATTCATACACTTGCTTGGCCATGGCAATGAATGATCTACAACATGATAATTACCGGTTTAAGGTTTACAGTGGACAGCTATGCGGCGGTACAAGGATGTAAGCATGTTGTTAAACCGGAGTTGGTTAATCATAAACCGGAATTTACTAAACAAAGGCTATAAGCTGAGGTACATTGGCGGTTCAACAAGGGGACTAATGGTATATACCGGGTCATCATTTTTCGAAAAGTTAAACCACCTAGTCTGACATTGAAGAACAAGTCTACAGATGTATAAGTGAAGAAAAACAGATTTCACAAGTTGGTATTACAATTTTGGATCTGCTGCATATCAGAAAAGGAAAATATATTCAGAACCTAAGAAGGAGTACCGAAACAGTGGATGAAGGTTCAGATGGGATGTTCTATTTTAACGAGGTGCATTAGATGGAAAAGAAGGGCTACGGCTATCATTGAACAGGATGAATATCAAGGTCTGGATCAAAACCCTATCATACAAGCAATGAACATCGACGAACACCGAAGAACACCGAAACCCTAGAACAGATCTATGGTGGAAGAACAGAGAGCATACCAGTACTGATGGGAAAGCGGAGAAGCATCGCAGTTCTCTGGTGCATTCAGGGTGATGCAGCAGCCAGAGTTGAAGCAGAGGCGACGGTCGACGGTGGCGGCAGAGCTCCAGAGGTTGAGCAGCGCGAGGAAGACGATGACGCGAAGAGGCACGAAGGGGAAAAGTGAAAATGACCCCTTGGCCCTATTTATAAAGGCAAGGGATAAGTGTCAGGCGCGAAAAACAAGGAGCCAGAAATTTGGAAATAAGGCGGAGCTGTCGCCTCGATTGTTGGAGGCCCATTAATGAAGATGAGTAGTACACAGTTTTTTATAAAAAGATGATGTCATTGCGGTTTACCACGGTCCGGGAAGATGACGTCACGGCGGTTTACAAAATTATGGCAGATGTTGAAGACGAAGTTTTCTTAAGTACTGAGGATTGACGTGAACCAGTTCAAATCAATCTGGGGCCTAATGTTGGGGATACTACTACTGGGTGTAAACCGGCCAGGAGAGGCCGGGTTAACTTCATCAGTAGTTATCATGTCTGAAGCCCTTGAAAACAGACGAAGACGCTTCAAGAAGGCCCAGGGCCCAAAGCCAGTTTAAGGCCTGTAGACATAAACCGGTATTGATAATGTAACTTGTACTATAAGGTAGAAAGAGAAGATACCGGGTCGGTCACATTTCTGAGCCGGCCTCGGGACTCTGTAAACCGACGGGCGTCAACCCATGCATACAAGGGGACGACCCGGTGGCGGTTCAGGACAACAGACAACAACTCGAGACTCAGGCAAAGCGTATTCGCTCCCTGGTCACCGAAACCCCATCAATTCCATCACAACTAGACGTAGGCTTTTACCTTCATTGTAAGGGGCCGAACTAGTATAAAACTCTCTTGCGTCCCTTGTCCACTTTAACCCCTTTAAGCTAACCCGTTGCGATGGCTCCATGACTAAGTCCTTTCGTGAGGACATCTGCCGTGACAAAACCACGACAGAGGTGACAGGTTCCCTCTTGAAACCACGAGCCTTCTTGAGGGAAGCTCCGGTTTGCAATAAGCTTACACCAAACCTTGTCCCAATTCGGCCAAACAAATTGCCGCAGCATGTTGGTGCAATGTCATGACACCATGCCAAATTTCATGATTTTCAGGCGTGTTTTGGATTTACGGGAAATTGAAACCAAGTTTCTCAATCTTTCCGGCCGAGCAACGATGCTCAGATGTTTGAATTTCACTCCCATCTCTTGCATGGGACCTAGAAATTCACCCAAGGACACACATGTGATTTTTCAAACAACATTGGTGCAGTGGAGCCTGTGCTTGTATTTCAAATTTGAATTATGCACATTAAATGCCCAGAAACTCAATTGATGCATAAAAAAGGCCAAAAAAACCGGAATAATTCCAAAATTTAGCATGGTACTTCTATTTGGTCTAATCTGCCTGTGTAAAAAAATTAAGGCGGGAGAAGGCAGTGTATGTATGTTGTTTCGCACACGAAGGTGACGCATTCCCTCTCGGAACCATGAGCCTTCTTGAGGGAAGCTCCGGTTTGCAACAAGCTTACACCAGAGCTTGTCCCAATTCGGCCAAAAAAATTACCGCAACATGTTGGTGCCATGTCATGACACCATGCCAAGTTTCATGATTTTCAGGCATGTTTTGGATTACTAGAATTTAAAACCCAAGTTTCTCAATCTTTCCGGCCGAGCCACGATGCCCAGATGTTTGAATTTCACTCCCATGTGTTGCATGGGACCTAGAAATCCACCCAAGGACACACATGTGATTTTTCAAACAAATTTGGCGCATTGGAGCATGTGCTTGTAGTTAAAATTTGAATTATGCACATTAAATGCCCAGAAACTCAATTAATGCATAAAAATGCCAAACGAACCCGAAATAAATCCAAATTTAAACACAACACTCATGTACTAGTTGCATGTTCACTTTACGTAAATGTTCTAGCAATTCAAACACCATCCTTTCCCTCCATAACACCATTTTGTCTTTCAAAACATAATGAAAAAATAAGGTATACCACAAACAGTTTACTAGAAAGAATCGTGAGGGATGCGATATAAAATATCTTTGTGCACCGTCTTTTCTGGCTTACGCAGGAAGCTTCGTCGTCTACAGTCCACCGCCCCCACTTGAACCACACTTGCGCGCCAGTTTCTTGCGGCACCGACCGAAATTTTTTGGCCACCGCGAAAATATCTATCTCCCCGCCCCCTCCCTCCTACCAAAAGTCACATTTCCACTGTTCCTCCTTGCTTTCCAAGTTCAAACCTTCACTGCTGCTTACTGGCTGCTCAGCCTCCTCGCCGGCGACCCTTTTTCTTGTAGCGCCGCCTCCTCGCCAGCTACCCTTCTTCTTGCAGCACCGCCTCCTTGCTGGCGACCCTTCTTGTTGCAGCGCTGCCTCCTCGCCGGTGACCCTTCTTCTTGCTGCCTGGCCTCCTCGCGCCGACCCTTCTTCTTGCTGCGCGACCTCGTCGATATGGTCAGGTAATCCACACCCCACCCACACCATCCTCCTCCTTTCCCGTCCCACATGCCCCGACCGACGGAGCAACACCTTCCACCAAAATCTTTGCCCCCCTCCTCCAATTAAGCGCCGCCCACAGCCATTTTACACACAGTATAACATGGAGCTGAGTAGCATGCAGCCGCACGCGCGAACGAGGTCGGTATGGCTGCCATGCGTGTCAACCGCAAGATCTTGGAGGAGCACCTTGTCTTCGAGGCAACCGTCGATACCGCACGCGGTTGTCTACTTTAAAATATAGTTCATGATGTTTTCTCGAGGCCACCGCCAGTGCCTTCTAGTGATTTGTCCTCTGTAATGTTAATATGCAATCTGATGTTCAGTTAACAGTTTGGTCCTCTGAAATGTAATGTTCAGTTAACACTTCGGTCCAACAATTGCTACATTTCGTAGTACTGTTCTCAAGCATTCTTTCTTTTGTTTATTGTCTTATCTTCTAGTACATGTTTCTATTCTGCAATGTCGTGCTCAGTTAACTATTTTGGTTCATTTGGTCTGCTGTCCATTTAACTATTTGGTTCAGTTCTGCAATTTGATTTTCATTTGTTGTGGGTACAATTTTGTATTGTTATGCATGTGACACCAATCAAATTTGGCTATACTCAATACATATTCTACTAATAGTATGGCAACTCTCAGTTAACCAGATCAAGATCTTCCTTATGTGTGTTGTAGGGAAACAATGGGAGACACTGCGGTTTACCATCAAGGTTTGTTCAAGCAGGGTCCTTTGGCTAATAGCACATTATTGTGCAGTTGCAGGAATCATTCTAATATTTAGGTTTCTTACAATTTGGTCTTGCACATGTAGGTCCTGCTGTCAGAGGCTTAGACACACTGTTCGACCCATTTTGCATATGGGGAAATGAGATGTCCATGAATATCATTCAAGTCAAGAAACTCAGAAAGATTGTTAGGATGAAGAAACTTGCGACGAATAACAGCAAGATCTTTGTTTGCACAATACATAAGACATCAGTCAACTATAAGATGGTACCAACTCTTTTACCTTATTTTTACCCTTGCGCCATTTCATAATTTACAACAGCGATTTATGCATAGCTTTGTTTTCAGTACTTTTCAAAGCTGTTCACCGATGATTACCTCTGAAACCACCTGCATGGTCAAGAGGTGAGGAAGGTATTCATTCAACACCCATGGTACAATATTGAAGTCTTGCTGAAGAGGACGAAGGTTGGGCGGGCAATTATCCATAGCCACTGGCCTAAAGTTGCAAGGACATTCAACATCACTGAAGGCTCAATATTTGCCTTCCACTTCTACAGTTTCCAGATGAAATTCATCTGTCTATTTACCGTGTATGATGCTACTTTCCAAAGGTTTTTGATGCTGCATGTGAAACTTGGTGTTGTTGTGTAATGGCGTAACTGAGTGCCGAAGCTATCTGATGTAATTCGATTATGAAATCCTGGCTGCTTTTATACGGATATGAAATATCTAGCGTGTTTTATAAGAAATATCAGTTTGATTAGTATATGGATTATCAATATTAGGCTAATTACCCTACTTATTGGGGTTTTCTATTGCAAACGGTTACTCAGACAGCACCCTAGGCGATGAAGTCAAACAACCCACACGATTTCTAGAAATTAGGCGTGTTAGATCAACTAACAATCACACACGGCTTCCGGCAGCGAACTGTTTGTGTTAGGCCACCTTGCACAAACTTTTCCACACAAAGAACTGTGTGGGATGTACATACCTGCGTAAATGATTTTCTGGGATTCACCATGTGGGATGTACATACCTACAGAAATGATTTCTAGGATTCACCGTGTGGGATGTACATACCTACGGAAATGATTTCTGGGATTCACCGTGTGGGATGTACATACCTACAAAAATGATTGGGTTTTGATGCCTCGCCCGATCGCACACGGCCCCAGCTTGGGTCCCAGGAGGACCTATCCCTGACGATTTCTGGGTCGTGTGGGAAGGACCCCTCCCCCTATCGCCCACACTCACTTGGCGACGGTTCCAAATGTCGTCGTGGAAAGGGGTTAAAACCCATTTGTTTAGCATGTCGTTGTATCCCTGTTTGTTGAGTCATGAGACCAAAAGCATAAGACATACAACTTTTACTTTTGGCAATTTTTAGTAGGTTTGTCCAAATAAAAATAAAATCTTGTGAAATTTAATAAGATATTTGCATGAAACTTCAGAAAATAGTCATGCTAAGAATGTATCAGTCCACACCCATGGATCCATCGATGGCTTCTCCGTGGGAGAGAGGCGGGCTCAATATACGAAAGGGAGGGGTCGGCTGGTGGGGGGGGTTGTAAGTGGTTGCAATGGGAGGTACAAAGAATCGATGTCGGTAGGCGTGGAGGCTCGATGGTGTGGGGGTTTGGTGGCTTCGTGGGGGAGATGATATGTGTAGGGTGTGGACGATAAGCAATTGTATTCTTTTTATTGGGCTTTTGATATCGGAGAGAAAAACCATGTGGGCAACATGTGCAGGCAGTTTGACTAAGGAACCATCTCCAATGAAGAATTATTCGAGTTGGTTTCTTTGTTGAAAGATTTACCATGTAATAAAACCCATAGGTACCGTAATTAGAGTTGACTGAACCCTTCCTTTTAGTCGTTTTTTTGTTTTGGTAAGCCATGCTTAGGAATACAGGGCGGTGTCGTCTTCCTGAAGATGGTATTTTTCAAAAAGGGGTGCTTTATTACTTAAAACATTTAAGCATTACACCCAGCCTCTGCATAACTATGATGCACACAGTCAAACAAGTCCTCTCACACAAATGAAAATTAAGAAGGCGAAATACAAAGAAACATGTAGAGTCTGTATAATGCCTAAAGCAGAGGTGAGCCAATCCTAAGATCATGCTGCCACCCATGTTGGGTAAAAGTATCCCTCGCTGTGTCCTCCAGTTGTGTACACACCTCTGTAAACACGCCTCGATTCTCCACACATTGTAGAAAGGACCATAAAAAAGAAGTCCCAGTACATTGATACATCTCAAACGTATCTATAATTTTTGCTTGTTCCGTGCTATTATATTATGAATCTTGGATGTTTTATAATCATTTTATAGTCATTTTATATCATTTTTTGGTACTAACCTATTGACATAGTGCCAAGTGCGAGTTGCAGTTTTCTGCATGTTTTTTACATCACGGGAAATCAATATCAGACGGAGTCCAAACGCAATGAAACTCTACAGAGATTTTTTTTGGACCAGAAGGAACATAATGGGCCTTGGCTGCGCCTGGGGGGTGCCTCAAGGAGGTCACAACCTACCAAGGCGCGCCGGGAGGCCCAGGCGCGCCCTGGTGGGTTGTGCCCACCTCGGGTGCCCCCCGGACTGCCTCTTTGCTCTACAAATACACCAATATTTCCAGAACCCTAAAGGCATCGACAAAATATTCATCCAGCCGCCGCAGAGTCTAGAATCACCAGATCCAATCTAGACACCATCTCAGATGGGGTTCACCACCTCCATTGGTGCCTCTCCGATGATGCGTGAGTAGTTCTTTGTAGACCTTCGGGTCCGTAGTTAGTATCTAGATGGATTCATATCTCTCTCTCTCTCTCTCTCTCTCTCTCTCTCTCTCTCTGAATTCTCAATACAATGGTCTCTTGAGATCCATATGATGTAACTCTTTTGCGGTGTGTTTGTTGGGATCGATGAACTTTGAGTTTATGATAAGATCTAACTTTTATATACATGAAAGTATTTGAGTTTCTTTGATCTCTTTTATGCATGATCTCTTATGGCCTCGTATTTCTTCTCCGATATTTGGGTTTTGTTTGGCCAACTTGATCTATTTATGTTGCAATGGGAAGAGGTGCTTTATAGTGGGTTCAATCTTACGGTGCTTGATCCCAGTAACAGAAAGGGAGCCGACACGTATGTATCGTTGCTACTAAGGATAAAACGATGGGGTATATCTCCACATAGATAGATCTTGTCTACAACATGTCATCGTTCTTATTGCATTACTCCATTTTTCCATGAACTTAATACACTAGATGCATGCTGCATAGCGGTCAATGTGTGGAGTAATAGTAGTAGATGCAGGCAGGAGTCGGTCTACTAATCTTGGACGTGATGCCTATATAATGATCATTGCCTGGATATCGTCATGGGTAATTGAAGTTCTATCAATTGCCCAACAGTAATTTGTTCACCCACCGTTTGCTATTTTTCTCGTGAGAAGCCACTAGTGAAACCTATGGCCCCCGCGTCTCTTTCTCATATTATTTCTCTTTGCGATTTACTTTTTCCTTGCATTTATTTTTAGATCTATTAAACCAAAAATACAAAAATACCTTGCTGCAATTCATTCTTATTTATTTTATCTGGCGTTCGATCTATCAATCTACTACAAATTTATCTCACGTCTGTTTGCCTACTTGAGGCGCCGTACCCCGGAAGGGATTGACAACCCCTTTAACACGTCGGGTTGCGAGGATTTGTTATCTGTGTGTAGGGGATGTTTACGTTGTGTTGCTTGGTTCTCCTACTGATTCAATAACCTTGGTTTCATATCTGAGGGAAATACCTACAGCCGTTGTGCTGCATCATCCCTTCCTCTTTGGGGAAATACCGACGTAGCTTCAAGTGACATCAAAAGGAATTTTTGGCGCCGTTGCTGGGGAGGATCTTCAACATATACTAGGTTCCTAATCACAAATCTCATCTCCTTGAAATTTACATTATTTTCCATTTGCCTCTCGTTTTCCCCTCCCCCACTTCACAAAAAGTTGCCATTTTATTCGCCATCTCTTTTTCGTTCGTCGTTTTCTCGTCAGATCTATCCTTTGTTTGCAACCACATGAGTGATTTTGGTATGGCACCAATAGATGATGGCCTTACTCCTAATATTGGACGTACGAGCAGTCTGTATGCTAAAACTTTTATCTTGGGGCAAGGGAACGTTATGGGAAAAGAACGTATCCAAGAATTTTTTAATTGTGTTGGGAATCTAAGTCTTGATGATGCCCCTATACTTAAAACTACTAGGTCTTATGCGGATGCTATTTCAGCACTAGTTCTGAAACTTGAAAGTAAATTTATTCGTACCCATCCTACTTTGCAAAGATTGTTTTTTGAGCTTCCCATTATAAATAATCCTAGGGCTAAAAAGTTGGCCACTCTCGTTCTTACGAATGAGTTTGACTACATAATACGGGAAGCTAGAGAAATCTTTGATTTTTATGGTATGAATCATGAAAAACCTGTGATAGATGAAATTCTTTACAATAGTGACTATGCTTTAAGACATTTGCTTGGGGATAGTAAGATATTTGAAGAAAATCTCACAAAGGAAGTCCCCGTTTTAGATATAATCCAACAGGTTTTCAATAATGTCAATCAGCAATACTCTTGGATTGTTGTGGGGAATCAAAAAGGTTATGATGAACACCAACTTAGGAACGCTGAAGTTTCTATGGATAATATTTTTTATGTTGTGTTCACAAAACCCCATGATGAAAGTACCTCTAAGAAAATTAAGAAGGATGACAAAACTTAGATCCTTGCTTTATGCCTAGCTAAGGGCGTAAAACTATAGCGCTTGTTGGGAGGCAACCTGTGGGGACCCTGACTCATAGGTCGTGATCACTGAATGCACGTGTACAGTGCTCCCAGAGATCAATGCTCACTGAACACACATAAGCTGAATAACAAGAGTCTTACATCCATATATACCATCTTACATAAATTATGACCATTATGGTCAAGACTTGATTATAACTTCGCAATAGAAATCTTCGTCGATAACTTGGACCCATGCCATCTGCCTTAACCCTACAGGCATTCTGACTGGGAAGCATCCTAGCTCGCATGTTCTACACCGAAGTATTCTTCTTCATATCATGTTCTTTCATGCCTGGCCAATAAAATAACTAGTGGCAAGCCAATGAGTACTTTGAATGTACTCGCAAGCAACCCATGTTTTGGTTCAAGATACAACAATGCATGATATAGGTAAATTTTTGCAGGAAGCTAGTTTTGAGTGCAATGACATGTTCAACAACTTGTAAGACATGCATCAGGAGAATTCAAGTAACCATGAGGACAGGTTACAGATATCAACATAAATAGAGTGGGCATCAACCCAACTCAATCATGTCAAGTCCTTTGACTTGACCCAAGTAGTTCTTTCCACTTATCCCAACACACACACTGGTTTGTAAACAAGTGAACGTAGCCCAAGAGCGGTTAACCAACTGTCCTTGACCGTGGCACGGCTATTCGAATAGTTTTACACTCTGCAGAGGTTGCACACTTTACCCACAAGATCCGGGGAACTTCCGTGTCATCCACGACCCACCTGTCAAGTACCCGGGGTAAGCACCCGATCACTATCTTTCCCTAGACGACACTAAAAGGAGTCCACTCGTTGTTTCGTATCCTCATGATGTACATCATACGAGACTCACTCGAGATCGTAACATCCGAGAGGGGACGCAATGGTGTATTCGGTGCCCTGTAAAAACAGTCATGGCTGCCCTACCTGGCACGACCCCGTCCCGAGAGAGAGCACCAACTCTCCCCCGTCACTAGTAATGCGGGCTCCAAGCTAGTATCGGCCTAGGTAATCAATAATGCCCTTTCCCATACAAGGGTAGAGTGGTTGCGCATGTAAGGTTGGAATAACGGTCGCAACTTAAACCAATCCATTTTGAAAACAACACACACTTGCCTCGGTACACCACTTCGTCCTTAAGTGGCTACCCAACTCATCATTTCCCCCGGGCATAAGTGGCACCCGATGGGGTTTTCGAAAAGTCTTTTGAAAATACTTTGTCTCCATCACCATGCATAGTCTCGTCCCTTTTTGCGTAGCACTACTTTAGCATCCTATCTACCCCCACCGGCATAACCCTCATAAGAAGGTAGGGTCATGCACAATGCAAGTATCAACAAGGAAGTACGGTGGCAAACCATCAAAGTGGTTACCACTTCATCATGATTCCGTTGCAACAACAATATGGTGCTATATGACATGCATAAAAAGGGTTTCATAGACATGGTCAAAGGGCTGCTTGCCTGTTTTAACAAAGTCAAATATCTCTGGTCCAACTCCGAGCATTTCGTCTACTTCGTCAACTATCGTCGAAAACAACCATAATAAGCAACACGACAAGGCAAAAATAAGAGTGCTCTTAAAATGTCAGTTGGACTTTTCTAGGATGCCTTTGGTCATATGGGGAATGAACAAAGTGATTTCATTGGAACTGGATAAGTGGATATTTCTGATAATTTAAATATGTTGGAAACAAGGGACTTATGGATTTGCAAGAAGTGTACGGAAATATATTTTTGAAAAATGAGCAAGGGCACCCATTTAACCAATAATGATTTTAGAAGCATCTAGGAATTGGTTTCACTGGATTTGGAGCTCAAATGATTTCTCTATGAATTTGCAAAGTTGGCTATTCATGAAGGAATAGACCATTATTTGAGGTGGTACAGAAAGTTTTAGTAAAAATGTTCAAAAACTAAGTTTTGAACTTATAAACATCTAGGAATTTGAATTATGGAATTTGGATAAAAATGGGCTCTCTGTGATTTTCTAAAGTTTATCACAGAAATGGAAAAAACAAGATTTGATAAATTTTTGTGAAGAAAAAGTTTCTGGAAAAATGGGCAAATTGCTCCATGAGATAGATCATGATTTTACGAGCTACTAGAAATTTGAATCATCAAATTTGGAGGTAATATGATTATTTCGGAGATTTTACAAGTTTCATGAAAAAGAAAAAGACAGAGGAGGGGGGCAATTTATACCCATACTGCGCACTGGGCGCAGTTTAGCAGTGGGCCGGCCCAGTGGCTCAGTCGCGCGGGTGGGGAGAGGTGACGTCGGAGGCGCATTTCTCCTGGCCTGTCTCCCGCGGCGGGCCCCAGCCGCTGGGTCGCTGACGCGCGGGGCCCACCTGTCGGGTTCATCCCCAACCTCCCGCTCGAATAGAGCAGAGGCAAGGGGCGGCGTCAGCGGCGACTTGCCGGCGCCACAAGGCGTCTCTGGCGATGCTCTGCCCACCGGCTTGCCCAGGGGACCCGGCTGCGTCCAACTGTGGGTGGCACGATCGCGCAGGGGCACCGGGCTGAGCAGGGTGTTGGCCGCGGCGGACGAGGCCGGCGGTGATGGTGGGCACGACACTGCCACCGGGAGAAGTAACCGGAGTGCGGGGGAGCTTCGGGGGGTCGGGGAAGATGGATTGGGGCGCATAGGTGGAGGGGACGGTTCTCGGGCGTCGCAAATATAGGCGATGGACGGCGGCTCGGCTTCCGCCTTGGAGGTGGATGGGGGGCACGGGAGGAAGAATGGCGCGGTCCGGGGGGTCCAGGGGAGGGAGAGAGGGCAGTTGGAGACGAGATAGGGCTCGGGGTGGCCTTTAAATAGGCGGGCGACGGTCCACCGAGGGCTCGTGCGCCGGCGAGCTCGTTGCCGTCGCCACGGTTCATGGGAGCTCGTCGTGGTGTGTCTGGGGCGTTCCTGGATTCGGTCCAGAGCTAGGGGAGAGAAGAGAGAGAGCAGGGGGGCCAGGGGCACCGCGCGTGTGTGTTTGCTCATTGGAGCTCTCGGGCGGCCGGCGCGCGTGCGAGCAAGGGCAGCAGGAGGGAGAAGGAGGAGGGGGACAGAGGTGTGGCATGATGAGGACGTCGAGTAGCATCGGCTGGCGTGAGGGGGAGAGTCGAGGTGCCCGGAGGTGCCTGGCAGTGGGCGGCTACAGTGCGGGAGCGCACTGTAGCGTGCTCCAGAGCGCCCAAATGGCCGGCATGGCCATTTTAAAAGATCAGGGGCATGTCCACTTGTGTCCTAGAGCTTCCTTGGATGCTCTAGAGTGGTCAGGAGCTAGGTGGGGCACTGCATATAGAAATGAGAGAGAGGAGGAGGAGTTGCCATGGGTAAATAGAGAGAGAGAAAGAGATGGGTTTTACCCCCAAATAATTGAGCTGTTGAAGGAGGAGAGTTACTAGAGGTAGGAGGTGACCTGGGGCAGCTGTGGTAAAAACATAGGGTCATGGAGATTAGTGGAAGTGGTCAAAAATGGAATTTTGGTAAAGTGGCAGAAGGTGTGTGATGCTTGTTTGGTTAAGCAAATGAACTCCATTTGGCATGAGACTCCACAGGGTGAAATGGCACATATAATTAGGGCCTTCCACCAATTTGGAGCTTATTTGGCAAAGTTGCCAATGCAACTTTTGTAAACTCTAGAAATTAGCAGAAATGAACTTGTGTAGATCTAGTTGATCAAATCACTTCCCCTTGATGAACCACTTGGTTTAGTGGCCTCAATTGGTCATGTGAACATGCTCACAAAAGTTGGGGTCAAGGAGAGAAAGTTAGTAGTACAAAGTTGTTCAAATTTGATTCTGGTCAAAGAGGGTTTTGGGGCATTTTAGTGAACTAAAATGACCTTGATGGACATGAATCTTTTCAAGGTGATCACAATATGCATTTGTGACTTGCTGGATTTTCCTTGGATTTTTATGAAAATATTTCCTGTAGAAATATTTCAAATCCTTGAAATGGGCAGAAATGGTTTTGGGAGGTTTTGTCCAATATTTTGAACATGACCATGTGTTGAAACTCTTATATATGGGAAATATATGCCCACTGAATTTCCCTGATTTTTGTCAAATATTTTTAAAACAATAAAATAATTTTTCCCTATTAAAGACCATTTCTGGCCTCAAGAAAAATCTTTTAAATAAAATAGGAAAATAACTTTTAAAATTATATTTTTGTGGTTTATGGGTATCATATATCTAATAGGAGTCAAATATATTTTTGGAAAGATTTTTACTGCCCTCAAGTAAGTACTTGCAGTGCAAACCTCAATTCAGGGGTTTTTGAAAAACTAATTTTTGAAAATACTATTTGGCCAAATTATTTTTGCAAGAAATTATTTTTATGTCCTATACACATGGCATGATCATTGGGAAAGGTTTTTGGATCAAGGAGAAGGAGTATAAGAGTTGGAGGATTTATTTTATTTTTAGAGCACTTGCAAACAAAAGACAAAAACCAATTAAGGCAAGGTCCAAAACACTCAAAAGTTTTTGTCAAACCACATTTTATCATTATTGTTAGCTTAAGTGTAGTGGCATGAAAATCAGGGTGTGACATACCTATCCCCCTTACAAGAATCTCGTCCCCGAGATTCCCAAACTAGGCGCGGAAATGGATACAGAAACTTGGATCTAGGGTAGTCTTCAAGTCCTCATGTTGCTTCGGCTTCTGTGTAGTGCTCCATTGAGCTTGAAGTACTTGATGGTGTGGCTTCGTGTATGACACTCCTCTTGATCCAGGTTGCTAATGGGTAGTGAGGGAGTCCTGGATTAGGGGGTGTCCGGATAGCCGGACTATAGCCTTTGGCCGGACTCCTGGACTATGAAGATACAAGATTGAAGACTTCGTCCCGTGTCCAGATGGGACTTTCCTTGGCGTGGAAGGCAAGCTTGGCGATACGAATATGTAGATCTCCTACCATTGTAACCGACTCTGTGTAACCCTAACCCTATTCGGTGTTTATATAAACCGGAGGGTTTTAGTCCGTAGGACGAACAACAATCATACCATAGGCTAGCTTCTAGGGTTTAGCCTCTCTGATCTTGTGGTAGATCTACTCTTGTACTACCCATATCATCAATATTAATCAAGCAGGAGTAGGGTTTTACCTCCATCGAGAGGGCCCGAACCTGGGTAAAAACATCGTGTCCCTTGTCTCCTGTTACCATCCTCCTAGATGCATAGTTCGGGACCCCCTACCCGAGATCCGCCGGTTTTGACACCGACATTGGTGCTTTCATTGAGAGTCCTCTGTGTCGTCGCCGTCAGGAAGGATGCCTCATCCCGTCTTTAAAGACGGGACTGTTGCTAAAGAAGCTTTGGCTGTCGGCCAAACTCTCCGGCTAGGCGGTTTTCTTATGACCGCCTGTTCGGCCGCCGCGCCGACGATGACTTCTCGGGTCATCGAAAGCAATCTTCACGTTAACTCGGAGCTTGCCGAGTAGTTAGATCTGATGGAGCTCTCTTCCTTAAACGAGCTCTTGGATCGCATCGCCGCCCTGGGAGTCGCTACAGACTACGATCAGATTGGGCCTAAACCTGATCTGAGAGAGATTAACTTTCCCCAGGTTACCCACCACATTGTTGTGGTGGAGGAACAATACGGCGACCCTTCTTCTATCTTAAGGACTAGCTACGTCCGGATTCCCAATCCCTCCATGCCGGATTCCCGCGGAGGAGAGGACGTCACTCAAGCCCTCAATCTAAAGTCAGGCAGCGGGCTAGATTCATTGGACAACATCCAAGAATCCAAGCTTCCAAGTTCGGAAGCTCCTAGGCCCTTAAGTCTGAGATTGGGCGCGGTTCCGGATTTAATTCCACCCGCCCACCCAAACATAAGCGACCTATCTCAAATTCGGCAAGAGCCTGCAGAAACAGTACACCATTACTGGGCCAGATTCCTCCTGGTTATGGACAGGATAAAGGACTGCCGCGACGAGGACGCAATCTCATTATTCTGCAACAATTGCACGGACAACGGGATCCTAAACGCTATAAGTCGTCGTGACATCACACGCTTTACCGACTTGGCATCCATAGTACGAAAGTACTGTGCGATGGAAAGCGTCTGGAAAACCGAAGCAAGATTTTGGGACAATCCGACCTTGAATACAACCCCAATCCGAAATAAAAGGGTGCATCATCGCCAGGCACCCGGGTTAAATACCAGAAAGCAAAACCCCTCTATAGGGCAGGGAACCGTACTGGAGGGATGGCTCAATGGACCCTGTAAAATTCATAGTACAGAGGGCACCACCCCAACTCATAGCCTTAGAGCATGTTGGATACTACGGCAGGTGGCCAAAAGTGGCGAAGAGCTTCTAGCTCTAGAGCACCAACCCAGGGATACCAGTACGGTATTAACAGTCTTCGAGACCTTCGCATCAAATAATATGCAGAAACGAACACTCCCTAGCCTCGCCGAAGTCTACCAAGTAGCAACAATAAACCCATGGAGTGATACGGCTATTACCTTTAATGCCAGTGACGAACCTAAATTCCGAACAGCCCGAGCACCAGCCGCATTGGTCCTCAGTCCGATAGTGGATGGCTTTCGCCTTACCAAGGTACTCATGGACGGTGGCAGCGGATTGAACCTCATTTACGAGGAAACCCTCCGAAAAATGAAGATAGAGTGGAGCCGCATTGAGCGAAGCAGCACAACCTTTAGAGGAATAATTCCCAGTCGGGAAGCACGCTGTACAGGAAAAATCACACTGGATGTGGTGTTTGGCACGCCGGATAATTACAGGTCCGAGGAGGTCACGTTCCAAGTGGCCCCGTTCAGCAGCGGATACCACGCTCTATTAGGGCGAGAGGCATTCACAATTTTCCAAGCTATACCCCATTATGGGTACATGAAACTCAAAATGCCCGGCCCAATGAATCATTACTCTTGATAGTGACGGACATAGCACTCGCTACCGAAAATAAGACAGCCGACCGCCCTTGAGGCACTATCCGAAGCCCTAGCGGCCGAGGAACTCACTGCGCTGCGCTCCACGGTGAATAGGGACGATGTGATACTCGATAAGAGATCCAAATCCACTTCCTTCAAACCAGCGGACGAAATAGTCAAATTCCAGGTCCATCCAACGGACCCTACAAAAACGGCCTCCATCGGGGCACAATTAAATCCGGATGTAGACGCCGCACTAAGAGAATTCCTACGCAAAAATTGGGACATTTTTGCCTGGCAACCTTCAGACATGCCAGGAATCCCACGACGGCTGGCCGAGCACAGCCTAAACATCCTAAAAGGATTCAAGCCAGTCAAACAGGCTCTTCGGCATTTCTCCGAACCCAAGAGACAGGCCATGGGAGAGGAGCTAGCCAAACTATTGGAGGCCGGATTCATCAGAGATATAAAACATCCGGACTGGCTAGCAAACCTGGTGATGGTACCAAAGAAGGACAAATCCTGGCGCCTATGCGTCGATTTCAAGGACCTCAACAAGGCTTTCCCAAAGGATCCCTTCCCCCTCCCCCGCATCGATCAAATCATCGACGCTACCACAGGACACGATTCATTGTGTTTCCTCGACGCATACTCCGGCTACCACCAAATCAAGATGGCAGAGCCTGACCAAGCCGCAACGGCATTCATCACTCCATACGACCCATTCTGCTTCAACACAATGCCCTTCGGGCTCAAAAATGTCGGCGCAACATATCAGCGCATGATTCAGACATGTCTGGCAAACCAGATCGGCAAAACAGTGGAGACATACGTAGACGATGTGGTCGTCAAAAGCAAGCACGTCGACACTCTAGTAGACGACTTGAGGCTCACATTCGATAATCTCCGAACATATGACATTAAGCTCAACCCGGAAAAATGCGTTTTCCGCGTACCGGCCGGAAAGCTCTTGGGCTTCATTGTATCCAGTAGAGGAATTGAAGTAAACCCAGCCAAGATCCGAGCTCAAACAAATACAAAAATTGACTGGATGTGTGGCGGCTCTAAGCCGCTTTATCTCCCGATTGGGAGAAAAGGCATTACCCCTTTATCGCCTCCTCCGACGCACTGAACACTTCGAGTGGACGGATGCCGCCACAGCCGAACTCGAAGAAATAAAATCCATATTGGCAACAAACCCGGTCCTAGCCGCGCCCAACATGGCCGAACCAATGCTATTATACATTGCGGCAACTCATCAAGTTGTAAGCGCGGTGCTCGTTGTCGAACGAGAAACGGACGGACACAAGTTCCCTCTTCAAAAACCAGTTTACTACGTGTCCACTGTCCTAACTCCATGCAATTCACGGTACCCGCATTATCAAAAGATAGCGTACGCGGTGTTTATGGCATCCCGGAAGCTGCGACACTACTTTCAAGAGTGTTCAATAACAGTAGCCTCCAAAGTACCCCTTAATGACATTATAAACAACCGCGATGCGACGGGCCGGATTGCCAAATGGGCCATCGAGCTCCTCCCGTTCGACATAACCTATAAGCCACGGAGAGCTATTAAGTCGCAAGTTTTGGCCGACTTCGTCGCCGAATGGACCGGAGCCGAACTCCCTAAAGAGTACGGCGCATATTCCAACTGGATAATGCACTTCGACGGCTCCAAAATGTTGGCTGGTCTAGGAGCTGGCGTCGTTCTGACGTCCCCAACCGGAGATACAGTTCAATACGTACTCCAGATAATGCATACGGACTCCAACAACGCAGCCGTATACGAGGCCCTTCTACATGGTCTCCGGATGGCAGTCTCCATGGGCATTCAACGCCTAGAGGTGCGCGGGGATTCGAACCTCGCGATATCACAAATAAATGGAGACTTTGATGCCAAGGATCCGAAAATGGCAGCCTATCGCAATGCCGTCCTAAAAATGTCAGCTCAGTTTGAGGGGCTCGAATTTCACCATATAGCCCGGGAAAACAACCAGGCAGCAGACGTGTTGGCACGCATCGGCGCAAAGCGTGATGCTGTCCCCCCCAACATCTTCCTAGAGAGGCTATTCAAGTCATCCGTATCATGGGAGGGAGAGTCCGGAAATAACAATCCGGACCCAACCGCACTGCCCCACACCGAACATCCTGTCACGGTTGGTGGTTGTACCAACGAAATAACATCTTCCGCCCACGTAATAATGGCAGGCATTGCCCCGTGGACCGAACCATTCCTAGCCTACCTAACCAGGCAGGAACTTCCCGAGGACCAAAATGAGGCCCGCTGCATAGTGCGGCGATCTAAAGCCTATAAAGTCCATGAGGGAGAGCTTTATAAGAAAAGCACAACCGGAGTCCTCCAAAGGTGTATCTCCGAAGAAGAAGGGCGAAATCTTCTGGCTAAAATACATGCCGGACTCGGTGGGCACCACGCCGCCAACCGGGCCCTTGTAGGCAAGGCCTTCCGTACAGGATTTTATTGGCCGACGGCCCGGGAAGATGCTCAGGACTTAGTCCAACGATGCGTCGGATGCCAGCTCTTTGCAAATCAGAGCCACATGCCACCCACCGCCCTCAAAACTATACCCATCACCTGGCCCTTCGCGGTCTGGGGGCTTGACATGGTCGGACCCCTTAAAGGGGGAACCCACAAGCAAAAATACCTATTGGTCATGGTGGATAAATTCACCAAATGGATAGAGGCCAAGCCTGTCAAGACGGCCAAATCCGTACCGATGGTAGACTTTATATCAGGGGTCGTACACCGTTATGGTGTCCCCCACGGCATCATCACTGATAACGGCACGAACTTTACGGCCGACGAGGTCAAACTCTGGTGCAAAAACATGGGCATTAAGCTCGACTACGCCTCAGTCTATCACCCTCAAACTAACGGTCAAGTTGAGCGAGCAAATGGTCTAATTATGAGCGGCATCAAACCCAGATTAGTGCGGTCCCTCAAGGAATCTAACACGCACTGGGTAGAGGAGCTCGACTCCGTACTCTGGGGGCTGCGGACCACTCTGAATCGCACGACCGGATTCACACCATTCTTTATGGTATACGGCGCAGAGGCAGTTCGGCCCTGCGACATAATTCATGACTCACCTCGCGTGCGCATGTACGAAGAAAGAGAAGCCGAGCTCAATCAGCAGGACAGTTTGGACGCCTTGGAGGAGGAGCGTGACATAGCAAAAGCATGTTCCGCATTCTATCAACAGCAGGCTCGAAGATATCAAAGCAGAGAAGTACGGGCCAAAACTTACTATGTTGGCGAGCTAGTTCTATGCCTGCCGGACAAGAAAAAGGACAAACTAAAGCCCAAATGGGAAGGTCCCTTTATCATCGACCAAGTCCTGACCAGTGGAGCGTATCGTCTGCGAGATGCATCAGATAACCGACTAGAGCCGAACCCATGGAACGCAGCACGTCTCCGAAGATTCTACGCCTAGCGCCGGATTCTGAGTTCGTCTCCTTCCTCTGTCCATATTTTACATTTTAGCTGTCTTATATTTTTCTATTCTCCCTCCTTTTTTCTTTCAAGCCTTGGAAGGCTCGTTAGCGCATTGTTCGCACACACTTGACGCGCTATCAGCGCTCATTGTACCTGGGGGCTTCTTTCACAGAAGCTTAATTATAAGGGCTTCATGCCCAATACATGTGTCACACTTCCGCATGTACCTTTTATTCACCATTATATGCATCGATATGACTTAAGTTTTGGCCAAGCTGGGTTGCCTGGCTCCTGTGCTTACCCCTACGTTCCCGATTGTTCGGCTAGGTGGTAAAGGGAGCACCTCTGCGATTGTTACTGCCGGGTCAGCCGGATGTGTACCTCAGACTGGGTGAAGCCGGAAGCTAGCGTTCTTAAGAGAATATTCGGTCGGTGAACTAAAAGAAGATTTCTTACCTATTTATTTATCTGCCCCCAGATGTTTTTCTGCTTTTTTCGCAGTCCGGACATGCACTTTAGGGCATGCCTCCCAGGGAAAGGAACCCCTAACGGAACTATTCTCCCTGCAAGATGTTTCTTACTAACCATGTAATATAACATAACTAGTTGGGCACTTGTCTGATAAAGCACTAATGACCCCTACACCTGGTCTCCATGCATGCCCCGGTTTTTATATAACCACAAGGGTATTCGGACACACTCCGGACTATTGGGTCCCGAGGTCGAATCGAAAAGGTCCGCTATGACAAACGATCTACAATCCGGCTAGAAGGCATTTTACATGTCACTTTAAATTACATAGTCAATTTGACTGATTGTATTCCTCTTCAATACCATCTAACAGGTTGTCTAGTTTGCAGTCCTGCTGGGAATACTTTGCGGCCAATTCTACCTGGCCGTACACTAAGCTCACAGGGATCTCCTTCCCATCTGCCCTCTGAGTCCGACCTCGGCCATGTGGTTTGGGTCAGCCTTCGTGTACCGCGTCTTCACCATGGCCCAGGCCTCCCTGGCACCTTGATGGCAGGCCGATATCTTCCATAACCGGAAGCGCCGCCTCGCTCCCTGGAGCCTCTCCGCGAGCTCCCCAAGGCCTTCGGGCAGGGAGACAGATGGCCACAAGGCCTGGGCGACGCCTTTCATCACCTGCCGAACTCGTTCGTGCAGTTGTAAGAGCTCGGGAAGACGGTCACCCGTAGAACCGGGCATTTCCTCTGCAGGACGACCTGTGAGCATACCTACAGACATAACTCTGTTAGTCGACTTCCTCGCCGAACTCCTTTTTTTTCAAAAGTTCGTTTAAGCACTTACTAAAAATGCCGCGTCGAAGCCGCCGATTCTCCTTAACGGAGTCAGACAGTTGGGCACGAACATCTTTTAGCTCCTCACCCAGCTGGGTGTTGGCATCTTGGAGATTATTTTTCTCCTGCCTCACCCTCGTAAGCACGTTCTCGCCGGCCTTTAACCGGCGCAAAAGTTGTTGCTTGTCCGGATCTACCCTGGTGCCATCTACAATGTCATTGTCAGATCTATACACACGCCGCACTTCATAACATACTTATCTTTTAAAAGCGTATGTTACCAGAGGGGGTCTCCTTGGCTTCCCCTGTCGCGGCTTGTCCGGCCTCAAGTTGGGCTTTGCACTCTTCAAGCTCCTGGGACAATTGGGTATTATTTTCTGTAAGATCCTGCACGATAAATGATCCTTAAATCAGTTATTCTAACTATTTTAAGTCTCGGGGGCTACTGGTATATATAACCATCAAATTTTCTCACTCGTATGTCTTTCACATACTGCTCCGTGGCTCTGGCTAGACCATTTTGAACGGCACGGAGGTGCGCATCTCCCGAATTGAAGGCATCCAATGCCTCTTGGGAGAAACATGCGTCACGAAGAATTGTCCGGCGGCCCTGTGGTTCATGGCACTCTCCACCTCGGAGTTGGTGGCAGACAATCTGTCGGCATCCTCTGTCGGAGGAGCATCCGACGCACGCCTAGTGTTCGCCTCCGCTTCTGGGCCTGGCTTTGAAGCCTAGCTGGCGGAGGCTCGATTGGCAATCTCTCCGGATATAGTCCGGCGAGCGCTCTTTTTTCTGAAGAGAGCACGAGCGTTAGTATGCCTTCCGGAATAAAACCTGGGAATAAGGCGACATGCCATACCGTTGCGCCGGCGCTTCAGTCCGGACCGCACTTCTTTTTAGCCTGCTGGGTCGTGCTGCCCCTTGTTGGCCAGCAGCCGTAGGCTCGGCCTTCCGCCTCAAGGGCTCCCCCTGCAAAACACCATTGGTATACGATGGTCAAAGATAAGCACGGAAGGATCATTTCTAAAGTATTGGGACTTCGGTCTCAATTACCTGTGAGGCTGGAAATATTCCCGGGTAATCGGCCGTAATGGCAACCAGGGCATTGTCGATGCTCAGTTGGTAAAATACCCCATCGATCAGCTCCACAAATATGTCCGGATCCTCTTGGGAGGCCGGATCGAGGGACCGTTCCGGATCCTCAGGTTGTGGAGGTGGGTTGTTTATATCCTTTACGGCCCGGCGCAATTCCTGCGTCAAAATCACAAGATAAGGTACTCAACTATGGGAATATGGAACGGATGGGCATAAAGAAATGTCCGCTTACCCAGCTTGGAGGGTTGTTCATAGAAAACCCGTCGTGAGGATTGACGCGAAGAAATTCTTCCTCTTCTCCCTTGTACAATGCGGACAAGATCTTCATCAGATCGGCGACCGCTCCCGGCCCCTTACGGCCATGGCGGGTGGCATCATCCTCCCCGTTGAAATCCCACATAGGGTGGCCCCTATACTGGAGCGGCTGCATTCCCCGCATAATGCATGTGGCCATGACCCCGATCATGGTCAGTCCGGAATGGGCCAACAACCTTATTCGGCTCATCAGGTAAAGGACGTCCCTGTCATTCTCCCTCTAGGGGCTCCATGGACGCCAGCTTAGGCGTTTCTTCAAAGGAGCATTACTGAACTCAGGGAGGCCGATCCGAACAGGGTCAGGTAGGGGGACGTATTCTATATAAAACCATTCCGAAGGCCAGTCTTCAGACGCCTTCTTCGGGGTTCCGGATAGATATCTGGTCCCGGCGATGCGCCATAGTTCGGCTCCACCCACTTGATATATCGACCCCTCCTGAGAACGGGGTACGAGGCAGAACAGCCTCTTCCACAGCGCGAAATGAGCCTCGATGCCAAAAAACAGCTCGCAAAGGGCAACGAAGCCCGCAATATGGAGAATGGAGGCAGGCGTGAGGTTGTGCAACTGGAGGCCATAGAACTCCAGGAGCCCCCGGAGAAACGGATGAATTGGAAATCCGAGCCCTCTTATCAAATAAGGGACAATGCATACCCGCTCTCCTCGGGAGGGACTAGGGACGCTCTCCGCTTGTTTTCCGCCCTTATAGGTGGCAAAGTCCGGCTCGAACCGGAACCATGAAGGCTGGGGGAAGAAAACCCTTGGTTTGGAGCGTCACTAGCTCGCTGTGTGGGACGGAGCATCTCTCCCAATCTACAGGCTGAGGACTAGGAGGGCGGGAGGAGGAGCCGCGTCGGCTGTCTATGATGGAATGGGTTTCTGTCAGATGCGCTCCGATGAAAGCTCGCGAAGGGAAGGAGGTGTGATTCGGATCTAGATCCCCGTCTCTTATATAGGCAGCTCATTTGTGCAGCAAGGGGGCTAAATGTAAAAATATCCCGGCTTTTTGCATTCATTCAACACGTGGAAGATGGCCATTATTGGGCGTGGAAGCCAAGGAGCGCGACATTTACAAGAAGCCGGACACTATTCAAACAGGTACATAGGATTTGGAGAAGGACCCGCCTTGCAATGCCGAAGACAATCTATGCACCGGATTCGTTGTCATTGAAGCCTGGTTCGGGGGCTACTGAGGGAGTCCTGGATTAGGGGGTGTCCAGATAGCCGGAGTATAGCCTTTGGCCGGACTCCTGGACTATGAAGATACAAGATTGAAGACTTAGTCCCGTGTCTATATAAATATGTAGATCTCCTACCATTGTAACCGACTCTGTGTAACCCTAACCCTATTCGGTGTCTATATAAACCAGAGGGTTTAGTCCGTAGGACGAACAACAATCATACCATAGGCTAGCTTCTAGGGTTTAGCCTCTCTGATCTCGTGGTAGATCGACTCTTGTACTACCCATATAATCAATATTAATAAAGGAGGAGTAGGGTTTTACCTCCATCGAGAGGGCCCGAACCTGGGTAAAAACATCGTGTCCCTTGTCTCCTATTACCATCCGCCTAGACGCACAGTTCGGGACCCCCTACCCGAGATCCGCCGATTTTGACACCGACAGGTAGCTCGCGGTAGGTTAGATTGGGCTAGGGGTCGATGGCTTGGTGGTTAATGCCCTCGTAGAGATCGGGCAAGTTAGGAAGTTGGAAACACTTCCAGGGTTGTGATGCATGGAAAGTGTTGTGCACATCAGGTAACTAAGGTGGCAACTCCAGCTGGTAACTGTCTTCTCTTCGTCTCGTAGTGATCTCAGAGGGGGTTGTTAAATCTTGGAATGATCTCGAAGGGGCCGATGAATCTTGGTGTGGGTCTCCTTGTCATGGAAATGCTTGGTTCCTTAGAGAGGAGTGGCTTGCAGATACACCTGGTCTTCGACGGGAAAGTTCACTCCTTGACGATGGTGGTTGGCATAGTTCTTCCTCCTTGGCATGGCAGTCTTCAAATGTTTCCTAACGAGCTGAATGATTCTTCTTTGATCTTAAGTTAGACGAGTAGGTCACCAAGTAAAAGTGACAACCAACGTGACCAAGTACTCCATGAAGTTTTTGTTCATGGGGTACATAAGGTAGGCTGGGGCATTGTTGGTGGTAACGGTTGAGTGTGGGACAAGGTGTTCTCGACCTAGAGTCAGGACCCCAAGGTCATGATCCAACCGGGGTTGTGGCTTGGTAGGGCTTAAGGGTTTCAAGGATCCTAGTGTGCAGGTGAACGTTTATTATCTTATTTCAAGCACAGTTTCTAAGATGCCAATTGTTCTATCTAGTCCTTTAAACAAATCACATCATATCACCGATAGCATCATTTCGTATAGGTCAACTCCAATCATCACTCATGTGATTCATATCCTCATGGCTCCCGAGAGGAGGTCTAACAAAATCGTATATGTCTATGATCCCCAAACTCATATGTATGGCTACCCCTAAATATCCATGGGTAGAGCATACAAGCTTCCAAGCTGGAATAAAACACGACAATCCAAGTGCTCATCCTATTCTTCCAAGGTCCATGTTAGTGCATCTCTACCCTAAGGAAACACGTCGTAAGCAACTCCAAGATCTTGTTTCCTTCCTATGAATCAACTCCAACAACCCGTTAACTTCGATTAATCACTACACAATCCATTAATTCTACAAATCCAATGTTTATGGTGTTCCACATGATCTCCTAATGTCCTATAATCCCCAGATACTTGAAAGGGCTATTTTTGCTATAGTCAGTCCACCGATTACAATTGTCATGGTCAAGTAAACTCCAAGGTCAATCTCATACAGATTCCCTAAATAAACCCCGACAATTAACCCAATCTCCTAGTTTATCGTCCACCGAGAAACATGGTCTCATGTTCGAGATCTTCAGTCTAAAGTCAATTTACTCCAGACCATGTAAAATTACTCTGCATCCATACTCCACTAGGGTAACCTATTTAATCCAAATCTCATGTCCAACGTGAATTTCTACATGTTTCCCTCAAGTTATTATCATAATGTTAACTATCTCCTATCAAAATCATCTGTTCAAGTCAAATCCTTGCACCTCCAAGAATCTCAGCTTGCGATCATAATTGTCCTATAAAACCAATTTACTCAGGGGTAATGAAAGCTATGCTACTCTATAATCATGATCCCTCCAAGTTCATCTACCAACATTAAAGCCTTAAAATCCACCAAAGAGTCTCAGATAATTCCTCAGCGTCACTGATATAAACCCATCAAGTCATTTGTCCTCTATTCCTTTATCCTCAAATCGGTCTTCCCTATGGCATCGTCAGTTCTTGTGCTATATTAGGATGATAATGTGCTCGTTCACTATGTCCACTAGTTCCATAATGAACCCAGTGATAAGCAAGGTTACGGGGGCTTAACTGGTTCTCTTGCAATTCTGTGGGTTAAGCACATAGTTAAGGATTCGAGCTGGGGTATCTTGTGAAGTCTCGAAGGGTCTAGGAATGGGTTTCTAATTTTCAGGGTTAAACATAATTCTACGGGGTTTTACTTGGTCGAGGAGGCTGTAGAAAAGTTCTTCAGTGCTAGTTGGTTGTCGAAGTAGAATCCTTGGT
The DNA here is from genome assembly GCA_021605205.1 of Aegilops longissima. Lineage (NCBI taxonomy): Eukaryota > Viridiplantae > Streptophyta > Magnoliopsida > Poales > Poaceae > Aegilops > Aegilops longissima. The sequence goes on from CM038676.1 coordinate 584,450,359, forward strand.
GTAGCTTGTCTTACCGGTCTTTAATTGAGGAGAGAGATGAGGGGGAAAATTATCATAGAGGATGGGGATGCCTAAAGGGGGTTCTATAGTGCAAGTGCAAACAAACAAGTGCTGAAAGGGCCAAACAAAAGAAACAAGGTAAGGAAGGTGATATGGTTGCGTACTTGTTGCCTAGGGCAAAAAGGGCGACTGATATCAAAACACAAACAAATAAAAACAAGCAACACACAATCATGGTTCTATTCGAACCATCATACGGACTCGACTGCGCATAGGGGGTACACGACTCATCCTACCCTAGGGGTTCTCGAATTCAGTAGTCGTGCTTTGCTCCGTGCCTCATGCAGTCTTCTGGGTTTTCCTCAGGTGCCGCTACGTCTCTTGTAGTTGTTCGATGAAACAATCCGGGTTGAGCCTGAAGATTCTTCAACTACTTCTCGCATGTTGAAGTGATAGGGTGAAGGTGGCTCCTCGTAGCAGGCATTGACTCGGTCTTCTGTTGTCTTCTTAATCATGACGATCCCTTTTTGTCTTCTAGGGCGTTGATGGTACCAGGTTTGTAATCCTTTATGCAATGACACTAACAAGGCATAGTAGAGGTCCAACATGTCGGTTACGTTGATGAAAAAATCGACACCAAGAGCAGGGGATGAAGAGAACCGTTTTCCTACTCACTATAGTGAGGCGGACCAAATGGCAAGGTTCTCATCCACCAGTGGTTGCTGTTACAACAATGGTAAGGACATGGTTGCTCTATTAGCGATGTATATCGTGATCTTGCATATCTTACACCCTGATCATCATAGGACAAGGTTGCATCATCCTGGGGAAAATTCAAAGGTATCTCCAACCTCTGGGTCTTCATGTCCTCATTCCTCGAAGATGTATCTTCTGTTGGTATCGTCTTGTTGTGGTGTCGCCAATCTTGTGTTCAGAAGATGTGGGTGGATGTCTGACAAGGCATCCTCCTTCTAGACTATCCACAAGGATTTTAAGGAATCCGGTGGTCAGGGGCATAAGGGTTCTAGCGACCAAAAGTTTTGAAGGGGAAGCGACCAATAAGGAAAGTATACCTTAGTTTTTGAAAAACTGAGAAGGGAAGAGAAGTATAGATAGTTTTGAAAAATAGTAGTAGTTTTGGAATAGTTTTACCCTAACTAACGACCATGCTAACTAAGGCTTCCTACAGTCAGGATGGCTCTGATACCAGCTCTATGGGGACCCCGACTCATAGGTCGTGATCACCGAATGCACGTGTACAGTGATCCCAGAGATCAATGCTCACGGAACACACAGAAGCTGAATAACAAGATTCTTACATCCATACATACCATCTTACATAAATTATGACCATTATGGTCAAGACTTGAGTATAACTTCGCAGCAGAAATCTTCGTCGATAACTTGGACCCATGCCATCTGCCTTAACCCTACAGGCATTCTGACTGGGAAGCGTCCTAGCTCGCATGTTCGTCACCGAAGTATTCTTCTTCATATCATGTTCTTTCATGCCTGGCCAATAAAATAACCAGTGGCAAGCCAATGAGTACTTTGAGTGTACTCGCAAGCAACCCATGTTTTGGTTCAAGATACAACAATGCATGATATAGGTAAATTTTTGCAGGAAGCTAGTTTTGAGTGCAATGACATGTTCAACAACTTGAAAGACATGCATCAGGAGAATTCAAGTAACCATGAGGATAGGTTACAGATATCAACATAAATAGAGTGGGCATCAACCCAACTCAATCATGTCAAGTCCTTTGACTTGACCCAAGTAGTTCTTTCCACTTATCCCAACACACACACTGGTTTGTAAACAAGTGGACGTAGCCCAAGAGCGGTTACCCAAGTGTCCTTGACCGTGGACACGGCTATTCGAATAGTTTTACACTCTGCAGAGGTTGCACACTTTACCCACAAGATCCGGGGAACTTCCATGTCATCCACGACCCGCGAGACCTCAAGTACCTTGGGTAAGCACCTGATCACTATCTTTCCCTAGACGACACTAACAAGGATTCCACTCGTTGTTCTGTATCCTCACGATGTACGTCATACGAGACTCACTCGAGATCGTAACATCCGAGAGGGGACGCAACGGTGTATCTGGTGCCCTGTAAAAACAGTCATGGCCGCCCTACTGCACGACCCGCCCCGAGAGAGAGCACCAACTCTCCCCCGTCACTAGTAATGCGGGCTCCAAGCTAGTATCGGCCTAGGTAATCAATAATGCCCTTTCCCATACAAGGGTAGAGTGGTTGCGTATGTAAGGTTGGAATAACGGTCGCATCTTAAACCAACCCGTTTTGAAAACAACACACACTTGCCTCGGTACAGCACTTCGTCATCAAGTGGCTACCCAACTCATCATCTTCCCCGGGCATAAGTGGTTGCCGATGGGGTTTTCAAAAAGTATTTTGAAAATACTTTGCCTCCATCACCATGCATATTCCCGTCCCTTTTTGCGTAGCACTACTTTAGCATCCTATCTACCCCCACCGGCATAACCCTCATAAGAAGGTAGGGTAATGCACAATGCAAGTATCAACGAGGAAGTACGGTGGCAAACCATCAAAGTGGTTACCACCTCATCATGATTCCGTTGCAACAACAATATGGTGCTATATGACATGCATAAAAAGGGTTTCGTAGACATGGTCAAAGGGCTGCTTGCCTGTTTTAACAAAGTCTTCGAGGTCTTCAAATATATCTGGTCCAACTCCGAGCATTTCGTCTACTTCGTCAACTATCGTCGAAAACAACCATAATAAGCAACACGACAAGGCAAAAATAAGAGTGCTCTAAAAATGTCAGTTGGACTTTTCTAGGATGCCTTTGGTCATATGGGGACTGAAAAAAGTGATTTCAATGGAACTGGATAAGTGGATATTTCTGAACATTTAAATATGTTGGAAACAAGGGACTTATGGATTTGCAAGAAGTGTACAGAAATATATTTTTGAAAAATGAGCAAGGGCACCCATTTAACCAATAATGATTTTAGAAGCATCTAGGAATTGGTTTCACTGGATTTGGAGCTCAAATGATTTCTCTATGAATTTGCAAAGTTGGCTATTCATGAAGGAATAGACCATTATTTGAGGTGGTACAGAAAGTATTAATAAAAATGTTCAAAAACTAAGTTTTGAACTTATAAACATCTAGGAATTTGAATTATGGAATTTGGATAAAAAAATGGGCTCTCTGTGATTTTCTAAAGTTTATCACAGAAATGGAAAAAACAAGATTTGATAAATGTTTGTGAAGAAAAAGTTTCTGGAAAAATGGGCAAATTGCTCCATGAGATAGATCATGATTTTACGAGCTACTAGAAATTTGAATCATCAAATTTGGAGGTAATATGATTATTTGGGAGATTTTACAAGTTTCAGGAAAAAGAAAAAGACAGAGGGGGGGGATTTATACCCATACTACGCACTGGGCGCAGTTTAGCAGTGGGCCGGCCCAGTGGCTCAGCCGCGCAGGTGGGGAGAGGTGACGTCGGAGGCGCATTTCTCCCGGCCCGTCTCCACTTAAGTGGCGGGCCCCAGCCGCTGGGTCGCTGACGCGCGGGGCCCACCTGTCGGGTTCATCCCCAACCTCCCGCTCGAACAGATCAGAGGCAAGGGGCGGCGTCAGCAGCGACTTGCCAGCGCCACTAGGCGTCTCCGGCGATGCTCTGCCCACCGGCGTGCCCAGGGGACCCGGCTGCGTCCAACCGTGGGTGGCACGATCGCCTAGGGGCACCGGGCTGAGCAGGGTGTTGGCCGCAGCGGACGAGGCCAGCGGTGATGGTGGGCACGGCACTACAGCCACCGGGAGAAGTAACCGGAGTGCGGGGGAGCTACGGGGGGTCGGGGAAGATGGATTGGGATGCATAGGTGGAGGGGACGGTGCTCGGGCGTCGCGAATTTAGGCGATGGATGGCGGCTCGGCTTCTGCCTTGGAGGTGGATGGGGGGCACGGGAGGAAGAATGGCGCGGTCCGGGGGGTGCAGGGGAGGGAGAGAGGGCAGTTGGAGACGAGATAGGGCTCGGGGGTGGCCTTTAAATAGGCGGGCGACGGTCCACCAAGGGCTCGTGCGCCGGCAAGCTCGTTGCCGTCGCCACGGGTCACGGGAGCTCATCGTGGTGTGTCTGGGGCGTTACTGGATTCGGTCCAGAGCTAGGGGAGAGAAGAGAGAGAGCAGGGGGGCCAGGGGCACCGCGCGTGTGAGTTTTCTCATTGGAGCTCTCGGCCGAAGGCCGGCGTGCGTACGAGCAAGGGCGGCAGGAGGGAGAAGGAGGACGGGGACAGAGGCTTGGCATGATGAGGACGTCGAGGAGCATCGGCTGGCGTGAGGGGGAGAGTCGAGGTGGCCGGAGGTGCTGGTAGTGTCGGCTCTGATCTTGGGAGCGCATCAGAAGCGTGCTCAGATTGTTCAATGGCGGCATGGCCATTTTAAAAGGTCAGGGGCATGTCCACTTGTGTCCTGGAGCTTCCTTGGATGCTCTAGAGTGGTCAGGAGCTAGGTGGGGCGCTGCATATAGAAATGAGAGAGAGAGGAGGAGTTGCCATGGGTAAACAAAGAGAGAGAGAGAAAGAGATGGGTTTTACCCCCAAATAATTGAGCTGTTAAAGGAGGAGAGTTACTAGAGGTAGGAGGTGACCTGGGGCAGCTGTGGTAAAAACATAGGGTCATGGAGATTAGTGGAAGTGGTCAAAAATGGAATTTTGGTAAAGTGGCTGAAGGTGTTTGATGCTTGTTTGGTTAAGAAAATGAACTCCATTTGGCATGAGACTCCACAGGGTGAAATGGCACATATAATTAGGGCCTTCCACTAATTTGGAGCTTATTTGGGCAAAGTTGCCAATGCAACTTTTGTAAACCCTAGAAATTAGCAGAATGAACTTGTGTAGATCTAGTTTATCACATCACTTCACCTTGATTAACCAGTTGGTATAGTGGCCTCATTTTGTCATGTGAACATGCTCACAAAATTTGGGGTCAAGGAGAGAAAGTTAGTAGTACAAAGTTGTTCAAATTTGATTTTGGTCAGAGAGGGTTTTAGGGAATTTTGGTGAATCAAAATGACCTTGCTTAACATGAGGCTTTGCAAGGTGTTCACAATATGCATTTATGACTTGTTGGATTTTCCTTGGATTTTTGTGAAAATATTTCCTGTAGAAAATTTTCAAATCCTTGAAATGGGTAGAAATGGTTTTGGGAGGTTTTGTCCAATATTTTGAACATGACCATGTGTTGAAACTCTTATATATGGGAAATCTATGCCCACTGAGTTTCCCTGATTTTTTTCAAATATTTTTAAAACAATAAAATAATTTTTCCCTATTAAAGACCATTTCGCATTAAGAAAAAGCTTTTAAGTAAAATAGGAAAATAAAATTTAAAATTATATTCTTGTGGTTTATGGGTATCCTATATCTAATAGTAGTCAAATATATTTTTGGAAAGATTTTTACTGCCCTTAATTAAGTACTTGCAGTGCAAACCTCAATTCAGGGGTTTTTGAAAAACTAAATTTTGAAAATACTATTTGGCCAAATTATTTTAGCAAGTAATTATTTTTATGTCCTATACACATGGCATGATCATTGGGAAAGGTTTTTGGATCAAGGAGAAGGAGTATAAGAGTTGGAGGATTTATTTTATTTTTAGAGCACTTGCAAACAACAGACAAAAACCAATCAAGGCAAGGTCCAAAACACTCAAAAAAATTGTCAAATCACATTTTATCATGATTATTAGCTTAAGTGTAGTGGCATGAAAATCAGGGTGTGACCCAACCCAATGAATAAAATTTTTTTTTGCTTTTTCCTTTCTGTTCTTGAGTGTTTGCACAATTATGCTACTGTTATGATTGTGTTTTTTGTGTTTTAATTAGTGTTTGTGCCAAGTAAAGCCTTTAGGATCTTCCTGGGTGATAGTTGCTTTATCTTGCTGAAAAACAGAAACTTTTGCACTCACGAAAACAATTCTCATTTTTTACCAGAGCGTGATAAAATACCAATTCTTTTTACATAAGATTAATATACAAATTTCTCAGGTCGTCCTAATTTTTCAGATTTTTTGCAGTTCCAGAGGTTTTCAAAATAGTCAGATTGCTACAGACTATTCTGTTTTGACAGATTCTGTTTTCTTTACGTTGTGTGTTTATTTTGATGGCTCTATGGTTTTCTTTGATGAGTTTTTTCTATAGAAAAGTTGGAATACAGTAGATATATGCAAAAAAAATATGAATTCGTTTGATACAGTACTTATAGTAGTGATTTTCTTCTTTTACTAACGGATCTCACGAAGATTCTGTTCAGTTTTGTGAGATTGAAGTTTTCAAGTTTTGGGTTATCTTACGATAGATGAAGGAACAAAGGATAGAAGAGGCTAAGGTTGGGGATGCCTCGGCATCCCAAGATTATCCAAAAATGAGCAACTAACTAAGCTTGGGGATGCCCCCGAGTGGCATCCCCTCTTTCTACTAACAGCCATCGGTATTTTACTCGAAGCTATATTTTTATTCGTCACATAATATGTGTTTTGCTTGGAGCATCTTGTATGATATGAGTCTTTGCTTGTTTTATTTTTTGTTTTAAGTCTTGATCCCTTGCTGGACACACCTATTTGAGAGAGCCAAAATTATGTCATGACTTGTTAGAATTGCTCTCTATGCTTCACTTAAATGTTTATGAGCAATGGACTTGCTCTAGTGCTTCGCTTATATCTTTTTGAGCACGGTGTGCTTTAGTATTTTTGAAGAAATGCTCTCCTGCTTCACTTAGATTTTTTTTGAGAGTTAGTAAATTTTCAAGAAATTCTCTCTTGCTTCACTTAAATTAATTTGAGAGAAAGAAAAACTTATGCTCATGATCTTCACTTATATTTGTTTGAGCTTATGAAAAGCAACACAATGGACTTATATTTGTTTGAGGACAAGAAAGAGCTCGTCGCCGCTCGTCGCGGAGACTGGTTCCCGCGGCCTGCAGCAACGCATCAAGAAAGTAGAGATCAGCTAGCTAGATCGTTATCTTCCTTCTTTTGCCCTTGTGTATTCCGGGCATTGCCGCATATGAATTTTTTTAATTATGTTTCTAAATATGTAAGACAACTATTATCCACTATCATCGTCCTTATATTCATCATGCTTGCTATAAGTCGCAGTCGATGCTATATAGGTCCATCGGATCTTACATCAAGATCCGTGCAAAACATTCTTCTCAGATTTTCATTTTTCTCTCTTAAATCTTAGTCCAGTGAGACATATAGCCACGCCGTAGAACAGGTGCTCGGGCACCATTAATGGAGACATTGGGAGGGAGGTGCGCGGCGTGTAGCGGTCAAAGGGATCTCCTCTCGATGAGCATGCGCAGGGGCCTGATCGCACGCCTCCCATACTCAAATAGCTACCCCGCACGGCACCTCCTAGCCAATAAAAAAAGGGGACACGTGGCCGCACGTAATTGGTAAGTAGAACGCCCACGGTTTCAATAATACTTGTGTTTCCGATTTGTAACGTGACAGCACTTTTTCAAAATGACTTTGTTGATTGTTAATGTGTGCGCCTTCACAAATCAGACAGAAAAATTACCACAGCATGTTGGTGCCATGTCATGACACCATGAAAAGTTTCATGATTTTCAGGCGTGTTTTGGAATTGCAGGAATTAAAAAACCAAGTTTCTCAATCTTTCCGGCCAAGCCACGACGCCCAGATGTTTGAATTTCACTCTCATCTCTTGCATGGGACCTAGAAATTCACCCAAGGACACACATGTGATTTTTCAAACAACTTTCGTGCACATGAGCCTGTGCTTGTAGTTCAAATTTGAATTATGCACATTAAATGCGCAGAAACTCAATTAATGTATAAAAAAGGCCAAACGAACCCGAAATAATTCCAAAATTTAGCACCATACTTCTATTTGGTCTAATCTGCCCGTGTACAAAAATTAAGGCGGGAGAAGGCAGTGTACGTATGTAGTTTCGCACACGGAGGTGACATGTTCCCTCTCGGAACCACGAGCCTTCTTGAGGGAAGCTCTGGTTTGCAAGAAGCTTACACCAAAGCTTGTGCCAATTTGGCCAAAAAAATTACCGCAGCATGTTGGTGCCATGTCATGACATCATGCCAAGTTTCATGATTTTCAGGCGTGTTTTGGAATAACAGCAATTAAAAAACCAAGTTTCTCAATTTTTCCGGCCGAGCCACGACGTCCAGATGTTTGAATTTCACTTCCATCTCGTGCATGGGACCTAGAAATTCACCCAAGGACACACATGTGATTTTTCTAACAACTTTGGTGCACTGGAGCCTGTGCTTGTAGTTCAAAATTGAATTATGCACATTAAATGCGCAGAAACTCAATTAATACATAAAAGGCCAAACGAACCCAAAACAATTCCAAAATTTAGCACGGTACTTCTATTTGGTGTAATCTACCTGTGTAAAAAAATTAAGGCGGGAGAAGGCAGTGTACGTATGTCGTTTCGCACACGGAGGTGACACGTTCCCTCTCGAAACCACGAGCCTTCTTGAGGGAAGCTCTGGTTTGCAATAAGCTTACACCAAACCTTGTCCCAATTTGGCCAAACAAATTAGCGCAGCATGTTGGTGCCATGTCATGACACCATGCCAAGTTTCATGATTTTCAGGCGTGTTTTGGATTTACGGGAATTTAGAACCAAGTTTCTCAATCTTACCGGCCGAGCCACGATGCTTAGATGTTTGAATTTCACTCCCATCTCTTGCATGGACCTAGAAATTCACCCAAGGACACACATGTGATTTTTCAAACAACTTTGGTGCACTTGAGCCTGTGCTTGTAGTTCAAATTTTAATTATGCGCATTAAATGCCTAGAAACTCAATTAATGCATAAAAAGGCCAAACGAACCCGGAATAATTCCAAAATTTAGCATGGTACTTCTATTTGGTCTAATCTGCCTGTGTAAAAAAATTTAAGGCTTGAGAAGGCAGTACGTATGTCATTTCGCACACGGAGGTGACACATTCCCTCTCGGAACCACAAGCCTTCTTGAGGGAAGCTCCAGTTTGCAAGAAGCTTACACCAAAGCTTGTGCCAATTCGGCCAAAAAAATACCGCAGCATGTTGGTGCCATGTCATGACACCATGCCAAGTTTCATGATTTTCAGGAATGTTTTGGATTTATTAGAACTTAAAAACCAAGTTTCTCAATCTTTCCGGCCGAGCCACGACGCCCATATGTTTGAATTTCACTCCCATGTCTTGCATGGGACCTAGAAATCCACCCAAGGACACACATGTAATTTTTCAAACAACTTTTGTGCATTGGAGCATGTGCTTGTGGTTCAAATTTGAATTATGCACATTAAATGCCCAGAAACTCAATTAATGCATAAAAATGACAAACGAACCCGGAATAATTCAAAATTTAAACACAACACTCATGTACTAGTTGCATGTTCACTGTACGTAAATGTTCTAGCAATTCAAACACCATCCTTTCCCTCAGTAACACCATTTTGTCTTTCAAAACATAATGAAAAAAATTAGGTATACCACAAACAGTTTACTAGAAAGAATCGTGTGGGATGCGATATAAAATATCTTGACACACCGTCTTGTCTGGCTTATGCAGGAAGCTTCATCGTCTACAGTCCACCGCCCTCACTTGAACCACACTTGCGCGCCAGTTTCCCGCGGCACCGAGTGAAATTTTCTGGCCACCGCGGAAATATCTATCTCCCCGCCCCCTCCCTCCTACCAAAAGCCGCATTTCCACTGTTCCTCCTTGCTTTCCAAATTCAAACCTTCACTATTGCTTACTAGCTGCTCAGCCTCCTCGCCGGCGACCCTTTGTCTTGTAGCGTCGCCTCCTCGCCGGCTACCCTTCTTCTTGCAGCGCCGCCTCCTTGTCGGCGACCCTTCTTGTTGCAGCGCTGCGTCCTCGCTGGCGACCCTTCTTCTTGCTGTGCGGCCTCCTCGCAGTCGATCCTTCTTCTTGCTGCGCGGCCTCGTCGATATGGTCAGGTAATCCACACCCCACCCACACCATCCTCCTCCTTTCCAGTCCCATATGCCCCCACCGACGGAGCAACACCTTCCACCGAAATCACTGCCCCTTCCTCCAATTAAGCGCCGCCCACAGCCATTTTACACGCAGTATAATGTGGAGCTGAGTAGCATGCGGCCGCACGCGCGAACAAGGTCGCCATGGCTGTCGACTGCCAGATCTTGGAGGAGCTTCTCGTCTTTGAGGCCAATGTCGACACCGCCACGCGGTTGTCTACTTTAAAATACAGTTCGTGATGTTTTCTCGAGGCCACCGCCAGTGCCTTCTAGTGATTTGTCCTCTGTAATGTTAATATGCAATCTGATGTTCAGTTAACATTTTGGTCCTCTAAAATGTATTGTTCAGTTAAAACTTTGGTCCAACAATTGCTACATTTCATAGTACTGTTCTCAAGCATTCTTTGTTTTGTTAATTGTCTTATCTTCTAGTACATGTTTCTATTCTGCAATGTCGTGCTCAGTTAACTATTTTGGTTATTTTGGCCTGCTGTCCATTTAACTGTTTGGTTCAGTTCTGCAATCTGATTTTCATTTGCTGTGGGTACAATTTTGTATTGTTATGCATGTGACACCAATCAAATTTGGCTGTACTCAATACATATTCTACTGGTAGTATGGCAACTCTCAGTTAACCTGATCAAGATCTTCCTTATGTGTGTTGTAGGGAAACAATGGGAGACACTGCGGTTTACCATCGAGGTTTGTTCAAGCAGGGTCCTTTGGCTAATAGCACATTATTGTGCAGTTGCAGGAATTATTCTAATATTTAGGTTTCTTAGAATTTGGTCTTGCACATTTAGGTCTTTCTGTCAGAGGCTTAGACCTACTGTTCGACCCATTTTGCATATGGGGAAATGAGACGTCCATGAATATCAGTCAAGTCAAGAAACTCAGAAAGATTGTTAGGATGAAGAAACTTGCGACGAATAACAGCAAGATCTTTGTTTGCACAATAAAGAAGACATCAGTCAACTATAGTATGGCACCAACTCTTTTACCTTGTTTTTACCCCTTGCGCCATTTCATAATTTACAACAGCGATTTATGCATAGCTTTGTTTTTAGTACTTTTCAAAGCAGTTCACCGATGATTACCTCTCAAACCACCTGCATGGTCAAGAGGCGAGGAAGGTATTCATTCAACACCCATGGTACAATATTGAAGTCTTGCTGAAGAGGACTAAGGTTGGGCGGACAATTATCCATAGCCACTGGCCTAAAGTTGCAAGGACATTCAACATCACTGAAGGCTCAATATTTGCCTTCCGCTTCTACAGTTTCCCAGATGAGATTCATCTGTCTATTTACCGTGTATGATGCTACTTTCTAAAGGTTTTTGATGTTGCATGTGAAACTTGGTGCTGTTGTGTAATGGCGTAACTGAGTGCCGAATCTATCTGATGTAATTCGATTATGAAGTCCTGGTTGCTTTTATACGGATATGAAATATCTGGCGTGTTTTATAAGAAATATCAGTTTGATTAGTACATGGATTATCAATAATAGGCTAATTACCCTGCTCATTGGGGTTTTCTATTGCAAACGGTTACTCAGACAACACCGTGGGCGATGAACTCAAACAACCCGCACGATTTCTAGAAATTAGGCGTGTTTGATCAAATAACAATCACACACGGCTTCCGGCAGCGAACTGTTTGTGTTAGGCCACCTTGCACAAATGTTTCCACACAAAGAACTGTGTGGGATGTACATACCTACGGAAATGATTTTCTGGGATTCATCGTGTGGGATGTACATACCTACGGAAATGATTTCTGGGATTTACCGTGTAGGATGTACATACCTACGGAGATGATTTCTGGGATTCACTGTGTGGGATGTACATACCTACGAAAATGATTGGGTTTTGATGCCTCGCCCGATCGCACAAGGCCCCAGCCTGGGTCCCAGGAGGGCCTATCCCAAACGATTTCTGGGTCGTGTGGGAAGGACCCCCATATCTCCCACACTCACTTGGCGACGGTTCCGAATGCCGTCGCGGAAAGGAGTTAAAAATCGTTTGTTTAACATGTCGTTGTACCAGTGTTTGTTGAGTCATGAGACCAAAAACATAAGACATGCAACTTTTACTTTCAGTAATTTTTAGTATGTTTGTCCAAATAAAAATAAAATCTTGTGCAATTTAATAAGATATTTGCATGAAACTTAAAAAATAGTCATGCTAAGAATGTATCAGTCCACACCCATGGATCCATCGATGGATTCTCCGTGGGAGAGAGGCGGGCTCAGTATACGCCAGGGAGGGGTCGGCTGGGGGGGGGGGGTTGTAAGTGGTTGCAATGGGAGGTACAAAGAATCGATGTCGGTAGGTGTGGAGGCTCGATGGTGTGGGGGTTTGGGGGTTTCGTGGGGGAGATGATATGTGTAGGGTGTGGACGATAAGCAATTGTATTCTTTTTATTGGGCTTTTGATATCGGAGAGAAAAACCATGTGGGTAACAAGTGCAGGCAGTTTGACTAAGGAACCATCTCCAATGAAGAATTCTTCGAGTTGGTTTCTTTGTTGAAAGATTTACCATGTAGTAAAACCCATAGGTACCCTAATTAGAGTTGACTGGACCCTTCCTTTTAGGCGTTTTTGTTTTTGTTTTGGTAAGACATGCTTAGGAATACAGGGCGGTGTCGTCTTCCTGAAGATGGTATTTTTCGAAAAGGGGTGCTTTATTACTTAAAAGGTTTAAGCATTACACCCGGCCTCTACATAACTATGATGCCCACAGTCAAACAAGTCCTCTCACACAAACAAAAATTAAGAAGGCGAAATATGAAGAAACATGTAGAGTCTGTATAATGCCTGAAGTGGAGGTGGGCCAATCCTAAGATCATGCTGCCTGATACGTCTCCAACGTATCTACTTTTCCAAACACTTTTGCCCTTGTTTTGGACTCTAACTTGCATGATTTGAATGGAACTAACCCGGACTGACGCTGTTTTCAGCGGAATTGCCATGGTGTTAATTATGTGCAGAAACAAAAGTTCTCGGAATGACCTGAAACTCCACGGAGATTATTTTTGGAAATAATAAAACATATTGGCGAAAGAATCAAGGCCAGGGGCCCACCAACTATCCACGAGGGTGGGGGCGCGCCCCCTGCCTCGTGGGCCCCCTGGTGCTCCACCGACCTCACCTCCAACTCCATATATTCGTGTTCGGGGAGAGAAAAAATCAGGGACAAGGATTCATCACGTTTTACGATACGGAGCCACCGCCAAGCCCTAAACTCTCTCGGGAGGGCTGATCTGGAGTCTGTTCGAGGCTCTGGGGAGGGGAATCCGTCGTTGTCATCATCATCAACCATCCTCCATCACCAATTTCATGATGCTCACCGCCGTGTGCGAGTAAGTCCATCGTAGGCTTGCTGGACGGTGATGGGTTGGATGAGATTTATCATGTAATCGAGTTAGTTTTGATAGGGTTTGATCCCTAGTATCCACTATGTTCTGAGATTGATGTTGCTATGACTTTGCTATGCTTAATGCTTGTCACTAGGGCCCGAGTGCCATGATTTCAGATCTGAACCTATTATGTTTTCATGAATATATGTGATTTCTTGATCCTATCTTGCAAGTCTATAGTCACCTACTATGTGTTATGATCCGGCAACCCCGAAGTGACAATAATCGGGACCACTCCCGGTGATGACCATAGTTTGAGGAGTTCATGTATTCACTATGTGTTAATGCTTTGTTCTGGTACTCTATTAAAAGGAGGCCTTAATTTCCCTTAGTTTCCGCTAGGACCCCGCTGCCATGGGAGGGTAGGACAAAAGATGTCATGCAAGTTCTTTTCCATAAGCACGTATGACTATATTTGGAATACATGCCTACATTACATTGATGAATTGGAGCTAGTTCTATGTCACCCTATGTTATGATTGTTACATGATGAACCGCATACGGCATAATTCTCCATCACCGATACAATGCCTACTAGCTTTTCACATATTGTTCTCTGCTTATTTAGCTTTCCGTTGCTACTGTTACAATCACTACAAAACCTAAAAATATTACTTTTGTTACTGTTACCGTTACTTCCATATTACATTGCTACTAAATACTTTGCTGCAGATACTAAGTTATCCAGGGGTGGTTGAATTGACAACTCAACTTCTAATACTTGAGAATATTCTTTGGCTCCCCTTGTGTCGAATCAATAAATTTGGGTTGAATACTCTACCCTCGAAAACTGTTGCGATCCCCTATACTTGTGGGTTATCAAGACTATTTCTGGCACCGTTGCCGGGGAGCATAGCTCTATTCTTTGAGTCACTCGGGATTTATATCTGCTGGTCACTATGAGGAACTTGCAAGACGAGAAAACAACAATTTATCCCTCAACTACGCGGGGAGGTAAGGAACTGCCATCTAGCTCTGCACTTGATTCACCTTCTGTTTTGAGTAAGCTTGCGACACCTAAACCTGCTTCTGCTATTAATTCTGATATGTCGCATGTTATTGATGATGCCACTTCTGTTATGCATGATACTTATGATGAAACTACTTCTATGCTTGATACTACTGTGCCACTTGGTGAATTTCTTGATGAACAACTTCCTAGGGCTAGAGAGAATGAAATTATTGAAACTGATAATATTGATGAAAGTGATGATGAAGGCTCTCCCAATAAATATGAATTGCTTATTGTGCCTGAGGGCTATATTATGGATGAAGAGACTAAAGAGACTTTCTTGCTTGCAATGATAGAAGTGATCTTAAGAAATTATTAGCTAAGCTTAAACAAAAAACTCTGAATGCTAGAATGAAATATGAACCTGCTTATGCTACTTCACCTATCTTCGTTACTGATAAGGATTATGAATTCTCTGTTGATCCTGATATAATTACTGTGGTTGAATCTGATCCTTTCTATGGCTATGAATCTGAAACTGTTGTGGCACATCTTACTAAATTAAATGATATAGCCACCCTATTCACTAATGATGAGAGAACTCGCTACTTTTATATCCTTAAAATATTTTTGTTCTAATTAAAGGGTGATGCTAAGATATGGTTTAATTCTCTTGATCCTGGTTGTGTGCGTAGTCCCCAGGATATGATTTATTACTTCTCTGCTAAATATTTCCCTGCTCATAAGAAACAAGCTGCTTTAAGGGAAATATATAATTTTGTGCAACTTGAAGAAGAGAGTCTCCCACAAGCTTGGGGGAGGCTTCTCCAATTACTTAATGCTTTGTCTGATCATCCTCTTAAGAAAAATGAAATACTTGATATCTTTTATAATGGACTAACCGATGCTTCCAGAGACCACTTGGATAGTTGTGCTGGTTCTGTTTTCAGGGAAAGAACACTAGATGAAGCTAAAATTCTGTTGAATAATATGTTGACTAATGAAAATAATTGGACACTTCCTGAGCCAATTCCTGAGCCTATTCCTAAACCAACTCCGAAGAAAAGAGGTGTTCTATTTCTCAGTCCTCAAGACATGCAAGAGTCAAAGAAATCTATGAAGAAAAGGGTATTAAAGCTGAAGACGTTAAGAATTTACCTCCTATTGAAGAAATGCATGGTCTTAATTTACCGCCTGTTGAAGAAACATATGATCTTAATTCATCACCTATTGAAGAAACACATGGTCTTGATAACCCGACACAGGTAGTAAAGGTAAATTCTCTCTATAGATATGATAAAGCTGAAATCCCTCCTACTAAGTTTGCTAGTCAATGTTTGGATGAGTTTGATAACTTTATGGTTAAGCAAGAAGATTTTAATGCTTATTTTGGTAGACAATTAAAACAAAATGCTTATATGATTGAACACTTGGGTGATTATATGTCTAGAGTTAAAGGTGAACTTAAACTCATTAGTAAACATGCTTCTATGGTTACCACTCAAGTAGAACAAGTACTTAAAGCTCAAAATGATTTGCTCAATGAATTAAATAGTAAGAATAATGATTATGTTGTTAGAGTGGCTACTAGAACTGGTAGAACGACTCAGGAACCTTTGTATCCTGAAGGCCATCCTAAGAGAATTGAGCAGGATTCTCAGAGAGATAATGTAGATGCACCTAGTCCTCCTAAAAAGAAGAAAAAGAAAAATGATAGGACTTTGCATGCTTCTAGTGAACCTATTGCTGAACCACCTGAGAATCCTAATGATATTTCTATTTCTGATGCTGAAACATAATCTGGTAATGAACATGAACCTAGTGATAATATTAATGAAGATGTTCATGTTGAGGCTCAACCTAGCAATGATAATGATGTGGAAATTGAACCTGTTGTTGATCTTGATAACCCACAATCAAAGAATCAACGTTATGATAAGAGAGACTTTGTTGCTAGGAAGCACGGTAAAGAAAGGGAGCCATGGGTTCAGAAACCCATGCCTTTTCCTCCCAAACCATCCAAGAAAAAGGATGATGAGGATTTTGAGTGCTTTGCTGAAATGATTAGACCTATCTTTTATGTATGCGATTAATCGATATGCTCAAAATGAATCCTTATGCTAAGTACATGAAAGAAATTGTTACAAATAAAAGAAAGATACCGGAAGCTGAAATTTCCACCATGCTTGCTAATTATACTTTTAAAGGTGGAATACCAAAGAAACTTGGAGATCCAGGAGTACCTACTATACCAAGCTCCATTAGAAGAAATTATGTTAGAACTGCTTTATGTGATCTTGGAGTCGGTGTTAGTGTTATGCATCTCTCTTTATATCGTAGACTTGATTTGAATAAGTTGACACCTACTGGAATATCTTTGCAAATGGCTGATAAATCAACTGCTATACCTGTCGGTATTTGTGAGGATGTGCCTGTTGTGGTTGCAAACATTACTATTTTAACAAACTTTGTTATTCTTGATATTCCCGAGGACGAAAGTATGTCTATTATTCTTGGAAGACACTTTTTGAATACTGCAGGGGTTGTTATTGATTGCAACAAAGGCAATGTAACTTTTCATGTTAATGGTAATGAGCATACGGTACACTTTCCGAGGAAACAACCTCAGGTTCATAGTATCAACTCTATTGGAAAATTTTCATCAATATTTTTTGGAGGTTTTGAATTTCCTCTTCCTACTGTCAAAAAGAGATATTATATTCTTATTATCGGGGATGTGCATATCCCCGTTGAGGTAACATAGTGTTATTCAAAATTTCTCCGGTTCCATGTTAGTCGGAATGAGTTTGTTAACAAGACTTGATCAACCTTGCTAGTGGATTCCTTTTGATGAGCATGAGATGGATGAAGTTAGAAGGCACAACCTTCTGTACCCTCCTTCTACTTTCTGTTATTTAGTTGAAATAAAGTAAAAAAATAGTATTTTCCTGTCTGTTTTCTGAATTATCCGTGCAATATAAAAATACCTCGAAAATAAAAGTTCTCCAAATGCCCTGCCAATTTAATATGATTTTTTCTGGAATATTTGAGAATATTTGGCACTGAGAACACAGCAGGGGGAGCAAGCACCTGGCAACAAGGGTCCAGGGCACGCCCCCTGCCTCGTGGGCCCACAGTGGCCCCCTCCACTTACGCCAGCCACCACACACTTCTTCTTCCTCCCAAAAGAATCACCATCCAGCTCAAGCACGAGTTCTAGCTCATTTTGCTGCGGTTTTCGATCTCCTTGCTCAAAGCACCTCTCACAAAACTGCTTTAGGGGATTATTCCTTGGTATGTGACTCCTCCATTGGTCCAATTACTTTTTGTTCTAGTGCTTTATTCAATGCAAATTTGTGCTGCCTAGGTGACCATGTTCTTGAGCTTGCATGTCAAATTTATATGGTTCCAAGTAGTTCTAATGCATGATATAGGATCTAGGTACTTGTAGGCTCTGTTGGAAAAGGCAGTGCCTAGGAGGCGCTTAGGCCGCCTAGGCGCTAGGCAATGGCCAAACGCCTCGCCTAGGGCATAAATGGAGGTCTAGGCAGGGCAAGCAAGGATTGGCTATCCAAGCAAGACATCATGCCACATACTGCACTGATATGCCAAACGGATTATATTCCAATGGTAGTAGATGGTAATTAACTTATTTATATGCCCTAAACTAATATCAACACCCATATAATAATCACAAATATACTACGAGTAAAAACTATATTACCGCCTAGGCCGCGCCTAGGGCGCTTAGGCACCGCCTAGGCACTAGGCGAAGGCCAACCGCCTCGCTTACGCCTACCGCTTTTTCCAACCTTGCTTGTAGGAGTAGTTGCTATCAATTTTGTTGAGCTTGATTCACTTTTATTTGAAGTTACTAAAAATTTTAGAAACTTTGCAGAGGAAGAAATATGTTTACGAAAATGTACCAAGGTGGTCCTTCAAGGAAGCAAGGACCCAGGCTTGCAATGCGTGATGCTGTTGATGAACCACCAAGGGACGCCCCAGTGTGGCCTTGTGAATGGCCTTCAGAGGACTTCATGGATCGAGCAGGAATTAAGGAAGAATTTAACGCATATTTGCATAATGCCGATCTTGTGAGCTTCGAGGCAGAAAAATGCCGTCAGTACCACTATCTCACTAGTTCCTTTGTGAGGAGGTTTGAATTTTCATCTTCACGCAATTCTCAAACTGTCATGTTTGATCTTTATGAAAATTCTTATACTGTAGACTTAGAGGATTTTACCACTGCTTGCAAACTTCCACAATGGGGTAGTACTAGTGAACCTCGCAAAATTGAATTTAGAGATTTTCTTGCTAGTATAACTGTGGGTGAATCTAGAGACATAGCAAAAGCTACCATAGGGAGCATTCATTTTCCTGCTATACATTATTTTGCTCTCTCATAGGTAGGTGCCTAAATGGTAAGGATGAAGCATGTCACATGTGTGTCCCTGACCTCAGTATTCTCAGGAGTGCTGTGTTAGGAGATAAATCTTATAATTTGGGAGCCATTGTTGCACGTAGGTTGCATCATAATAGATTTAATGGATATTTCTTTGGTGGAATTTATGCAACCCGTATATCTAATTTTCTTGGTATAACCATATGTGAGGATGATATTGTGTTGCCTCCTGCTTATTTGGATTATGAGGCTATGGTTTGTCATCATTTTGTTGAGAGGAACGATCAGTTCCTCCAATACCGACTAATCTTTGACAGATGATGCACCTATCACGTTGCTCTCCCTGCTTCTACCTTCTTTGACTTTCAGGCAAAGGGGAGATATTACATAACCAGAGAGGAGGCAGATGAGTATAAGAGGAGGGCTGAGATAGCTCGCCTCCAAGCTGCAGCCCATGATGCAATGACTGCTGCATCTCAGTACGACCACAACTACAACTTTGGATATCCGCCAGGCCAGCCGTGGCAATAGACTAACTTAGGCCAAAAGCCTGAGCTTGGGGGAGTACGTATCTCTCACCGACGTTACATTCATGTTTACACACTCATTGCTAGATGTCGGTGCTCATACTCTTTCACTGTAATATCCATGCTAGTTTATTTTCTTTTTATGCTTTCTTCTTGTGTTTTTGATAAACCTTAAGAAAACAAAAAAATTAGTAATAGCTTTTAGTTAGTTTACTTTTCTTGCTGTAGTAGCAATAACTAAAAGAAAACCCAAAAAGATTTCCCGTTCTTCTTTTGCTTGTTGGGAGCTTTCCCGTGTAAATAGTTTTATTTCTTTTCTTTTCTTTTGGGGTCGATAGGAGCAAACCATAATGAAATTGTTGAAGTGGCTTTTATATGCATTATTGTTGATTTAACCAAGATCCCATATTGCCTTGTCTTCTCCTGTTTATTGAATGCTTGCAGATTCCAGCTTAGTCCAATGCACGTGCACTATTATTATTATTCACATCGTTCGGTCGTGCAAGTGAAAGGCAATAATGACGATTTATGATGGACTAATTGAGATGAGAGAAGCTGGTATGAACTCGACCTCTCTTGTTTTTGTAAATATGATTAGTTCATCCTTCCTGATTCAGCCTATTATGAATAAACATGTTTGCAATGACAATTAGAGATTATAGTTACTTATGCCATGCTTAATTAGCTATGAGTTATAATGGTTTACCTTGTGTGCCAACATGCTATTAAAATGGTTGTGATGTGGTATAGTAGGGTGGTATCCTCCTTTGAATGATTCGAGTGACTTGACTTGGCACATGATCACACATGTAGTTGAAACAAATCAACATAGCCTTCATGATATTTATGTTCATGGTGGATTATATCCTACTCATGCTTGCACTCAATGTTCATTAATTTAATGCATGTTCATGACTATTGTCGCTCCCTAGTTGGTCGCTTCCCAGTCTTTTGCTAGCCTTCACTTGTACTAAGCGGGAATACTGCTTGTGCACCCAATCCCTTAAACCCCAAAGTTATGCCATATGAGTCCACTATACCTTCCTATATGCGGTATCTACATGTCGTTCCAAGTAAATTTGTACGTGCCAAACTCTAAACCATCAAATGAAATTCTGTTTTGTATGCTCGAATAGCTCATGTATCAACGAGGGTTGTCCGTATATTCCATGTTAGGAGGGTTATTCTTAAGAGGAGAGGACTCCGCTCCTCACTCATGAGAAAATGGCTGGTCACCAGGATGCCCAGTCCCATGCTTTATGCAAACCAAATCAAAATAATTGCAAACAAAACTCCCCTGGGACTGTTGTTAGTTGGAGGCACTCGTTGTTTCGAGCAAGCCATGGATTGATGCTTGTTGGTGGAGGGGGAGTAAAAACTTTACCATTTTGTTTGGGAACCGCCTATAATGTGTGTAGCATGGAAGATATCGCCATCTCTTGGTTGTTATGTTGACAATGAAAGTATGCCGCTCAAAATATTATTTATCTCTATTTCAAAATCGAGCTCTGGCACCTCTACAAATCCCTGCTTCCCTCTGTGAAGGGCATATCTATTTTCTTTCATGTTGAGTCATCACCCTCTTATTAAAAAGCACCAGCTGGAGAGAAATGCTATCATTTGCATTCATTATTGTTAATTTATATTGGGTATGACTATGACTGGATCTCTCTTACCATGAATTACAATGTCTAGTCAGTCCTTGATCTTTAAAGGTGCTCTGCATTTATGCTTTGCGGTCTCAGAAAGGGCTAGCGAGATACCATCTTGTTCTATCATATTATGATTGTTTTGAGAAAGTGTTGTCATCCGAGATTTATTATTATTGCTCGCTAGTTGATTATGCCATTGATATGAGTAAACATGAGACCTAAGAGTTATTGTGAATATGGTTAGTTCATAATCTTTGCCGAAAACTTGAATGCTGGCTTTACATATTTACAACAAGAAGAGAAAACAGAGTTAGTAAAAGTTTTTGTTTATCACTTTCAGTTTATCAACTAAATTGCTTGAGGACAAGCAAGGTTTAAGCTTGGGGGAGTTGATACGTCTCCAACGTATCTACTTTTCCAAACACTTTTGCCCTTGTTTTGGACTCTAACTTGCATGATTTGAATGGAACTAACCCGGACTGACACTGTTTTCGGCAGAATTTCCATGGTGTTATTTATGTGCAGAAAAAAATGTTCTCAGAATGACCTGAAACTCCATGGAGATTATTTTTGGAAATAATAAAAAAATATTAGCAAAAGAATCAAGGCCAAGGGGGCCACCACCTGTCCACGAGGGTGGGGGCGCGCGCCCCTGCCTCATGGGTCCCCTGGTGCTCCACCGACCTCAACTCCAACTCCATATATTCGTGTTCGAGGAGAAAAAATCAGGGAGAAGTATTCATCGGGTTTTACGATATGGAGCCGCCGCCAAGCCCTAAACTCTCTCGGGAGGGCTCATCTGGAGTCCGTTTGGGGCTCCGGAGAGGGGAATCCGTCGTTGTCGTCATCATCAACCATCCTCCATCACCAATTTCATGATGCTCACCGCCGTGCGTGAGTAATTCCATCATAGGCTTGCTGGGCGGTGATGGGTTGGATGAGATTTATCATGTAATCGAGTTAGTTTTGTTAGGGTTTGATCCCTAGTATCCACTATATTCTGAGATTGGTGTTGCTATGATTTTGCTATGCTTAATGCTTGTCACTAGGGCCCTAGTGCCATGATTTCAGATCTGAACCTATTATGTTTTCATGAATATATGTGAGTTCTTGATCCTATCTTGCAAGTCCATAGTCACCTACTATGTGTTATGATTCGGCAACCCCGAAGTGACAATAATCGGGACCACTCCCGGTGATGACCATAGTTTGAGGGGTTCATGTATTCACTATGTGTTAATGCTTTGGTCCGATACTCTATTAAAAGGAGGCCTTAATTTCCCTTAGTTTCCGCTAGGACCCCGCTGCCACGGGAGGGTAGGACAAAAGATGTCATGCAAGTTCTTTTCCATAAGCACGTATGACTATATTCAGAATACATGCCTCCATTACATTGATGAATTGGAGCTAGTTCGGTGTCACCCTATGTTATGATTGTTACATGATGAACCGCATCCGGCATAATTCTCCATCACCGATCCAATGCCTACGAGCTTTTCACATATTGTTCTCCGCTTATTTACTTTTTCGTTGCTACTGTTACAATCACTACAAAACCTAAAAATATTAATTTTGTTACCGTTACCGTTACTTCAATATTACTTTGCTACTAAATACTTTGCTGCAGAAACTAAGTTATCCAGGTGTGGTTGAATTGACAATTCAACTGCTAATACTTGAGAATATTCTTTGGCTCCCCTTGTGTCGAATCAATAAATTTGGGTTGAATACTCTACCCTCGAAAACTGTTGCGATCCCATATACTTATGGCTTATCACTGCCACCCATGTTGGGTAAAAGTATCCCTCATTGTGTCCTCCAATTGTGTACACACCTTTGTAAACAGGTCTCGATTCTCCACATGTTGTACAAAGGACCATAAAAAAAGAGTCTCGGTACATTGATACGTCTCAAACGTATCTATATTTTTTGCTTGTTCCATGCTATTATATTATGAATCTTGGATGTTTTATAATCATTTTATATCATTTTTTGGTACTAACCTATTGACATAGTGCCAAGTGCCAGTTGTTGTTTTCTGCATGTTTTTTACATCGCGAGAAATCAATATCAGACGGAGTCCAAACGCAACAAAACTTTACAGAGATTTTTTTGGACCAGAAGGAATATAATGGGCCTTGGCTGCGCCTGGGGGTGCCTCGAGGAGGGCACAACCTACCAGGGCGCGCCAGGAGGCCCAGGCGCGCCCTGGTGGATTGTGCCCACCTCGGGTGCCCCCGGACTGCCTCTTTGCTCTATAAATACCCCAATATTTCCAGAACCCTAAAGGCATCGACGAAATATTGATCCAGCCGCCGCAGAGTCCAGAACCACCAGATCCAATCTACACACCATCTCGGATGGCGTTCACCACCTCCATTGGTGCCTCTCCGATGATGCATGAGTAGTTCTTTGTCGACCTTCGGGTCCATAGTTAGTAGCTAGATGGCTTCATCTCTCTCTCTCTCTGAATTCTCAATACAATGGTCTCTTGGAGATCCATATGATGTAACTCTTTTGTGGTGTGTTTGTTGGGATCGATGAACTTTGAGTTTATGATCAGATCTATCTTTCAATATACATGAAAGTATTTGAGTTTCTTTGATCTCTTTTATGCATGATCTCTTATAGCCTTGTATTTCTTCTCCGATATTTGGGTTTTGTTTTGCCAACTTGATCTATTTATCTTGCAATGGGAAGAGGTGCTTTGTAGTGGGTTCAATCTTACGGTGCTTGATCCCAGTAACAGAAAGGGAGCCGGCACGTATGTATCGTTGCTACTAAGGATAAAACGATGGGGTCTATCTCCACATAGATAGATCTTGTCTACATCATTTCATTATTCTTATTGCATTACTCCATTTTTCCATGAACTTAATACACCAGATGCATGCTGGATAGCAGTCAATGTGTGGAGTAATAGTAGTAGATGCAGGTAGGAGTCGGTCTACTAATCTTGGACGTGATGCCTATATAATGATCATTGCCTGGATATCGTCATGGGTATTTGAATTTCTATCAATTTCCCAACAGTAATTTGTTTACCCACTGTTTGCTATTTTTCTCATGAGAAGCCACTAGTGAAACCTACGGCCCCCGGGTCTCTTTCTTATATTATTTGTCTTTGCGATTTACTTTTTCCTTACATTTATTTTCAGATCTATTAAACCAAAAATACAAAAATACCTTGCTGCAATTTATTCTTATTTATTTTATCTGGCGTTTGATCTATCAATCTACTACAAATTTATCTCACGTATGTTTGCCTACTTGAGGCGTCGTACCCCGGAGGGGATTGACAACCCCTTTAACACGTCGGGTTGCGAGGATTTGTTATCTGTGTGTAGGGGATGTTTACGTTGTGTTGCTTGGTTCTCCTACTGGTTCGATAATATTGGTTTCATATCTGAGGGAAATACCTACCACCACTGTGCTGCATCATCCCTTCCTCTTTGGGGAAATACCAACGTAGCTTCAAGTGATATCAAAAGGAATTTTTGGCGCCGTTGCCAGGGAGGATCTTCAACATATACTAGGTTCCTAATCACAAATCTCATCTCCTTGCAATTTACATTATTTTCCATTTGCCTCTCGTTTTCCTCTCCCCCACTTCACAAAAATTTGCCATTTTATTCGCCACCTCTTTTTCGTTCGTCGTTTTCTCGTCAGATCTATCCTTTGTTTGCAACCACATGAGTGATTTTGGTATGGCACCAACAGATGATAGCCTTACTCCTAAGATTGGACGTACGGGCAATCTGGATGCTAAAACTTTTATCTTGGGGCAAGGGAACGTTATGGGAAAAGAACGTATCCAAGAATTTTTCAATTGTGTTGGGAATCTAGGTCTTGATGATGCCCCTATACTTAAAACTACTAGATCTTATGCGGATGCTATTTCAGCAATAGTTCTGAAACTTGAAAGTAAATTTATTCGTACCCATCCTACTTTGCAAATACTGTTTTTTGAGCTTCCCGTTATAAATAATCCTAGGGCTAAAAAGTTGGCCACTCTCGTTCTTACGAATGAGTTTGACTACATAATACGGGAAGCTAGAGAAATCTTTGATTTTTACGGTATGAAAATCGTGAAAAACCTGTGATAGATGAAATTCTTCACAATAGTGACTATGCTTTAAGACATTTGCTTGGGGATAATAAGATCTTTGATGAAAATCTCAAAAAGTAAGTCCCCGTTTTAGATATAATCCAACAGGTTTTCAATAATGTCAATCACCATTACTCTTGCATTGCTGCGGGGAATCAAAAAGGTTATGATGAACACCAACTTAGGAACGCTGAAGTTTCTATGGATAATATGTTTTATGTTGTTTTCACAAACCCCATGAAAGTACCTCTAAGAAAATTAAGAAGGATGACAAAACTTAGATCCTTGCTTTATGCCTAGATAAGGGCGTAAAACTATAGTGCTTGTTGGGAGGCAACCCAATGAATAAAGTTTATTTTTGCTTTTTCCTTTCTGTTCTTGAGTGTTTTACAATTATTCTACTGTTATGATTGTGTTTTTTTTGTTTTAATTAGTGTTTGTGCCAAGTAAATCCTTTAGGATCTTCTTGGGTGATAGTTGCTTGATCTTGCTGAAAAATAGAAACTTTTGCAATCACGAAAACAATTCTCAATTTTTACCAGAGCGTGATAAAATACCAATTCTTTTTGCAGAAGATTGATATACAAATTTCTCAGGTTGTCCTAATTTTTCAGAATTTTTGGAGTTACAGAGGTTTTCGAAATAGTCAGATTGCTACAGACTGCTCTGTTTTGACAGATTATGTTTTCTTTGCGTTGTGTGTTTATTTTGATGGCTCTATGGTTTTCTTTGATGAGTTTTTGCCATAGAAAAGTTGGAATATAGTAGATATATGCAAAAACAAAATATGAATTCGTTTGGTACAGTACTTATAGTAGTGATTTTCTTTCTTTTACTAACGGATCTCACGAAGGTTTTGTTAAGTTTTGTGTGATTGAAGTTTTCAAGTTTTGGGTTATCTTACGATGGATGAAGGAACAAAGGATAGAAGAGGCTAAGGTTGGGGATGCCCCGGCATCCCAAACTATTATCCAAAAATGAGCAACTAACTAAGCTTGGGGATGCCCCCGAGTGGCATCCCCTCGTTCTTCTAACGGCCATCGGTTTTTTTTTTTGACTATATACTGCAAGGCAACAGCCTCACGGTCCTTTATTAATAAAGAAAAGGAAATTACAAGTTTATAAGTTTACAAGGAAAGAGAAGAGATACTTACAAAAAAGGTCTATGAAAGGTTAGCTATCCAAGACAGTAAGCTATCTTTATATTTACATCTAATTCTATGAGACAGAAGAGAAATGTCATGGATAAAGTTCCTCCTCCAAGCTCTAAAAGAAGGTTGCTCATTTCTGAAGATCTTCCCATTCCTTTGTGTCCAAATATTCCAAGTAGCAGTGAAGACAACCTCTGTGAAAAAAGGATGACCGAAATCCCTCCTAACTGATTTAGCCATCTCATATGTGGTTTAGTTCGGTTGTACAGACCAAGATATCCCAAGGTAGTTCCAAACCCTTTGACTAAAGTTGCAAGCAAAGAAAAGATGAGCCCGATCCGCATGTTGTGCACAGTTGCATAGCACACATGTGACATCCTGGATGATCCAATGTCGGCGTTGCATCATATCCCTAGTGTTCAAACGATCCATTAAGAGAAGCCATCCAAACACCTTGAACTTGAGCGTGCATGCACACTTCCAAATCCATTTGAAGATGGAGTCAACCACTAGGTGGGAGAAGCATGAGTCATAGTACATCTTTGACATAAAAGCAACAGACTTCGAAGGCCATTTCCAAATGTCATTGCTCTCCCCATCCAGGTTGACCAAAGGCAGGAGGGCCTGGAGCTGTGAGAATTCAGCATAAGCCTCCTGTGACAGAGGCAGATGGAAGTGATCCAAGGCATCAGGAAGCTCCATAAACTCCTTGATAGTGAATGCATCATCAACTACAAATGAATGTAGCCTTGGGAAGCACTCATGTAATAGGACAACATGATTTCCCAGCTGCCAACGATCGAGCCAAAATAGCACTGTGTCGCCAACATGAACTTGTGGAACGGCGAGCTTGCAGAAATTGGTATATAAACGCATGACATCACGCCACCAAAAGGAGCCACATGTCTAGGTGCTTTGAGGCGGTGACGATGCGTAATAAGTGTTCCAAATTAAAGTAACCCAAGGCACGTCAACCTTATTAAAGAACTTGAAAAGATGCTTTAGTAACAAAGCCTCATTTTGAATGCCCAAATTAAGGACACCCAAACCACCGTATTCCTTAGGGCGACATACCATATCCCAAGCAGCCAATGGTTGGCGTGGATTATCCGTGTTGCCTCTCCACAAACGTTGTCTCATGATTCGCTCTAATTGCTGCAAAATGCCCTTGGGAAGAGATAAGGTACACAAGAAATATATTGGCATGGAGCACAACACCGACTGTAGAAGTTGCAGTCGGCTTCCTTGATTTAGCAAGCATGAGGAGGCAGATAAACGTCGCTCGACGCGATCGACCAGAGGCAGCAGATCATAGATTGTAGGTCTAGAAGTTCCCATTGGCAATCCTAGATACGTGAATGGCATGGACCCAACGTCGCATCCGAGCAAGGAAGCCACCCTAGCACCTTCCTCGTCACTCATATTGATTGAAATGAGTGAGGATTTACTAAAGTTGACACGTAATCCTGTTGACGCCGCAAAAGTGTCAAGCATCTCCTTGAAAGCAATAAGCTGATCATCGATCGCAGGCAGGACAATTAAGGTGTCGTCGGCATATTGTACAATCGGGTAGTCACTGGAGCTGGTTGGGATTGGCAGTGAAAGGATGTTCTTGGAACACATCTCGTTGAGAACAAATTGTAATAAATCAACCGCGATCACAAATAGCAATGGTGATAGGGGATCCCCTTGACGCACGCCCGTTCTGCAAACAAAATGATTGCCTGGCACACCGTTGAGAAGCACAGAAGAAGATCCCATAGACAATATGCTATTAATCCATCCAGTCCAACGGGAGTCAAAACCCTTGCATTGCAAAATTCTGAGAATAACTTCATGCTCAATTGTGTCGAAGGCCTTCATGAAATCCAGCTTAAGAAGGACGATGGGCCGCTTCGAGGCCTTGCATTGGTGTATATACTCAAAACACCAAGCTAGACAATCTTGAATAGAACGACACCGAAGAAAACCATATTGATTGCGGTGGATGCATCTGAGGATCACTTTCTGAAGAAGGTTAGCAAGCAGCTTAGTCAAAAACTTCAAGCACGTGTTGGTCAAAGAGATGGGCCGAAAATCGCCAACAACTTCAGGGCTCGTTTTTTGGGGATCAGAGTAATTAATGATGTGTTAAGACATTCCATATTGCATCTGCCCTCATAGAACTCCTTGACAAGTTGCATGAAATCCTCCTTTAGGATTGGCCAACACTTCTTTAAGAACAGGCCAGTAAAGCCATCGGGACCAGGAGCACGATCCGTTGGCATGTTCTTAATGACAGATTCAACCTCGGAGTCTCTAAAAGGCTGGGATAAATCTTCAAGGCCATCAACACGCGCAATTAAGGTGTCCAAATCAAATCCCATGCGGATTCCTTTTGCATTGCCCATACACTGATTAAAATCAAACTAAAACATGCCAGCTAGTTGTTGGTGATCCGAGACCACATCACCTGCTGAATTCTTAATTGAAGAAATTGTGTTTCTTCGAAACCTTTCAGTGGCCATGGCATGGAAAAATTTCGAGTTTTCCTCACCAACTTTAATGCTTCGTATTGTACAACGTTCCTTCCAATATACAAATTGCCAATGTAAGATATCTTCCAGATGCAATTTCACAATTCGCCTGAAATTAAACTCCGGCCTAGTCAAAGGCCTAATCTCCTCCAGTCCATCAAAGTATAGAATCACTTTGTTGCAGTCTGAAATGAGCGCCTTAACTGCGGACAGATTGAGATGCCATTTCTTGAGGGCATATCGAAGATCCTTGAATTTAGAGGAAATAGTTAAGGTAGCAGAGGATCTGGTGATAGGCCTGTTCCAAACTTGAGCAACACAATCGTAAAAACCAAGCAAATCAATCCAATAATTTTCAAAGCAAAAGACTTTAGCCTTAGGAATAGCCGTAGCAATTGAGACCATGCACAGAACATGATCGGAGGCCGTGCGTGCAAGCGGCAAGACTAGCGTGTTGGGATGATCCAAAGTCCATGCAACAGAAGTAAAAAACCAGTCAATCTGTTCAAGTAAAGGCTCAGTTTGCATATTTGACCAGGTGAATTGCCGTCCTTTAATTGGTAGGTCAACAAGACCTAAGTGTCCAATCACTTCATTAAACAGAAAGATGTCACTTACATTACCCCCAGGTAGGTTACGATTTTCCAACGACCGCATAAAATTGAAATCACCCAAAAGTAGCCAATTATCATCACAGTTGATGTCAAGGTTGTATAACCATTGCACAAAATCATCGCGGGCCGGACCCTGGCAAGGGCCATAAACTGACACTAGGGTCCAAACTTCAGAAGTATGCTTAGAGCGGAATTCCATAATAATACCATAAGGCCTTGCCTCATAATAAACAGGTGTTGAGCTCTCTTAGCTAGCGAGGTGGGACTAAACTTCCCACCGCACCGCACTTTGCAAGGCCTTTGGTCCTGGTTGGTGGCACCAACCGGGACTAAAGGGTGGCTTTGCTCCCGGTTGGTGGCACAAACTGGTACCAATGCCCGCTCTTTAGTCTCGGTTGGTGCCACCAACCGGGACCAAAGGCCTCTACTTCCCGCCCTTTGGGCTGCTGAAAAGAGGCCTTTGGTCCCGGTTGGTGCCACCAACCGGGACTAAAGGTCGCATTCGTCCCGGTTTGTCTCACGAACCGGGATCAATTCATCGTCTATATAACTGGCACTCGTCAAAATTCCGTTCAGTTCGTTCTTCCCGCCCGACGCCGCCAGCTGCTGTCTGCGCCGCCGTCGCCATCATCACCCAGCACGCCTCGGCGCCGCCGCCGCCCACTCCCGTGCCTCGCGACGCTGCCCTGCTCGCTCATCGCCCGTCGCCGTCCTCTGCACGTCGTCCTCGCCGCGCCCCTCACGTCGTCGCCATCCCGTGAGCTTATATGAATTTTGCTAATTTAATTAGATGTTTAGTTAATTTAGATTGTAGTTAATTGAGTTAGATTTTGTTCATAGATTTTTTGTTAGATTGTTTTTCGATTATGTAATTTGTTCATATTGTGTTAGATTTTTTTTTGTTAATAGATTTTTGGTGATATTATTGTTGAATATGCATGTTTGTATGTTCATATATATGCAAAGATCGAATATGTCAATTTTTATGATTTTTTTCTGTTCATAGAATTTTTATGATTTTTTTTCTGTTGTAATTTTGTTCATAGAATTTTAATGATTTTTTTGTTCATAGAATTTTCTTTGTCAATTTATGTATATGTTCATATTGTGTATGTATAGGAAAATTGTGTATGATCAAAGTCATTTATGAATATGTCCATATTCAGTGTTATTTATGCTTAATGCTTGCTTATGAGATTATTCGTTTCTTGGTCGGTCGCTTCTCAATCTTTTGCTAGCCTTCATTTTGCACTAAGTATGATCTCTACTTGTGCATCCAAAAACCTTTAAACCAGTTTTTCCACATGAGTCCACTATATCTACCTACATGCGGTATTATTTTGCCGTTCTAAGAAAATTTGTATGTGCCACCTCTAATTTTCAAAATAAACTTCTCTTTTGTGTGTTTGTTTCGCTCGCGGAGCGGTGAGGGGTGGATAATATTTTCCATGCTAGATGTGTTATTCTCAAGATGAGTGTTTATTCACTTGTCATTGCACGAGAGTAAGGCAAAGGTATAAGGGATGCCCAGTCCTCAAATGAAAAATGAATTTACTTTATGTTGTCAAATAATAAATTCCTTGGAAAGTGTTGGTATGGAGGGCAACCGTGGATACGGCTAGCCATGGAAAGTGAAAGTATGGTTGAAAAAGGAATAAACTTTATTTTCTGTTTGGGAACCGCCTATGATATATCTAGCATGTAAAGTGTTGGGAACTCTAAGTCGTTTTCGTTGGTGGGATGGATACACCTCCCAAAATGTTTTTTATCTCTAAGTTTTTCGCTTTGAGCTCTGGCACCTCTACAAATCCCTACTTCCCTCCGCGAAGGGCCTTTCTTTTACTTTATGCAATTTTTATTTTTGAATTTGAGTCTCCATCTTCTCTTACGAAAGCACCAACTAGGAGGCAATATGATCATACTTAAGTATTGGGTGTAACTAATATGCGAGTGTGTTTCATGAATGGATCAATGGTAAAGCATGATGAGCTAGGGATAACTTATTTTAGCGTTGATATTTTGAAAGACATGGTTGCTTGTGATATACTTGAGTATTTAAATTATCATGTCAAAACTAGACTATTGCTTTGAACAATATAAAAGTCCAAATGTCCATGCTATAAATAAAAGAATATGATATGACATGATAGGCAGCATTCCACATAAAAAATTATGTTTTTATCACTTCCCTACTCGAGGACGAGTAGGAGTTAAGCTTGGGGATGCTGAAACGTCTCCAACGTATCTATAGTTTTTGCTTGTTCCATGCTGTTATATTATCAATCTTCGATGTTTTATAATCATTTTATAGTCATTTTATATCATTTTTTGGTACTAGCCTATTGACATAGTGCCAAGTGCTAGTTGCTGTTTTCTGCATGTTTTTTACATCGCAGAAATCAATATCAGACGGAGTCCAAACGCAAGGAAACTATATGAAGTTTTTTTTGGACCAAAAGGAACGTAATGGGCCCTGGCTGCGCCTGGGGGTGCCTCGAGGAGGGCACAACCCACCAGGGCACGCTAGGAGGCCCAGGAGCGCCCTGGTAGGTTGTGCCCACCTCGGGTGCCCCCCCCCCCCGGACCGCCTCTTTTCTCTATAAATACCCCAATATTTCCAGAACCCTAAAGGCATCGACGAAATATTCATCCAGCCGCCGCAGAGTCCAGAACCACCAGGTCCAATCTAGACACCATCTCGAATGGGTTTCACCACCTCCATTGGTGCCTCTCTGATGATGTGTGAGTAGTTCTTTGTAGACCTTCGGGTCCATAGTTAGTAGCTAGATGGCTTCATCTCTCTCTCTCTCTCTCTGAATTCTCAACACAATGGTCTCTTGGAGATTCATATGATGTAACTCTTTTGCGGTGTGTTTGTTGGGATCGATGAACTTTGAGCTTATGATCAGATCTATCTTTTTATATCCATGAAAGTATTTGAGTTTCTTTGATCTATTTTATGCATGGTCTCTTATAGCCTTGTATTTCTTCTCTGATATTTGGGTTTTGTTTGGCCAACTTGATCTAATTATCTTGCAATGGGAAGAGGTGCTTCGTATTAGGTTCGATCTTACGGTGCTTGATCCCAGTGACAGAAAGGGAACCGACACGTATGTATCGTTGCTACTAAGGATAAAACGATGGGTTCTATCTCTACATAGATAGATCTTGTCTACATCATGTCATAGTTCTTATTGCATTACTCTGTTTTTCCATGAACTTAATACACGAGATGCATGCTAGATAGCGGTCAATGTGTGGAGTAATAGTAGTAGATGTAGGCAGGAGTCGGTCTACTAATCTTGGACGTGATGCCTATATAATGATCATTGCCTGGATATCGTCATGAGTATTTGAAGTTCTATCAATTGCCCAACAATAATTTGTTCACCCATCATTTGCTATTTTTCTCGAGAGAAGCCACTATTGAAACCTACGGCCCCCGGGTCTCTTTCTCATATTATTTGTCTTTGCGATTTACTTTTTCCTTGCATTTATTTTCAGATCTATTAAACCAAAAATACAAAAATACCTTGCTGCAATTTATTCTTATGTATTTTATTTGGCGTTCAATCTATCAATCTACTACAAATTTATCTCACGTCCGTTTGCCTACTTGTGGTGTTGTACCCCGGAAGGGATTGACAACCCCTTTAACACGTCGGGTTGCAAGGATTTGTTATCTATGTGCAGGGGCTGTTTACGTTGTGTTGCTTGATTCTCCTACTGGTTCGATAACCTTGGTTTCATATCTGAGGGAAATACCTACCGCCGTTGTGCTGCATCATCCCTTTCTCTTTGGGGAAATACCGACGTAGCTTCAAGCGACATGATACATCCGTTGATAACCTGCATCAGAGAAGTACTTTTATCCTTAAACACCTTATCATTTCTACACCCTAAGAATAGTTCTAAACCTGTAATCTATCCCATGTAACCAGTTGTCAAATACATTGGAAACACTACAAGGAGGAGACAAGGCAGAAGCTATCTGGATGATTGAACATATAGAACGAGCCAATTTGTATTGGAAGAATAAATGTTGTATTGTCTCATCATGGTGACAAAAGACACATTGCGGACTTCCATGCCAATTTATCTTAATAAGGTTATCTTTAGTAAGAATGACTCAGCGACGAAGATACCATGCAAATATTTTATTCTTTAGAGGTATCTTCATCTTCCAGATCTTCTTATTATTATCAACTGGCACATCAGACTGGATTAACGCTCTATACATAGACTCCATTGAGAATTGTCCATTCCCATGTAGGTTCCATCGAAATACATCAGACCCATGTGGCAAATGCATCATGGACAACCGCTGGAGCAGGATGTACCATGATTGAAGTCTGGGTCCAATTAAATCTCTTCTGAACGTCACATTTGGCGGAAATGATTCCATTAGCATGGCGA
This sequence comes from Aegilops longissima, assembly GCA_021605205.1. Taxonomy (NCBI): domain Eukaryota; kingdom Viridiplantae; phylum Streptophyta; class Magnoliopsida; order Poales; family Poaceae; genus Aegilops; species Aegilops longissima. The sequence goes on from CM038676.1 coordinate 584,484,164, forward strand.
TAGTATCACCCTTGTGATGCACAATGTTGTATAGAGCCGGATATTGTTCTCGGAGTGCGGCATTTCCTAGCCACTTGTCCTCCCAGAATCTAATTTCGGAGCCGTCCTTAATTGAGAAGGATCCATAGGAGAATAAATATTTCTTCGTAGCCATCAGACCTGCCCAAAAGTGAGAATCCCCAGGCTTCCAGTATACTTGAGATATCGCCTTGGCACCCACATATTTCCTTCTCAGGAGGGTTTGCCATACACCATCTTCCTTCAGTAATTGAAACAACCATTTTCCTAGGAGGGCCCTATTCTTAACCTCAAGGTCATGAATGCCCGACCCGCCTTGGTCTTTGGGACAGCAAACCACATTCATTTAGCCAGTCGATATTTCTTTTTCTCGCTATCTCCTTGACAAAAGAATCTTGGTCAGAAATAAACCAATCTATGTAAAACTCCTTTCGGCAACTGGAAGAAGGAAATCATATATAGTACCATGTTACTTAGTACTGAATTTATGAGGACCAATCTTCCACCAAGAGACAGCAGTTTACCTTTCCAACTGCTAAGTCTTTTTTGCAGTCTCTCCTCGACATGTTTCCATTCAACATTTGTGAGTCTCCGATAATGTATCGGTATCCCCAAATATGTGATCGGAAACTGGCCCAACCCACATCCGAATAGTTTGGCGTATAGGTGGGAGTCGTCTTGAGCCTTGCTAAAACAAAACAATTCACTTTGTGAAAATTGATCTTAAGACCTGAGAGTTGCTCGAATGTGGATAAACTTAATTTCAGATTTCTTGCTTTCTCGAGGTCATGATCCATGAAGAGAATCGTATCATCGGCATATTGAAGTATTGAGAGACCACCATCAACTAGATGATTTACTACCCCATCAATTTGGCCATCAACCTTGGCACGCTCAATCATGACCTAGCATATCCGCCACTATATTGAATAGCATGGGCGATACGGAGTCACCTTGTCGCAACCCCTTTTTCGTTTGGAAATAGTGTCCAATGTCATCATTGACCTTAATGGCAACACTACCTCCAGAAACAAAGCTATGGATCATAGTGTGCCACTCTGCAGAAAATCCTTTCATTCTCAGAGTCTGTTAAAAAAATGGCCATGTGACTTTGTCATAAGCTTTTTCAAAGTCTAATTTGAGTACCACCCCGTTCAACTTTTTTCGATGTAATTCATGGATTGTTTCACGAAGGATAGCAACTCCATCTAGGATGTGTTTTCCTTGCATAAAAGCAGTCTGTGAAGGACGAACCACGTGTTCAGCAACCGTATTTAGCCTGATCGTCGCAACCTTCGTAAATATTTTAAAACTAACATTAAGGAGGCAAATAGGTCATTGTTATTGTATCCTTTCATCCTCATTAATCTTAGGTAATAAAATAATCTCACTGTTGGGGATATTACTACTGAGCGTAAACCGGCCAGGACAGGCCGGGTTAACTTCATCAGTAGTTGAGTATGCTAGAAGCCCATGAAGGCAGATAGGAATGTTAGATAGGGTCCCAAGGCCCAGAACCGGTTTAAGGCCTGCAACCGTGAACCGGTATTGGTATGTAACTTGTATTGTAAGATAGAAAGAGCAGAGACCGAACCGGACACATTTATAAGCCGGTCTCGGGACTCTGTAAACCGACGGGTGTCACCCATGTATATAAGGGGACGACCCGGCAGCGGATTAGAACAACAGACAACAACTCGAGACTGAGGCAAAGCGTATTCGCTCCCTAGTCATCGAAACCCCATCAATTCCATCACAACTAGACGTAGGCTTTTACCTTCATCGTAAGGGGCCGAACTAGTATAAAACTCTCGTGCGTCCCTTGTCCGCTTTAACCCCTTTAAGCTAACCCGTAGCTATGGCTCCACGACTAAGTCCTTTCACAAGGACATCTACCGTGACAAAACCACGACAGTTGGCGCCCACCGTGGGGCTATCGCACGATGATTTCAAGTTCTTGGAGGGCAAATTCGAAGGACTCAAGGGTTATGCTGTGGGCCGGATGACCTAGAGTCGTCGCGGCAAGCTCTACATCGACGATGCGGGATGGGGCCCCGAGGCCGGCTCAATTGAGTACGGGTATCGGGTCCCGTTTGGTGGCATACACATTTTCATTGGCAAGATCGGCGAATCAGGCCCTGAGCCGGACATCTGCACCGACCTCGTCGAAACGGCTCAGCGTGCGCGATATGCCCGGGTCAAGCCTGCCATGAAGCGTGCCTTCGTGGGAGTCATCCATGGAGGGGAGTACGAGGACAGATCGGAATCTGGTGGTGAGACTGTCGTTTATTCCGGCGACGAGTCATCGGCCGGAGAGACCGAGTCGTTATATCAGCTACAAGATGGCCGGATTGGAGGCTGTTCCAATGGCGACAGTATTCCGGACCCCTCTGATCTGCCACACCGGGTTGGAATCTTCATGGCCGGTATGCAGCCGGCGCTCCACTCTTCGACCGCAGCAGCAGCAGCGGCCGGGGCAGGAGGCCCTGTGCGGCCGCCGGCTCAGGTCTTATCTGATCTATTTGATGCGTTGGCAACACTAAGGGCGGAGCCTAGCCCGGCGGATGAGGATGCGCACAATGCGGAAGTCGCGAAGGTAAGGGATCAGATTACCCAGGCCAAGGCCGATTTGGCAGCTGAGGATGCCAAGATGGCCGCAGAGCGGGCCGCTTTAGATGCACAGGCTTACCAGCTTATGCTGGATCAGAATGCATCGCACGAAGTCCTAAAGAGGAGACACCGGTCTCGCCAGCCTCCGGTTTATGATGCTAGGAACCTCTTTAACACCCCAGGTGCAGGGACCAGTAACCCGCCGGTAGTAAACCGGGCGGAGGCACCTGGAGCGGGGGCGCCGGTTCAGCCCCGTTTGATGGGTCCACTGATGAAGCTATGTACCTAGGGTAGGGTCATGGACCTGTCCAAGATACCCTCCCCAAGGACATCTCTAGAAGAATCACCTTTCAATCGACTCAGAAGTGTTCCACTCGACAGACTCAAGACACTCGACCATGAAGCCAACCACTGACAGCCGGAGATCTAAAGTCACTCCGCCGCTAACGGCCGGTCATTAAGTAGTTTTATGGTCATCATAGCACTTTATTTGTATGCTACCAAGAACGCTCGACCTTAATGTACCTTAAACCCCTGATAAGCGAGGGCGGAGGGTCTGCAAACTCTATATAAGACACCCCCTCCTCGGTGTCAAGGGTTCGCACCCCTGTAATTCATACACGCATAATCCAGTCGACCGCCTTCGGGCTCCGAGACGTAGGGCTATTACTTCCTCCGACAAGGGCCTGAACTCGTAAAACTCGTGCGTATACAACTACTCCATAGCTAGGATCTTGCCTCTCCATTCCTACCCCCCTACATTACTGTCATACTTAGAACCACGGCAGTTGGCGCCCTCTTAGCGACTTATTGGAGAAGTTGCGATTTTTCCGATCTCCTTCATCATGGTTTCAGGCGGAGTTTTGGTTGAGGGCCACGAGATCCGTCTCGGCGTGCTCATGTTCATCGCCGACGACTCCGCTTGGCTTCAGGAGGCTCCGCTCGACATCGACGCGCTCCTCGTCATGGGCGACGACTTTCGTCGTGACGTCAAGGCGTCCTCCTGCGGCAACCGTCGACCCAGTATCGATTGGCCCCTGTGTCGTCCTCCCTCCCTGTTTCCCGCTGGCGCAAGCGCTCCGGTCGGTCGAGACTTCAGCGGTGGGTGAGGCACGTGGTGGCTCGCCAGTCGGCCACCCCTCAAGTCACGGCGATCGAGCCTGACGAATCTCTGTACGGCTTGTTCGACATGTCGATTGGCTCCACAGAGACTGCATCCGAGTGCGACAGCAGTGATCCAGCGGCGGAGGTTCTGATGGTCGATGGACCATGCAGTCCTCACGGCTTTCCCCGCACCGACGAAGGCGACGGCGGAGGCGATCCGTCGCATGCCCATGAAGAGTATCTCCCCGAGCCCCTCACTTCGCTGTAGAGGGAAGAACTTCGTCGCCGGAACATGGATGCGCTGCACACTCCTATTGTTGGAGAAACCCCCGAGGCTCGTGCTTTAGAGGACGCGTGCTTGGCCAACTTGGCTGAGCGCGCTCGACTGGAGAACCTCCAGCGAGTACTCGACGAGCGTGCGCGACAACAGGTTCCAGAATCCAGTCGACGTCAACTCTTTCCACCACCGACTCAGGTATATCGAACTCCGATTCAAAATTTAGCAGCTGCGGCCCGTATAGCAGAGTCGATTCAGCCGTCCCAGTCCAAGGCTGGCAGAGGCTTGTTGTAGATCAGAGCATTACTCCGGGCAGCAGGAGACCAGAATTCAGCTGTACCACAGTCGCGGAATAGGATCCATAGCAAATCCGTTGTTGCAGATACAGTTCAGTCGGCTCATAGCCCAAGATCGCCCCCGAAGCGTGAGGGGCGTGAAGACCGGCGAGATCAGTATAAGAACCGTGAGCAGTATGATCACCGATTCGATCGTGATGATCGACGTCGAGTGCCCACCCCTCCCCCAAGGAGTGGATCATACGTGCCTCGACAGCAGGATGACAGACGCCCTCACAGTGCTGGGCGAAGGATTCCAGTCGACCCCAGAGAACCAGGCTTTGATGCAAGATCCATTCTCGTTCAGGGTTTGGTCGACAGAAACAGGGCTCACCGAGGAGGTCATGACAGGGATGTACCCACCAGCAGCAGAGTGCACGCCTCAGACCGAGTGCTTCAGCAGATCCATCGAGCAGCGAGTGATTCCTCCCAACTTCAAGGTTGGCGATCGAGTCGAGAAGTTCTTTGGTGAGTCCAAACCTGATACTTGGCTAGAGGACTACCGAGTGGTTGTTCAGATTGGCGGCGGCAATGATGAAGTGGCCATGAAACACCTGCCTCTTATGTTGGAGGGCTCGGCCGAGCGTGGCTGAACCAGTTAGCACCCAAAGAGCATTTACACTTGGGAAGATCTTTCCCAGTGTTTGTCGAACATTGAAGGACCTGCAAGCGACCAGCAGGGTTGACAGAATTGCAATATTGTGTGCAGAAGACAAATGAAACCTTGAGGGATTACATCCAGAGATGGATCACGTTGCATCACACGGTAGAGAATGTATCTGATCACCAGGCAGTCTGTGCCTTCAAGGAAGGCGTTAAGTACAGAGAGTTAAACCTGAAATTCGGTCGAACCGGAGACATGTCTGTGAGTCGAATGATGGAGATTGCCACCAAGTATGCCAATGGTGAAGAAGAGGATCGGCTCCGGAGTGGCAAGCACAAGTCAGTCGCCCACGAAACCGGAGGAGGGAACTCCAACAAGCGAAGCGGAAAGCCGAGCACCTGCTCTCGGAGAAGCCTTGGCCGTGACTCAAGGAAAGCTTAAGGAAGCCCAATGGGCCTTGGAACCCCAAGAAAGTGAAGGATCAAGACGGAAATGATGTATTAGACCTGCCATGCCACATTCACACAAAGAAAGATGAAGAGGGTAAACTCATTTACCCAAAGCATACCACTGACAAAGATGTCGATCGTTGATCCAGCAGCCCAAGGGAAACAACCCAAAGATAAGGAAAAGGAGTCGGACAAAGTTGAGAACAAGGAAGATAGTGATGATGGGTACCCCGTGTCAATTCCACCACGATGATTTTTTGCCGACGTTGAAAGCAAAAGTCGATTGAAAGTTATCAACCGAGAGGTGAATATGGTCGCCCAATGACACCCGCTATCTAAAATGGTCTCAGACTGCCATCACATTCGACCAGTCTGACCACCCAACGCACATAGCCACCCCTGGGAGGCAAGCTTTAGTGGTCGACCCAGTTGTCGAAGGCACTCGACTGACTAAAGTTTTGATGGATGGTGGCGTGGTGCGAATATACTATATGCGAGACGCTGAAAGGGATGGGCATTCCGATGTCGTGCTCGAGACCAACAACATGAGTTTCCATGGAGTCATTCACTCGAAAGAAGGTCGAGTCACTCGGTCAGATTGCTCTTGATGTGGTTTTTAGGGACTCCAAGAATTTCCGCAAAGAAAAGTTGACGTTTGAAGTCATGGATTTCCAGAGTGCTTATCACGCTATTCTGGGAAAGCCAGCGTATGCACGTTTCATGGCTCAACCATGTTATGTATACCTTAAGCTGAAGATATCAGGCCCTAAAGGTGTGATCACTGTCACCGGCAATCGGAAGAAAGCGGAAGAGTGTTTTCAGAAAGGCTCAAAAATCGCCAATGCTCAGATTGCAGTGGTAGAGCTGCAGGAATACCAGAAAACTGCAGACCCGAGTGATTTGTTGCGAGCCAAGAAGCCTGCTACGGAATCAGCGTTTCAGTCGTCCGGTGAGACAAAGCCGATTCACATTCACCCGACCGACCCCAATGCTGCTCCGACTCATTTCTCTACAACACTCGACTCCAAATAGGAAGAAGCGCTCATCCAGTTCCTCCATGAGAACTGGGACATCTTCACATGGAAGCCTTCTGACATGCCGGGTGTTCCCAGGGGGCTGGCTGAGCACCGTCTACGAGTCGACCCAAAAGTGAAACCTGTCAAAGAACATCTTCGACGGTCAGCCGTCCAGAAGAGAAAGGCCATTGGCGAGGAGGTGGCTCGGCTCTTAGCAGCGGAGTTTATCCGAGAGATTTACCACTCCGAGTGGCTCGCCAATGTCGTCATGGTCCCCAAGAAGGACAAGTCACTTCGCAAGTGCATTGACTTCAAACATATCAATCGGGCCTGCCCGAAAGATCATTTTCCTCTCCCCCGCATCGACCAAATAGTCGACTCGACTGCGGGATGTGAGCGCTTGTCTTTTTTAGACGCCTATTCCGGTTACCATCAGATCCGTCTGTATGGACCCGACGAGATCAAAACAGCTTTCATCACTCCATTCGGGTGCTTCTGTTATGTCACCATGCCATTCGGCCTCAAGAATGCCGGAGCCACGTTCATGAGGATGATTCAGAAGTGTTTGCTCACTCAAATCAGTCGGAATGTGGAAGCATACATGGATGATATTGTGGTCAAGTCACGGAAGGGTTCCGACTTGCTGACTGACCTTGCTGAGACATTTTCCAACCTCAGAAGGTATGATATCGAGCTTAATCCATCAAAGTGCACATTCGGAGTTCCTGGCAGAAAGTTACTCGGTTTTCTTGTTTCCGAACGAGGAATCGACGCCAATCCAGAGAAAGTTGGTACTATACTCCGGATGAAACGTCATGTGCATGTGCACGATGTCCAGAAGCTTACTGGTTGCTTGGCCGCTTTAAGTCGATTCATTTCTCGTCTCGGTGAAAAGGCATTGCCTCTTTACCGACTGATGAAGAAGTCAGACAAGTTCGAGTGGACTCCTGAAGCCGATGCAGCGTTTGCAGAGCTAAAAACCCTGCTCTCCACCCAGCCGGTGCTTGCTGCCCCAATCAGCAAAGAGCCTTTGCTGCTTTACATTGCAGCCACGGACAAGTTGTCGATCAAGATTTACGGTCGAAAGCGGGAAGAAGAAGGAAAAGCCTTTAAAGTTCAGCGTCCAGTATATTATGTTTCTGAAGTTTTAACCGCGTCAAAGCAAAGATATCCTCATTATCAGAAGCTTGTATATGGGATTTATATGACCACGAAGAAGGTTGCACATTACTTCTCTGACCATTCCATTACAGTCGTCAGCGACGCTCCATTGTCAGAAATTCAGCACAACAGAGATGCAACTGGTCGAGTGGCAAAACGGGCAATTTAACTCCTTCCCCTAGATATCAAGTTTGAGGCAAAGAAAGCCATCAAGTCCCAAGCAATAGCAGATTTCGTTGCCGAGTGGATTGAAAAACAACTGCCGACTCAAGTTCACTCGGAGCATTGGACCATGTTCTTTGATGGTTCCAAGATGCTGAGTGGTTCCGGTGTTGGGGTTGTGTTAGCTTCCCCCCGAGGAGATAAGCTCAGATATGTTCTTCAAATTCACTTTGATTCCTCCAACAACGAAGCAGAATATGAAGCACTTTTGTATGGGTTGCGTATGGCCATTTCACTCGGCGTCCGTCGCCTCATGGTCTATGGCAACTCCGATTTGGTGGTTAATCAAGTGATGAAGGAGTGGGACGTCAGAAGTCCGGCCATGACTGTTTACTGCAATGCAGTGAGAAAGCTAGAGAAGAAATTCGAGGGGTTAGAGCTTCATCATATACCCCGACTGAAAAATCAAGCAGCTGATGATTTGGCAAAAATAGGTTCCAAGAGAGAAGCCATTCCCAGCAATGTGTTTTTGGAACACATCCACACACCATCAGTTCGAGAGGATCCTTTCATAGAAGAAGTTCCGCAACCAAAAAGTGCCACAGATCCGACTGAAGTTGAGGTTCCAGCGGTGGTCGACTTGACCATGGAAGTTTTGGTCATCAGTCCCGACTGGGCGGTGTCGTACATCGCGTACATTCTAAGGAAAGAACTCCCAGAGAATGAAGAAGAGGCTCGACAGATCGTCCGTCGATCCAAAGCCTTTACTGTGATAAAGGGACAGTTATACAGGGAAAGCGCGACTGGAGTCGGTCAGAAGTGTATAACGCCAGAAGAAGGTCAAATAATTCTTGACGATATCCACTCGAGGACCTGTGGTCATCATGCGTCCTCTCGGACCATTGTGGCTAAAGCATACCTAGCGGGATTTTACTGGCCAAGAGGAAATGAAATGGCGAAAGAGATAGTCGACAAATGTGAAGGATGTCAGTTCTACTCCAATATGTCACACAAACCCACGTCAGCCTTGAAGACCATTCCACTCGTTTGGCCCTTCGTTGTTTGGGGATTGGATATGATTGGACCACTGAGAACTGGCAGGAGCAGCTTCACTCACGTGCTAGTGGCAGTCGACAAGTTTACTAAATGGATTGAAGCTAAGCCTATCAAGAATCTCGATGCTTGCACTGCTATCAGTTTCATCACAGAGTTGATATTCAGATATGGAGTTCCGCATAGCATCATCACTGATAATGGGTCAAACTTCGATTCCGACAAGTTCAGAGCCTTTTGCGCCTCTCAAGGCACACGAGTCGACTACGCTTGATCGCCACCCCCGCTTGAATGGACAAGCGGAAAGAGCAAACGGTCTAATTCTCAAAGGATGAAACCCCCATCGATGCGCGATCTCAAGCACGCAAAGAAAGATGGGTCGACGAACTTCCATCAGTTCTTTGGGGATTGAGGACCACACCTAATCGATCAACTGGACGAACTCCATTCTTTCTGGTCTATGGAGCTGAAGCAGTTCTGCCGAGTGACTTGCTTCACAATGCACCCCAAGTCGAGCTCTACTCAGAAGATGAAGCAGAACAAGCCCGGCAGGACGCAGTCGGCCTCCTAGAAGAGGAAAGAGAGATGGACCTGATCCGATCGACTATTTATCAGCAAGACTTGCGTCGATTCCATGCCAGAAATGTGAAGAGTCGAGCATTCCAAGAAGGAGACTTGGTCCTCCGGGTAGATCAACGGAAACCACACAAGCTCGCTCCCACTTGGGAAGGCCCCTTTATCGTCACCAGAGTTCTCCACAATGGAGCGTACCATCTTTACAACGTCGATCGCCAGATTGATGAGCCTCGAGCTTGGAATACGGAGCTGCTCCGCCCCTTTTATACTTAAGTACTCACTCGGATGAGATGTAATAAGAAATACCTCTGTAGTTTATTTATCAAAAACAAGAGTGTTATAATCTTCCCAGTGATTGTTGTTGCTTTTGTTTATGTAAGAAACCCCCCAGTGGGTAGCTTAGCTGCGAATCCATTTCGCCTAAGTTTGTAAAAATCCCACCAAGTGGTGAGCCAGCCTCCCACTCGGGGGCTTAGCTGCGAACCCGTTTCGCCTAAGTACTTGAAAAATCCTACCGAGTGGTGAGCCAGCCTCCCACTCGGAGGCTTGGCTGAAGTCCAGGTACTCGCCTAAGTTTGAAAAATCCTACCGAGTGGTGAGCCAGCCTCCCATTCGGAGGCTTAGCTGCAGTCCAAGTACTCGCCTAAGTTTGAAAAATCCTACCGAGTGGTGAGCCAGCCTCCCACTCGGGGTCTTAGCTGCAGTCCAAGTACTCGCCTAAGTTTTAAAAAAAATCCTACCGAGTGGTGAGCCAGCCTCCCACTGGGGGGGCTTAGCTGCAGTCCAAGTACTCGCCTAAGCTTGAAAAATCCTACCGAGTGGTGAGCCAGCCTCCCACTTGGGGGCTTAGTTGCAATCCAAGTACTCGCCTAAGTTTGAGAAATCCTTGCTGCCAGCTTATCTTCTCCCGCCTCTTTACAGTGGACACGAACCAAAGACAGAGCCACATCAGCACCGCACCGAGTAGAAGACTTCTTCCACTCCTGCACTCGACCAGGGATCTCGTTAAGTCGAGTCATCAGAGACTCGAGGTCGTTCTGGAACGTTGCCCCTGGCCAAAGTGTTGTGTCGATCCGCGACGTAGCGACTTTCAGTCGAGCCAAATAGTCAACGACGCCGTCGATGCGGGATTCCAGTCGGAGCATGTTCATAGCAGTTTCGTCCTTCACGGGAGAATTGATAGGGTCCAAATTTGGTTCGATTCGCCCAGTCTCCTCCTCGAAGTCTCGGCAAAGTTCTGCATGCACAGTCCAAGGATGAGTTAATATTCGTATGTCGAGTCGACAAAGATGAACCAGTCGGAACGGGATATGTACCTTCAAGCTTGATGAATAACTTCTTGGTGAGGCTCCTTAGATAGCTTTCCAGATCATCCCTCCTGCGAGCAATTCCTTCCATCTTCTCGTTCAGGCTATCCTTGTCCTTCTTCAAGCGGGTTACCTCCTTGTTGGCTTCATCCAGAGCAGATTTCATCTTCGCGTTCTCCTCCTCCAGTTTGCCGACTGAAGCCAGCTTCTGTTCAGCCAGAGCAGTTTGGTCGTCGGCCTTCTTTTGTGCAGCAGCCAGATCGTGATCCTTCTTTAACAGAGTCTGGTTCAGTTTTTCTAAAAATAAATAACGCTCAGTTTAGAAAGAGCAGAATGAAATCCGGGTCCAAGACAAAACAGTCGACAGAGCTTCCTTACCATTGGCGTCATCTTTGGCCTTCTGCAGCTCTGACTTGGCCAACTGTGTCAAGGTTGAGTTGAATTTGCTGCTTTTCCAAGTCGGCAAAGCGAGCTCCAAGGTCACAAGATTTCTGCAATCAGAGAGGATGGGTTATTTTACAGAGAAAAAAGACAAAGACAATAAATACTAAGACTACGGTCGACTGCCTGCAGTCCACCATAGTCTCGGGGACTACACCCAGTGGGTGCACTTAGCGTGTCCCCACTGGTTCAGTTAACACTCGACGAGACCTTTTCGGCGTGAGTGTATATATATAAAAAAAGAAGAAGAAAGACAGTAACAAACAAGTTCTTCAGACCATAGTTGACTGCCAGCAGTCGACCACGGTCTCGGGGACTACACCCAGTGGGTGCACTTAGCGTGCTCCTGCTGGTTCAGTTTACACTCGACATGGCCAGACCAGACCGTGTGAAGGAATTAAAATGTCAAGACTACAGTCGACTACCCGCAGTCCACCGTAGTCTCGGGGACTACACCCAGTGGGTGCACTCAGCGTGCCCCCACTAGTCCAAAACTTCAATAACAAAAATTCAGCTCAAAGTATGGATTTGCTTAGTGACAAGTCGAAACACCCAGTGGGTGTACAGATGCAAAGATCCTTGGAAAGAGAGTTTTTAGGTAACATATCCTAACAGAGCAAGCCAAGAAAACCAGTCGACGTGCTGCTAACCTGAACATTGCTTTGGAGAGCCGAGCTGGCATCATAGGCGGCCTGACTAACATCTCGCACCATCTTCATCTTCTCCATCATAATACCTGCTTGGCGTATGGCTTCCTTCGCAGCATTCACCTCGTCCTCTGGGACGTGATGGGTAGTAAAAACTGAAGGTGGGTCGGCAGGAGCTTGAGCAGTCGATGAAGAAGGCAGAGCACTCGACAGTGGTACGGCCAAGGTAACAGAAGCCCGATTGGCATCACCAGCGTCCTGAACGACTGGTTCAGCTATCGGCGTCGATTGTGGCACCTTGTTTGCAGGAGTTTTCCTATTCTTCCTCGTCAAAGGCCTCTCAGGCTCTTCATCGTCATCGTTGGGGAGGTCAATAATGTTGGGAGTTGTTCAAAGATCAGTCGCCAAAATTGCATCACCCAATGGTATGTATTACAGTTGAGTCGACCAAATAAAGACAGAACGACAGAAATCGTACCCAGATTGGAGGTGACTGCATCCTCCATTGCCTCATCCTCATCCCTGTAAGATGAAGTCCCGGAAGTAGCAGTGTTGCTAGTTCCAAAGTTTGTCTGGTCAAATCAAGGAAAAAAATAAACAGCACAGATCGTCGAGTGAATACAAAGGGAGACACTCACGCAGAAGCGATGGGGATGTCAATCTTAATCTTCGGCAACGCCTTCCGAGGCCTTGGCACTACAACTTTGGGTTGCTTTGACGCGTTTTCAGTCGGAGCCGGTGAGGACGTCCGAGGGCGCTTTGAAGACGGGCCAGTCTGAATAATAGCTTTTTCACGGGCGCTCGGCCGGTCTTGGTCGAACTTGGATCGCCTCTCCCTGCGAGGAGGTGACTCGGCTTCTTCTTCGTCGCTTGAGTCGTCACTTTCCTCGCTCTCCTCTCCGTCAGAATGCCAGTCGCCACTCTCGCCGCTGCTCGCCTCCCCTTCCGGGTCTTGCTCTTGCTCCCCGTTGGGCATTGAGTACATTTCGATAAGAGCCTGGCAGAAAAACAAGAAGAACAAAAGTCAATCGACGGAGCATAAATAGCTGCATGGTTAAAATTACAGTCGGACACTCAGAGTTGAACCTTGTCCGGTACATGGGACTGGTCGAGTGGAAGAATTCTCCTGGCTCCCCTAGGGTTGTCTCTGTTCCCAGTGATGCTCGTCAGCCACCCCTCCAGCGTGGCCTCCTCAACCTCCTTCGGGTGGATCCGAGTGATGTCCACAGTGCCCGAATACATCCACGTCGAATGGTCTCGAGCTTGAAGTGGATGGATGCGTCGCCGAAGGAAGACCTCCAAGAGGTCCATACCAGTCACCCCGTCACGAATAAGCTGGACAACACGTTCGACCAGTACCTTAACATGCGCCTTCTCTTCTGGGATCACCTTCAAAGAAGAAGGCTTCCTCACTCGGTCCATGGAAAAAGGAGGGAGTCCGGTCGACTGCCCTGGCGCCGGCTGGTCTTTGCAGTAAACCTAGGTCGACTGCCCTGGCGTCGGCTGGCGTCGGCTGGTCTTTGCGAAAAAGGTGGCGCGGAGATCAAGGCGTCCCTGCCTTATCCCATCCGATTACTGCGGCCTCCTCCGCCCCGCGCGCTTCCCGAAATTTGAATCCCGCGAAATCCGTGAGCTGCAGAACAACTCGTCAGACGGAAGATCTCCTCCGTTCTGTCACTCGGAGCTCTTCAAGTAAAGAAACTCACTCGACGGATACAAAGAATGGATCAAGGCGACTGAAAAAGGAGTTGGTGCCGTCACCTAGGTTCATTGATCCAGAGCAAAGTATACTCATAGCACAAAAATAGGTCGGAAGTGTGTTCAACTCCTTCCCCACTCAAACCTCAATCCATTCGGGGGCTAATGATGAAGCTATGTACCTAGGGTAGGGTCATGGACCTGTCCAAGATACCCTCCCCAAGGACATCTCTAGAAGAATCACCTTTCAATCGACTCAGAAGTGTTCCACTCGACAGACTCAAAGACACTCGACCATGAAGCCAACCACTCGACAGCCAGGAGATCTAAAGTCACTCCGCGCGCTAACGGTCGGTCATTAAGTAGTTTTTATGGTCATCATAGCACTTTATTTGTGGTGTTACCAGTAACGCCCGACCTTAATGTACCTTAAACCTTGCATAACTGAGGGCCGGAGGGGTCTGGCGAACTCTATATAAGCCACCCCCCTCCTCAGTGTCAAGGGTTCGCACCCCTGTAATTCATACACGCATAATCCAGTCGACTGCCTCCGGGCTCCGAGACGTAGGGCTATTACTTCCTCCGAGAAGGGCCTGAACTCGTAAAACTCGTGCGTATACAACTACTCCATAGCTAGGATCTTGCCTCTCCATTCCTACCCCCCTACATTACGGTCAGACTTAGAACCACGACATCCGCCTCGACAGAACAACAACGTGACGCAGCCTGTTCCAATACCACCGGGTCATTACTCTACTCCAATAGACAATCTTGTTGCTGCCGCTTCATGGCTGGAAGCTATCCCAACTGAAGGCGATTCTCCGGCGGCGATCGAGACGCGTCGGGTTAAAGAACTTCGTCGGACAGCCTTGGAGCAACAAGAGGCTTATTCATACAGCCGTGATCGGATTCATTCCACCCCCCGTCCAAGCCGGAGTTATAGCAGACGTATGGATGAACCGGCCTAGACTCACGTAAATTGGAGGAGGAGACCAACTGGCCGTGGAATATTGCTCATCTTCGGCCTTACTATACTTGAGCTATAGGCTCTGCTTCTGTACATATTATGCCTATGTATATATTATGATTAATATAATAAATCGGAACCTCAGCTAAAGCGGGGTATATGTTGTTTTCTTACATCATGTGTGGTTACATGGAGCTTTCGTTGATAAAGCGGCGTCCGGTTTACCCCTTGGTTTTGGCCTCTCAAAGGCTTTATATTATATCACTTGGGGGCTTGGTCGTATCCGAACCATAGCTACACCTTTTGATAGGCGTAATGACATAGCATCACTTGGGGGCTTGGTTGTATCCGAACCATAGCCACGCCTTTTGATCGGCGCAATGTCATAGCATCACTTGGGAACTTGGTCATGTCTGAACCATAGTTACGCCTCTTGATCGGCCTAGTGCCACATCATCACTTGGGGGCTTGGTCGAACCCGAACCATAGCTACACCTCTTGATCGGCGTAATGCCAAAGCATCATTTGGGGACCTGGCTGACTTGAACCATAGCTGCGCCTTTTGGGGGGCTTGGTCGTGTCAGACCATGGTAATGCCTCTTGATCGGCTTAAAGCCTCATTTGCAATGGTTTTATATTTGCCTTTGCTTGAATTCTGTTTTTTCTTTTTTTGGATAAACATTACTTTTGTTGCGTTTTCCAACCGACATTGTTAGTCCGGTTCGACTGTCAATTACACAAATTGACGAAACACGGTCAAATCTTAAATCCGGAGACTGTTTGCCCGGTTTAATTTTCTGTTACCATCCTATTATGGAGTAAACCGGTGTTTATCATAACCCGGAACTGTTTACATTGTAAATCAATCTTATATTAACAGGAGCTGTTTTCTCCTCCACAGTTTGGGTTATCAGCCCAGCTACAAGGTTGGTCAGCCAACATCGTGCCTGACGGTGGCAGGGCGTTTATAAAGTTTTTTGACTGCAGAAATAGTTGGGATAAATATGAATCAAACAAGCATCAGTTGAAGATAAATGTGCACGAAGGCATACCAGACAAAGTATATCAACTAGCTTATTACAAGGCGTTCCAGTGCCCAAAAAGATCATTGTTTTTTATCAACTACATGTCACAGCATGCAGTGGTTTAAACCGGCCTCTAGTTCACGCTTGGTCACCGGCTTGACCTGACGGTTGCGGATCATCTTGCGCCTGTTCAGCTTCTTCCTCCCTACCCAGTGGCTGGAAATCAACAGTTGCCCAGTCGATTCCGGTTAACGCTTGAAACACAGCTTCATCATTGATCAGCAGCGACGGTTCAATATCAGGAGCGTAAGTATGCTTACGGATTGGTGGTATAAGGTTCTCAGCCTCAGGAATTGGTGCAGCGACTCGCTTGTTTTGATTGTCATATTGGGCTTGATAGTGGGACAGATCCGCCTCTTCAACCAGTTGACATGCCAGAGGGCGCACTTCCCGGTTTATGGCTCGAAGATCCTCTTCATCAAATTCTGTCCCGTCTTCCTTCAAGCTGGGATAGCCTTGGGCTGCTTCAACAGGATCAAAGTCAGGCACCCACGCTTTAGCCCGGATTAGGGCGGTCAAAGCACCCATTCTAGCAGCAGATTTCTTCAGCTCTTCAACCCGGGCAGGGAGCATAGACAACCTTTTAATGGTATCTTGGATCAAGGTGGGCGACGGATTGTTGTGGGAAGCAGTGTAGATGATCCGTTGTGCACCAGTGTATAGTTGCTCTATCAAAGAATAGGCATCTTTTAACTTCTTCGCACATCCGTTCCCAAGTGGCCGATACGAGTTCCTGTATCATTGCAAGGGTTAGTAAACCGGCAGCTACATAACAAGATCTGTTCAACTCAGAGAACAAGGATAATTACCAAATACAGCTGCAGTCATGGCATGAACCTGACGCTTCACGCTGGTCAATTCATCAACCACCGGTTTAAGAGCGGCTTCTGCTTTTTCAGCTCTTTACGCTAAAGCGGCTTTCTCAATCGCCCAATCCGCCCGCTCTTTGTTGAAGCCCTCTTTAAGTTTTTCCATAACGCTCAAAGCGCTGATCAATTCTTCCTTTGCTTTGGAGGTTTCTGCCTGTTGCGACTTAAGATTCTCCTGCAGATCGGCAGTCTGACTTTCTCTCTTGCTCAGCTCAGCCTGTACAGAGATAGATACATGATGAAATGATAGTACAAATTTGAAGTACCAATCACATAACAAGTTATGCCCTTGGTACTTGGGGGCTAATGCATATTTGCTCTTCATCACATAGTTTCTACAAAGTCCCAAGCTCAATACAAGTATTCAACTTGGCACTTGGGGGCTAATGGCTGTTTATTCAAAGACTATTGTTACAGGAATTTTTATTCTATAGAAGTCCCGGTTTAACTTCATAAAGTTGAACCGGCCCTTGGGGGCTACGGCAGCAAAGTTCAGATGAATTGAGGATCACATCAAAAACTAACTAAAGTCCCGGTTTAAGTTTATATCTTAAACCGTCACTTGGGGGCTATTGGAGTTAATAAAGCTACCAAATAATACAAGAAGGGAAGCATATAGGAAGTTACCTCATATTTTTCCTTCATCATTTTTATTAGACCGGCTTCATAGTCGCGGCTGGTGTACAGCCGGTTCAGATAGCCGGAATGGAGATCTTCAGCATCCAGAGCGGCGTATGTTGACAAATCAGCACTCCATTCGCCTTTGCCAACCGCAGAGAATTCCTGTTTTGCAGTATGTTTTGACAAAGCAACAGGATTACTCGGTTCAAAACAGCCAACTCCAGTAATAAGGACATCATCATCTTTTTCTTCATCGGTTGGTACTGGGGTCGCCGGTTTGTTAGTAGTTTTTGTTGGACTAGTCGGTTTATCAGTTCGGATAGAGCTGGTCGGCTGATCAACAGGACCTGTGGTGTCAACCTCTGCCTGTTCAGCAACAAAGTCATGGTCTTGTGGTGGTGGGTCATTCAGCACATCATCAAGGTTGGCCTCTTCAGGGTTTGGTATTCTGTCCGGTTCAGTAGCAGTATTTTCCTCTGCCATTTTGTTCAGGCGAGCTTTTTTGCTTGGTATGGTCTTGGCTCTGAGAGAAATTAAGAAGTATCAGTACATCATATGTTAAAATAATATGTTAAAGATATAAGACGGAATATGACTTACCCAAGCACGGTTTTGAGGGGTGGAAGCTTGGTGGCTGATGACTCGCCAGAGGATGAATGAGAAGTGCCCTGATAATTGGAATCAAACGGATTAAGAGGTTGACGAAAACAACCCGCTTTAGGGCGTGAAGTGGCAAGAGAATTAGAGACCTCTGAAAGGCGTTTCCGAACCGGACTGTTTGGTAAACCGGCGGAGGTAATTACCTGGCCGCTATGCCGAGTTGTGCGGCGAGCCTCGTGCTATTGTGTCTTCACAAGAAAGTTTGGGTCCAAATAAGCAAGAGGATGAGAAATTTTAACTTTCCGGTTTGCCCGACGGATTGTTAGTGAAGGAAAAGGGTTTGAATCGGAGGTAAGAACGATTACCTCTGTAGCATCGGCGTGACTGAATTCAGCGTCGTCCTGGCAATAATCATCATCAATAAGGCGCATGAAAAATAAACCAAGTGAGTCAATTTCTACCTCAAGATCCGGGTTACCCACACCATCGTCAGCCGGTGGATCGGAGGATGCAGTGGTTCTCTTCCTGTTAGCAGGTTTCTTCACAACTCTGGTCTTTTGCCAGGTTGGCTTCACCGGTTTATCTTATGGAGGTTTCTTGTTCCAGAACGGATCATCGCCCTGTCAAAAATAATAACATTTTCAGATACTATTTGGACAGAAGCAATCTCAGATATACAGATGGTATGATTTTTACCGCTGGCGGTTTGTTGATGGCGCAAAAGGGAAGTAGGCCGGTTTGAGCACATGTCTCTTCCGGTTCATTCAACATCTTTTTGACAGCTTTAGTAACTTCGTCTTCTGTCAGTTGGATATCAATGTGTCGCAGAACATCCTTTGCATCACCTATATACTCGCACATCAAACCAGGGTGTTGGCTTAAGGGGAGTATACTCCAAGAGATCCAGCAGCGAGCAAAATCAACTCCTGTCAACCCATTTGCCATGAAGGCCCTAAGCTTGGATAGTTGAGGAGCATATTTGAGTCTCTCCTTGGCAGTCAGCCTTTGAGGAAAAGGGTGTGTATTGCTCAGATGTTCCGGACGGTAACCCGACAGGGGATTTTCTTCAGAAGGAGAGGTGTCCTTGCAGTAAAACCATGTCTGGTTCCATTCTTTGGGGTGGCTGTGAAGATTGGCATGAGGGAAGGTCACTTCTTTCCTCTTTTGAATCGCCATACCGCCTAGATTACGTGTTGGGTCCGTCTTTGAACTCGTGCGACGGTTCGGTGAAAGCAGTCCCTGAATAGCTCTACTGAAGGTTCCTCCTGAAGGTAAGCCTCACTGAAGACTTGGAAGTGGTAGATATTGGTTATGGAGTTAGGGCCGATATCTTGTAGGTGCAGTTGAAAATTGGCTAAGACATCCCGGAAAAACTTTGAACCGGGAGGGTTGAAGCGCCGGCTTAAATGATCAGCAAAAACAATGAATTCTCCTTCTTTGGGAGTAGGAGGACATTCGTGCGTGGACCCTCCGTTGAATGGCGTTTTCTCGCTTAAAGCGCCTGTTTGACTAAATTGTCCAACTGGTCCTCAGTCACTCGAGAAGGGACCCAGTTGCATTCATACGCTTGTTTGGCCATGGCAGGATCTACAATACAATATTTGCCGGTTCAAGAATAAGTTGGACAGATCTATAATGATGTATATTTGTTAAACCGGGGTCTATTATCTATAAACCAGAATTCAACAATACAGTAACGCCCTAGTAAAGGCCAGAATTCAACAATACAGTAACGCCCTAGTAAAGGGTTTGGCGGTTCAACAAGGGGACTAATGGTATATACCGGATTGTCAACTTTTCTGTATAGTTAAACCGCCTAGTCCAAACATCGAAGAGTCAAGATTACAGATGAGTAAGTGAATGAAAACAGGTTTCACAAGATTATGTTGTGGTTTTGGATCTGAGGCATGTCAGAAAAGGGAAATATATTCAAAACCTAAGAAGCAGTACCGGACCAATGAGCGAAGGTTCGGATAAGATCTACTAGTTTGAGATGCATAAATGGAAACAGTGGCTAAAGGCTACCACTATACAGAGCAGATATTCAGGAGTTTATCAGAAATACCATATGAACAAAGATCTCCATTGATGAACACCGAAGAACTTGGGAACCCTAGAACAGATCTGTGGCGGAAAGGGCAGAGAACTTACCGGAGCTGAGGAAGAAGCGGAAGAAGCGCAGTGTTCGATGCGTTCAGGTGATCTGCGCCAAGGTTGGGGCAGAGACGACGGTCGGCGGTCGACGGTGGCGGCGGAGCTCCAGAAGCTGGGCGGCGCAAGGAGGACGACGCGAAGAGGCACGAGGGGGAAAAAGAAAATGAACCTTCGGTCCTGTTTATAAAGGCAGGAGATAAGTGTTAGGCGCGAAAATCAAGGGGCCGCGAATTTGGAAGTGAGGCGCAGCTGTCGCCTCGATTGTTGGAGACCTATTAATGAGGATATATTATATACAATTTCTTTATAACAGATGACGTCACGACGGTTTGCCAAGATCCAAAAAGATGACGTCATGGCGGTTTACCAAATTATGAGAAGATGCTGAAGACGAAGTTTCTGTTAAGGATTGACATGAACCTGTTCAAATCAATCTGGGGCCTAATGTTAGATATTACTATCGTAAACCGCCAGACAGGCGGGTTAACTTCATCGATAGTTGAGTATGCTAGAAGCCCATGAAGGCAGATAGAAATGTTAGATAGGGGCCCAAGGCCCAGAACCGGTTTAAGCCTGCAACCGTGAACCGGCATTGGTATGTAACTTGTATGGTAAGATAGAAAGAGCAGAGACCGAACCGGACACGTTTATAAGCCGGTCTTGGGACTCTGTAAACCGCTGGGTGTCACCTATGTATATAAGGGGACGACCCAGCGGCGGATCAGAACAACAGACAACAACTCGAGACTCAGGCAAAGCGTATTCGCTCCCTGGTCATCGAAACCCCATCAATTCCATCACAACTAGACGTAGGCTTTTACCTTCATCGTAAGGGGCCGAACTAGTATAAAACTCTCTTGCGTCCCTTGTCCGCTTTAACCCCTTTAAGCTAACCCGTAGCGATGGCTCCACGACTAAGTCCTTTCACAAGGACATCTGTCGTGACAAAACCACGACACTCACCGAAGTTTAAGCGGAACAATTCTAGTTGGCCAGCATGTAGGTCGCTAAACAAAAGTAGGAGATCAGGTTTGATGACTTCTCAAAAGTTCTGATAGAACTCAGCAGGAAAACCATCCGGACCCGGTGCTTTGTTGCGCTCCATTAAGAAAACTGCATTTCTAACTTCCTCCTCGGAGTATGGGGCTGTTAGAAGTCTGTTTTCCTCATCAGAGACCTGGGGGGTGTCATCTGTTTGGGACTCATCCATCTAGAAGTTTCCTTCCTCTGGGCTCTGAAGATGGTATAAGGTTCTTCCCGCCTAGACCCCGTCCCGACGGTGCTTTTAGTGTCGTGGAGGGCATGTGGAGGTGTGTCTTAGCTAACTGATCTCGTGGGATTCGGTCGGAGTTTGTCTTCCGTGGTCCGCCTGGGTCTCGTCTTTGTTTGTCTGCGTCCATGTGTATGCAGGTTGGATCCTTTTGATATACACTTCTCTTCATCGACGACAGTTCTTGTTCTAGTGCGCCGGTCCTATGGGGCTTTAGCATGATGATTTCCCGACTCTTTACTAGAACAAGGTTTGTCCGGCTCCGATGAGGAAGGGGCGATGATGACGGCGAGCCTTTGGCTCGTGCTTGTAGTCATCCTAGGTGGTCTATGGACCTGGATGTTAGTTCTACTTCTAGTATTTTATTATTATTATTTTAACTGTTGATGAATAAATCAAAAAATTTCTCGCGTAGAAAGGAGAGTTGATTGAACACTCCTTCATTGTCTTCTTGGACGATTGACTCCAAAGCTAAGATTTGTACTAGTGTGTAGGCTCCCCATCCGTGTTCCCATGTAAATAGGCAGTAAAGCCAACTATGTCGTTTGTCATTATCATAATGGAATTGCTAAATCTCAGTCGACTAAGATTTAACAAAATATTAATTGATGTTATATTCATGTGCTCTTATGTGAAGATCTGTGCAGTTCTTTTTAGTTTGTTTTTTCTTTCTTGCATGTTATGTCACTTGATTTAGATTTAATTAAATTTCAAACCACTAACACCTAACCACACCCCGACCACAACCTAATGATCACGTCAACGGCGCCAAAATTAGGCACGACATACTGTGAGAGGAGTAACTACCTGGTGTAAATAACGGCCATCAAATTAATTAAACTACTACCTCTGTTTCTAAATATAAGTTTTTTTAAAGGTTTCAAATGAACTACAACGTATAGATGTATATAAACATATTTTATAATGAAGATTCACTCATTTCTTTCCTCGGAATCTCTAGGACTTATATTTGGGAACGGAGAGAGTAGTAAATGAAAATTTGTAAAACTTGTACGGAGTAAAACCTAAGAATAGCATGCTCGCAAGCACGTCAGAGCGGCAAGAGCGGTAAGCCATCCTACACAATCAACTATAGAAGATACCCTTTCAAAAAAGGGAAACTGTAGAAGACACTAGGTAACATGAGGACCCGAATTCAACGTGGTAGCCGGTCCGCCTCGCCTTCTGTGGTCTTAGGGCCATGAATGTGTGGTGGATCTCAGCCCTCGCCGGTGGGAGGGCTCCGTATTTTAATGTTTCTTCGAATTCTGTTAGGGTGTGTCCTCCTCAGAGATGCGAGGCGGCGGCGGCTCTCTGAAGATGGAATAAGGTTCTCCCCGCCTAATCCCTGTCCCGGTGGTGCATCTAGTATCGTCGGTGGGTGTGTGGAGGTGTGTCTCCGACGGATCTGTCCATGTTGGATTTGCTCGGATCTGGTCGTAGTTCGTCTACGTTCGTGTGTGTTCAGGTTGGATCCTTCCGATCTACACTACTCCTCAGCAGCGGCGGTTGCTGTTCTGGTGCGCTGGTCCTATGGGGCCTTAGCACGATGACTTCCCGACTGTTTACTATAACAAGTTTTGCCCGGCTACGGCGTGGGAGGGGCGATGACGGCGGCACACCTTCAGCTCGCTTCAGTACTTGTAGTCCTCGCTAGATGGTCTACGGATCTTGGTGTAATTTTTATTATTTTTGGTGTTCATTATACTGTCATGATTAGAGATAAATAGATTGGAAGTATTCTCGCAAAAAAATTCGACGTGGTACTCGTGCTTCTTTTTTATTTTTGAGAAAACTTTCGATCTATTTATTGAACACCGGAAATAATGAAAATTACATCTAGATTCGTAGACCACCTAGCGACGACTACAAGAACTGAAGCGTGATAAAGGCGCCGCCGTCATGCCCCTCCCTCGCAGGAGTCGGGCAAAACTTGTTGTAGTAGACAGTCGAAAAGTCATCGTGCTAAAACGGACGTGGATTTTTAGAGCTTGGACTCATGGACACCTCCTATCCTTACCCTTCAATACAGCTTTGAGATCCGTGCTAAACAACTAACTTACTACATATAATTTTCTCTTTTTTGTTTCTTTCAAATAAAACAATATATGAACTTCAAACTTTGCAAGATAGCAAAACATTCTTACTAGAATGTGAGAAAAACTTATAGATTTTTTTGACTGATATAAATATACAAAATGAGATTTTCTTTATTCAAAAATGTTATTTTTAGTATTTATAATGTACGAAAAAATCTGAAAGTTTTTTCCCACATTCTAGTTAGAATGTTTTGTTGTGCTGCAAAGTGTGAAGTTCATACGTTGTTTTATTTGGAAGAAACAAAAAAGACAAAAGTCCTTGCATGAATCGCGATACAGAGATGGATGGCAAGATAAGGAGGTACCCCTAAGCCTAAGCTCCACAAGATATTTTCCATGTTAAGACCTCATAGGACCTGCGCACCAGAGCAGCAACCGCCTCACAAATTATTGTAACTAGTCTCGTTTGGCAATCCTTATTATGACTAATTGACTATCCTCACCTAAACTAAGGTAAGGGCATCTAAAAAGGTGGTGATTGACAGCAGGACCGGCAATAACACTGTGAGGGTAACATGCACTTACGTATCCGCGGAATATCTTCGGGCAGCATGTTACGGTGGGTCGCCGCGGAATGTCAGATCATATAGTGCACTATATAGTCACGGGAATCAATCACTGGCACGACCTACGATCATCTGCGCACACTCCTAGTAGGAATCAAACGAACAGGCGAGGAAAAAGTCAGCCGATCCCCGAGCCGGGGCACTGCATGCTGCACCAGCAAAGCCATTGACTGAGAAAGAGCATGTACAACCGGAGTGAGCTTACATGACCCCCGATATGTCTCGGACGCGTCCGTGGATAACGCCGCTCACCCCTAAGTTGTTCGCGTCCACAGTCATCTTCCTCATATGCAAACCCCTAAATACATACAATCTCATGAAACGTAGATCAAACGACGTACTTCATAGTTCATATGGGACATAGCACATAGTTCATACACGACATAGCAAACTAAGACATACCGTAGAGGAGTTTATCATACATATCATCCGACTACAAAAGTTAGGCAATGTTCTACTAGTTCCAATCGGGTAATAGAGAAAGTTCATCCACTGCCACCCATTGCCCTTGTCTGTTTGGTAGAGATTGTAGAGCTCGAAGGTGACATAGGGGTTGAGGCGGATCTGCTCGGATGAGTTGGATGCGGCACCAGTCTCCTCCTCCACCTCTCTTTTTTGTGTGTGTGTGTGTGGGGGGGGGTAGGCCAGCGAGGGCTTGGGAGGGCCGGGTTTGCTCCACCGCGAGCGCATGCACCGCCTCAACTTGCTGCTTCGCCAGGATCCTGGCACTTGTCCTCAACGGGCTTGTCCGATGTGGCATGGTGCGACTCACTCTCTACAGTGCGGCGCACCTTCTCCCTCTCACGCGGACACGTCGGGCCTCGGAGCCCAACGCCATGAGGACAAGGACCGAACGCAGGGCTTGCTCAAATGTCGCCACCATCTCTGGCTCCGGAGTGGATATGTGCCTCGAGCCGCTGGTGGACGCATTGCCACCGTTGGGTCCAAGGTAGCTCCACTTGATGGCTATCTTCTCAGGACTGGCGGAGAGCCAACAGGATGGCTATCTCGTCCTTGTCCGTGCATGGGACGGTGTCCCAGTTGACAGATTCACGTTCAGATCCCCTGATTCGAACCTGCAGTCTTCAGGTCATGAGCCTGATGAGTTAACCAATTCCTCAAACCTGCGCCCATCATGCTGTAAATGGCTGAAGATCATCAAAGAGGAGCTATAGGTGGAGCGGACTGGAAGTGACGTGGAGTGGCAACATAATGGCTAGGGCCTAGGAGGGCCCAAATTCGCCCCAGATATCGGTTGGATTTGAGGGGTGTCGGACAGCCCGTACGGTTGGGCTGATTTTAGGGGGTCTGGTTGAGTGCGTTTTTTGGTCCGGGCAGTGCCCGGTCTGTCCGCTCGGACATTTGAAGTGGGTTTGAGGGGCGTAGTCGTAGATGCTCTAAGATTCCCATGTGAACTCATTAAGTAGGCAAATGAGCTCATTACCATGTGGTATTAGACTAACTAATCTCCCTCTCCCAACTAACTAATAATCCGTCCAGCTGTAGACGACTTACGTACTACAAGACTATGCTCGATGGTGTCTATTCCCTTTAAGTTCTAGCGAGTGTAACTAGCTGCCCGCACATGTGCCATTGATCAGCTGGATCGCCGAGAGCAAGAGCAATGGCGGCCCGGTGGCTGCTAATGCTTCTTCTCGGCCTCGGCATTAGCGGCAGCGTTCTTCAGGTCCATGGCCAGGTCGACAAGTTAGCCAGTGAGCCCATTAATCTCTCGCTTTTGGTGATTTCTCGACATTTTTGCTCCCCGGCCGGATAGAACACCCACAATTTCATGCAATATAGCTAGCACAGCTGCATGGCACTAGGTACACTGCACGGCCATGGATGCGCATGCACAAAAGAGCACCATAGCCACTAGGACACTGTGCACAGATCCAACTCTGCAACTGCTTATTGCGTGTGCGCTATGTATGCAGGTTTCATAAGCATAGACTGCGGCCTGCCGGAGAATTCTGCCGGCTATGTGCAGAACACCACGAATATGCGGTTTACCGGGGACGCTGGTTTTACCGACGCCGGCACAAACCACAACATCTCTGCCGAGTACATCACCCCGGCGTTGGCCTGGGGCTGGCACACCGTGCGCAGCTTCCCCACCGGCGTGCGCAACTGCTACACGCTCCGCCCCGTAGCATCGGCGGGGCCCACCTACCTGCTCCGTGCCATGTTTATGTATGGAAACTACGACGGCCTGGACAGGCTGCCCATCTTCGACATTTATCTCGGCGTCAACTACTGGAGCACCGTGAACATCAATGCCACTGACATGCCATTGCTCATGGAGGTCATCGCCTACGTCCATGGCGGCACTGTGCAGGTATGCCTCGTGAACACCGGCTCCGGGACGCCGTTCATCTCCAGCCTGAACTTGAGGCCCCTCAAGAAGACGCTCTACCCGCAAGTCAACGCGACGCAGGGGCTTGTTCTTATCACC
Organism: Aegilops longissima; assembly: GCA_021605205.1. Lineage (NCBI taxonomy): Eukaryota > Viridiplantae > Streptophyta > Magnoliopsida > Poales > Poaceae > Aegilops > Aegilops longissima. The sequence goes on from CM038676.1 coordinate 584,510,308, forward strand.
AGGTCCAGCTTTGGCACTAAAAAGAACGTTAGGTATGGACGTGAGCAGAGTAATATTTTTCCAAAGTCTAACATTTATACAAGCTTCTTCATCTTTTGCATAACATGTAGAGTAAAACCTACGACTTTCCCAACGCACATGCAGGTATCCGGACGATCCCTACGACCGTGTATGGCTCCCGTGGACCATGCCGCATTCGGACAAGTGGTTGGAGATCTCAACGGCCGATAACGTGGAGGATAACCTCGAAAGCTTCGAGGTGCCCTCCGCCGTGATGCGCACTGCCATCACGTCCGCCAACACCTCCTCCCCCGTCCGGTTCTCGTGGGATGCGGTGCGGAACGCTGACCATCACATCCCGGGGTACATCTGGATGTTGTACTTCGCGGAGCTGCAGAGGGACGCCGTGCGCGAGTTCTACATCACCGTCAATGGCGAGCTCGCGTACCCGCGCGTAATGACGCCGCTGTACCTGGCAACCGATGCCATCTACGGCCGCCAACCTGATCATGGCTTCGACCGGTACGACATCTCACTGAACGCCACCGCGAACTCGACGCTTCCGCCGATCATCAATGGCGTGGAGGTCTTCTTGCTCCTCCCTACCACCGGCGTAGCCACGGTCGCTCAGGATGGTAACCAGCTATTACTTTCAGATGCATATAGTTATATATGCGATCATGCATGAAACTACATCGCTTATAAGAACTTAATTTGTGGGGAAAGTTGTAATTGCACTCCGATCCCAATGCCATGCACCCCCTTATCTCCACCATCCAATTTTTGCATCGAAGTTCAAACTTGAAACTTTGCAAGCCAACATGACAAAAGTATTACTATGTTCAGAAAGTGTAAAACTTTAACTTTGTGCACATAGTAGTACTTGTGTGATATTGACCTACAAAAGTTTCAAGTTCAAATGTTTTCTTGTTTGGGAGAAACGAAAAAGAGAAATTAGCAGTAGCACAGATCTTGACGCGAAACTTGACGGTCCAGATCAGGGGGTGTACCTTCATGCATGTGTGCTCTAATAATCTACTTCCTCCGTTCCTAAATATAAGTCTTTGTAGAAATTCCACTATAAACCACATACGGATGTATACAGACGCATTTTAAGTATATATTCATTCATTTTGTTCCGTATGTAGTCCATCTAATGAAATCACTACAAAGACTTATATTTAGAAACAGAGGGAGTACTCATTTTGTGTATTGCTACTATATATGCAACAGCTTCTGCCATCATGGCGGTCAGAGACAAGTACCGGGTGAAAAAAAACTGGATGGGAGATCCGTGCATGCCGAGGAAATTTGCGTGGGATGGATTGAGCTGCAACTACGCTATTTCTGGACCACTGACTGTCAAAGGCTTGTGAGTTGATCTTGGACAAGTAAATGGCCCAGCAATTACTGGAATGATTATCTGAACTGTTGTATACATACACTGCAGGAATCTATCTTCTATGGGTCTGAGTGGCAACATCTCCTCTTCCTTTGGGGATCTAAAAGGTTTACAATACTTGTAAGGAGATTATCAAACCATTCCATACTAGAATTTTTTGTAGGGTAATTAAGTTATTTATCCAGAACTTAATTACATTTGGCAGGGATTTGTCTCGCAACAATCTCACCGGCTCCATTCCCGACACCCTTTCACAATTGTCATCGCTTACACTTCTGTCAGTAACTAATCTCTCATATTTTTAGTTTTTTACCATTACTTATTTCCTTTGTGTATAAACTGATGTTGCCAAACTTCTGCAACTTTGGCTTTTTAACATATGAAAAGGCATTCAAATTGATTGGGTGATAACAAATTATATGATTGAATTTGTAATAAAATATACTTTCAGGATACTTTCAGTTTTTTGTTTTTACTAACATCTTCATATGAGGATTATCAGACATAAATACATATCGGAGACTTGTGATGTTTTAGCTTTGTCCTGAATTAACGTTATATGATTATAGCATTTTTCAGATTCATCTCCCAATACATATCCATCATTTGTTTTGACGTGCAACACTATTTTGTTTCATTATCTCGCTTATTATTTGACAGAAACATACTATATCTTGTGATAGTACGTACTAGGAGTCTAGGACACTATCTTGACTTCTTTTCCCTTCTTCCAGTGATTTGACAGGAAACCGGCTTACTGGAGAAATTCCTTCCATGCTTCTGAAAAGAAGCCAAGATGGCTTCCTAACTCTAAGGTTCGTGCCCCACTAGCATCTGAATTTCTGCAATTATTTTCGACATGGTTTTCACTTTCTTAGCTGAAGGTAGGCATGCATGCTGTTCAGAATATGGATGTAGCTTCTCATTCTTTGTTTTGCTAGATATGATAACAATCCGGACCTCTGCAGCAATGGCAATTCTTGTGTGCCTCCAAAGAAGAAGAGCAATTCAATGGTTCCTGTCTATGTTGCTATTCCAATAGTTGTAGTAGTCGTGATTTTGTTGCTTTTAGTGCTGCTCATTTGCATGCGAAGGAGAAGGCAAGGTGAGAGGCTTGACTGAAACATAGAAGTTTCTATCTCTGAATGTAAGTATGAAATGATTAAGGGACCTTAGTTTGCGTGATTGGTTTCTTAAGGAACAGCAAGCAACAGCATCAAGCCGCAGAATGAGACGCGCTTTACCCCGCCGCACTCTTGGGATAGAAACAAAGACAGCTCACTGCAACTGAACAATCAGCGGTTCACGTACGAAGAAATAAAGGTCATAACGAACAACTTCCAGCGAGTGATCGGCCAAGGAGGGTTTGGTAAAGTCTATGATGGATTCTTGGAGAATGGTACCCAAGTGGCTGTCAAGCTTCGGTCTGAGTTATCAGCTCAAGGTGTACAAGAGTTCATGGTCGAGGTAAGATTTGCTCAAGTATATGCCATAGGAAATCATGCAAGTTTTTCTTCTCGATTTGGTAATGCATTGATCTTTGTTGGTTCAGGCTCAGACGTTAGCTAAGATTCATCACAAAAATCTTGTAACCATGATTGGCTACTGCAACGATAGAGAGCACCTAGCCCTCGTGTACGAGTACATGTCCGAAGGAGCCCTACATGAACATCTGAGAGGTATGTAAATTGCCCGAATGTGCACACTTGAAGAACATCGGTATGTTGTCAATTAAGAATATCAAAAGACCCTAGGACACAAAGAATTGTAGGAATATCTACCAAATATATTATTCATCCGACGATCTTTCTGCAGGCAGACACCACGACACAACATTAACCTGGGCACAGAGACTTCGTATTGCACAGGAATCCGCACAAGGTAAGCTGTTAAATTCAGATTTTTCTTCATGACATTTCACTTTGGAAGCTAGAAAGCTCAGACTATGTGTGTGTGGTGTTGGATGTGTCCATCCTAGCTATGCAGAGACCGGGTGTATGCTCATTGTGTTTTGTATCACCTTGATGCTTCACTAAATGCCATTTTTCAAAAAAATGATTTGTTGGATGACTATTTCATGTCGGTGCACGCAGGGCTTGAGTATCTACACAAGGGCTGCAATCCACCCCTCATCCATAGGGATGTGAAAACATCAAACATCTTGCTAAATGCGAACCTTGAGGCCAAGATTGCCGATTTTGGCCTACTCAAGGCATTCAATTGCGATGATGATACCCATGTGTCCACAGCCAGGTTGGTTGGCACGCATGGTTACGTTGCCCCTGAGTAAGTGTGCCATTCTAAATTCTTGCTTATAATGATATAATAGCCTCTTGCCACTTATTAATAGCAGAAGTAGTGTGAGAGCGTGTACTTTATATAGTTGTCCAAAGGTAGCATAATTTATATATTACATGATGTACCTTTTCTTCTAGGATAGATGATCATGACCTAATCCCTTCGATTCGGAAGTTATCCTACAAGTTATTCATTTATAGGAGATGTACCAAACTTTTCTGGTGAAGTTAAACTCATAATGCTTTTCACACTTTAGGTACCTAACAACATTGCAGCTGACCAATAAGACTGATGTGTATAGTTTTGGAGTAGTGTTGTTGGAAATAGTCACGGGCCAACCTCGCATCTTGAATAATCCGGAACCTTCAAGCATTACCAAGTGGGTCCAGGAACGCCTTTCCCAGGGAAACATAGAGGGTGTGGTGGATGCGCGCATGCATGGAGAGCACGACATCAACAGTGTGTGGAAAGCAGCGGGCATTGCTCTCAAGTGTACTGAGCAGACACCGGCGCAACGGCCCACAATGACCGAGGTGGTGGCACAGCTGCAAGAGTGCCTCGAGCTTGAGACTGCGCGCTGCAGCGGTGGCAGCACAAATCCTAAGTTTTACATGGCCAGTAGCAGCGACCCATTCTCAAGTTATAATCCATACGCCACCAACCAGTCTGCTAGTGTGAGCCATAGCAATGATGTATTTGAGGTGGAGCGTTTAGGCAGGGCTCCAACTATGACTACTGGTCCTGTCGCCAGGTGAGGAGAGGACAAGTACAATGAGTTCTTTCCTTCTCTCTATTGCAGGGTTTTGTTTTACTTGGAGAACAACAAAAATTGATGATGCATCATCCAGGAAAAAGAGCAAATATGTATTCTTGCGTGTATCCTTCTACAATGTATCTTGTCTTAAAATGAAGAGTGAATTCCACTTTTTACCCTGTAGTTGTACATTTTATGACACATATTACCCCATTTAGTGAATCTTCTATCGAAATATCAGATTTTGGTGACTTTTAATACAGTTGTACGCCAGTTTTGCATTTTGCTTGTTTATGTTATATAACATAGGCATGTTGCGTCAATGATTCTTAAAAAAATGTGTAAAGATCGTAATGTCCCGACTTCTCTTTTCATCTGTTTCATTCCTCGACGTCATCCAGATATTTTTGAACCCCGGGCGTCACCTCACACCTCACACCTTGCCTAATGGACACGCATCAGAAAATGAGGGTCCAAAGCTTCTAGAAGTGGTATTCTAGCTGAATTTCCATTCGGCGAGGTAATTAGTGTCAGAAATGCATATCTAGGGGTTAAAATGTGTAATTCACTCTAAAACGAATGCAATCAATTATTAGAATTTCGGCCACTATTGTAAGCATGATGTGCAAATGCTGACTTGTCATAAAACACCGTCATCTTACTATGACTAGTAGAACGTCTGAGCGTTGCTACGGGATACAATACATATAAATAAACAAACAAATGATTAAGGCGATCCCCAAGGTTGAAGCTCATTTCTCCGGGCTCCCTCAAATTCAGCCCATATATGGAAGAGAAATGTGGTTGTCTGTACTATCCATGCTTTCCTCCCAAGTGATCTACTACATCGCGCAGCTCATTCTCCCCCGAGCACCACATGCCCTTCTAGCAACCACTATCAAGTGCTTGCCACGATGTCTTCCTCCCATCTCTCTAGCAACCACCACATGCCCTTTAGAAGATATATGTTCTCCTTTATCTCTATTTTTACATAATAATCACATGCAAGAGAAGAGGTATGTACTCTCATGAACCGCATTAGAAGATACACTCAATTGTATCCGAGAAACAATTAGAGAATAATTCCGACCAGTAGATACTTAAACTGGAGTCAGCTCAACAACATTAATTTTCCCACCAATTGATACTGAAACCGGAGTCGACTCAACAACAAAAGGAGTATCTAGAGCTTGATTAAATATTTTGACCATAAATATACAATTCAATGTCTCATTTTATCCGTTTACCCCTCGACTCCGCCATGGTGCGTGCTCCTCAGCTCCTCCATCTGCTGGCTCGGTTAACGACTTTCGTCGTTGCCTCCACCGGCTGTGACCAGATCAAGATTTTTAATATTCCGACATTTTGACACACAACTAAGGAAATAGGGTGAAGTAAAAATAAATGGACCTTTCAATGTCTTTAACAGATAGATTCAACTATACAAAAAAGGGGGCAGCGATTTACCAAACACGTTGTAAAAAAATACATTTGCACGTTGTAAAATTTGGACCGCCAAAAGGTGCGTTTTGAAGCTCCAAAAAAAGGCCAACTCCAACAGATGGTCCAAATTCATGGTCCAAAAGAGC